>VXBO01003926.1:2405-17139 GCA_013400135.1 Rhinoptilus africanus
GTACAAAAATATTTTTCTTAAACATCCTATATCCTAAAGCTCTGTGCAACACTTATTAATGGCCTACTATGACAGAGCTTCAATCTCGATGTCACTACGATGTAAATACAATACTCACAAGAGATGTGTTGACATGCCTGTGCAAATACACGCTGCCCGAATGCACCAAAGAGATTTTCTCTGCAACACGTTTATCTGTGATCACTCCAAAGCGTATCGTTCCAAGGTAATCTGCAGGAGCAAATTTTCAGTTTTTAAATACAATTACACACACTGAACTTCTCTCCTGAAAGCCTAAGAAGGCACAGAAATCTTACTGACNTGAGGAGAAGCATTGAACTCAAAATATCCTAGAATTCCAGGCTGAAATAAGAAGGATTAGAGTTAGTTAAGCTTTTCTCAAGTCTAAATATACATGGCATAGAACTTATTTGCCTACAGTAAAACACAACAGATTTTAAAAAGACAACAATGTTTACTGAAGAACAGTCACTTTATGCTGCAAGAAAAAATTTAATATTAAAAGATTGTATGGAAATCAGTTCTGAAGTTGTCATTCGAAAGCTATATACGAGAGCGGGTTTTTAGGGCTGTAGATGCTTAAGTTTCAAACTGCTTATTTCCCATGTCAGCTACTAAAGGTCACTAAAAACAATTAATGTTTGCTTTGCAAATATTTTGAGTCAGTTCCAGCACCAACATAAGAACCACAAGCATCATAAAGACTTCTTTTAGAATTGGACTATAAAATGTGATTTTTCAGAGTATGAATAACTTATTCAACAGTAACACTTGAATCGTTCTCTATGTTGCGCATAATTAGCAACTACATACGAATTTGTGTGTGAATACTTGAACTGCTGGGCCAATTTATCATCCCATCATTAAGCTATCAGTCACTGTAAAATCTTTCCGTATAACCTGCAGGAGTCAGTGAGAGACCAGCTGCACAAAACTAATGAGAGCGCCCCATATCCCACCTGCATATCCATAAAGTTCCACAAATTGCCAAACAGACAATTCAAAATTTAAAAGACTCATCCCTAAATAGGCCTGTTGAATTTGCCAGGTATGAAGCCTGAACAGCTTCGTCTTAAATTCAGGAAGAGAATCTGGGAGAAGCTGACTTGGAACAGAGAAGTGCGCAGTCTTTACACTTCTCTTGTTCCAAAATTTCAATTACGTTTTGGTTTTAAATTCTGCAAAATATAGTCCATTAAAAATTATTATTAATTATGTTTTTTTAAACTCATTACTTAAATTGCCTTAATAAACTTTCAGGACAGGGCAAGTGATAGAATTTGGTTATTTTGTGTTATTTGTTTCCCAGTTCCACCAGTGCCTACAGAAAGAGTGTCTGACACACAAAGCAAGAGCGCTCTAGGGACTGCTGTGGAACAAAAGATTCCAGACTCACTGATCACCCATTTGTGAGGCAAATATATTCCCACACAAGTATTTTCGTTCAGTATTTTGTAGAATTTTACATATAAAATTTTAAATTTCTTTTTAAAACACAACCATATATTTTGCCTGTTACTGTCATTAGTGATACGAATTCAGATATTCTTACCAGCCATAAGAAATGAGCTAATTCACTATCAATTAGTGGCCTCAGGATGCTCACTAATAACAGCATTGCCCATTCCAAGGAATGACTTGCTCTTTTTAGCAGGAACTATCCTTCATAAATAAAAGCTAAACACAAGATCCGTGTTCACAAAGATTCCTTATGAGGTACCACCAGAAAATTATCAGTAATAAATGTAAGATACAAGCAATTAGTGAAATTTCTGCAATAATAATTGTCAAGAAGAAAGTAAAAATAAATAGAAATGAAGAAATACAGCAAAATAGCAGCACTCTTTTGTTTAACAGTAAATAGGTAATTATTGTTCATCTTTTTCTCCTAGTAGTAAATTAAGACAGTAAAAAGAAAAAAACCCTTACAAAAAACATTTAAAGTATTCAAATGAACAAAAATAAGGAAACAGATACTATCAAAATTTTAGTTTCCCTTTTTGTGGGACTATTTTTGAATACCATTACTGAACAAAGCAAACTTATGCACCAAATACGGAATGAAAGAAAAGTCAAAAGTGGCAGTAAAATGTGACAAGACGACAAAAGTCAGATCTAGAAATATATATAAAGTTATTAAAAAAGGTGATGTTCTGGTTCTGCCTGCCAGTTCTGTTGAACACTAATAGCAGCTTAAGATTCACAGATTGTGAAAAATAAGATGTTTCCATGTGACATTTTTGGAAGGTATTTTTTTAGTAAGAAATAACTGCAGTGAGAGAATATATAGTAATGCTATATGCCTAATCAGTAGTCTGGTTAATTAATATTCTGTTAAGGATCATCCCAGAACAGTAAAAATTTCCTCCCTGTTACAGACTGCAATTAAACATGAGGAAAATGTCTAAAATGCTGCATTTCTTCTCAAGTACCACACAAAAGAGATTCACTTGCTAATACCAACTACTCTGTTCATTTTAACAAAATTGAACACTTCCAGATGCCAGCAACTAAGAAGGAATCTTGCTCTATTTAAAGCGAGACTCATGTCTTACAGAAGAGATATCTTGATGTAAATAAGAAGTTCCTAGTTTTGAATACAAGTATGCTAAGAGGAGCTAGATGACAGCAACTCCCTTTCATGCAAGAACCTCCAAAATAATAACTGATGCTGCAACAGCTACCTGCATGCAGTTTATGTGGGATCTACATACAAGCTGTTACTGACGATCAGCCGCTTCCAGGCAACCATCTGTGTGCAGGCAGTTAGGAGTAACCAGTTGCAACAGGATATGACTTGCTCTATATGAAGTTGGAGGATAAAATATTGGAATGTGACACAGGGACAGTTTGAAGACAGCAGATTAGGAGTGTTGGTGTTGCTAGAATGGAACTTACTGGAGCTATTCTTTCCATGAAACAATTTCAGCACCTGTCTCAAACTGAGTGTCTGTAGGAAAGGCTTTGGAACAAACCTGAGAGCATCAACACTGAAGAGTTATTAGTACCATCTCCCAGTGAAACTCATACATGGAATACAAAATCATTAATTGTACTGTAGCCTATTTCTTGCTTGGTCTCTACACCAGAGGAATGGAAAGTGATGTGTGATGCCAATTAAATAAAACAAATAACAGACTTGACAAGAATCTCAACAATTACAGAACAGTAAGTTCATAAAAACTCTAAGAATTAACACGTATCTTCAGGTCAGTAATTTTTATTGAAGAACAGCCAGCATGGTTTTATTATTGAACCAAGCCTCAAGTCTATGACAGTTCTTTGAAGGAATGAGCAAGCACGTAGATGACTGATCTACTGAATGCAGCATCCTGTAATTCCCCAAAAGCCTACAAGAAGTTACTAAACACATTGTAAGAAACGAAGATGACAAGGAATAACATAGAAGGTCCTTCTCTGTATTAGCAGAAGAGATAGAAAATTGCAGGTAGAAGTTATTGGTTTTCCACAGTCAAAGACAACCAGCCAGGATGCTCACATAGCACTAATGCTCACATAGCTCAACACTTTTATAAACACTTTAGAAAAGGGAAAGAAGGGTGAGGAACAAAATTTGCAAAGGTTATTGGGAACCACTGAAAGTACATCTGACTTAGAAGAGTTACAGAAAGACAGTATTAAATGACTATGCGATGAAAGAGCTCTGAAATTTAAAGGCCAATAAATGCGAAGTAATGTGAACAGAGAACAAAAGAAACCTCACTGCTACTAAATAGCTTTTACGGTTAGATAGCCATTTTTACTACTCAATTAAGTTATTTCTATCCCAGTTTTTATTTAGTTATTTTTGTATTCTGGCTATATTGCATTGAGGTATGGGAGATTTTTTTTTTTTTTCAGAATCTTAAGACTTGTACAGGCAGGCAATTCCTGCTTCATTTTATCTGTGAACACAGGAAAGAAAACAGCAAGAAGAATGGAATGTGTTATCTCTGGGAACTGAAGAACCAACATTACATACCACCAATTCTATACTGTAGAAATGCAAAGAGGAAACTGCTGGTTGATATTAGGACTAATTAAATTCATAAGTAAAAGTCTGTTCATTTTCTGACGTTAAAAACATCGTGTATCCAGAACTGAAAGCAAATTCTCACATCATCATTTAACATAGGTACCACAGTACCACACACGGAGCAAATTATTAAGTCAAATCCACTTCTGGGTCAGATCCTACACAGCTGGTTAATGCTCCGGAAGCATTTCTAAACAAATAGAGCAAGGACACGTACTATGCAATAGACAATGTACTAAGACACATGACAGCTATCTCCCAGACAGACCACAACTTCCTCCCTGCCTCTCCCGAAACCAGGAAATGATGAGCTCCCTGGGCACATTTAGTTTTCAAAAGTGAATGAAGCTTTTTGTCTAACTACAGAAGCTGCATGTTTTCTTCCTCTGTGCCTGAGAAGGATGAGGCCATTTCTAGTAGCTGGGTTAGTCAGGTGAGGAATGAGACATGCCAGTTTAGATTAAAATGAAACTGTTAAATCTCTGCAGTTAAGAAAACGAAAGAAGTCTGATTATAGGTACTTACAGGTACCTGGAGTTATGGTAGGAACTGCGTAACTTTCTCCTGATGTAACTTAGATCTTCCAATGCATTCCAAGATTTTAACTGCTTTCCAAATGGCATTTTTTCCCTTGCTCTCAAAAATCAAATCCTAATTTTTATCCAGTTCTAGTTTTGCACTAATACCATTCCACAACCACAAAACACCCTTAAAAAATACCAGAAAATGCAGAATCTAAACCTTCGAGTCTTCAACCAACTTCTTCACGGGGTTTGAGCGCCCTCTTGTGAGATCAATGCAGCATCCCACGATATTCATGATTTGGTTGAGCAATGGACTTAACTTATGGACTTAGCGGTGGACTTAACACCATTAACTAACACCACTTGCTCTTACATTTAGCTGGATTCTGTTTATCAGTATTTCTTAGAAATAAAAACATGCTAATTAACGTTTGAACACAAGGTAAAATAATACTAGATTTCAGTATCTTTTAGTGCGATTCAATTTTTAAAAAAATGCTTTGAATTTTCATCTTGGTACCTTTACAAGTAAATGTTAGTTCACACATGCTAACATGTTTAATAGATTTCAATATTCAGCTGGGTATGTGGTTTTTTTCCCAGATGCTTTTTCTGCCAAAAGCTGGCTACTGTAATTGGAACACGAGATTAAAGCATCAAAACATTCACGGATTAGATGGAAAAGGTCAACTATAGGCTGGAAGACCTGGCTATTAGTCAACTGACAGGCAACAACAAAATGCCCTTGAAACACAAAAAGAAGGGTGCAGTAGCTCTTTCAAGTGTGAAAACACAGCCTGAACAGAACTTCAGCTTGACACAATGCCCTGCAAATGAACCAATCACCTACTAATAACTTACCAACCTATTACATACTCCAGATTATACATAGTGCTACCCTTCCACAGAGAAACAAAACAACAAGGACCAAAAGTGAGAAATAGACAACTGCTCTGCGACCTACTGTTTCTTTAGTCTGGAAAATCTTAATACCAAAGTAGAAAGAAATAGTCAAGGAAGAGAAAGGGCACTGCCTAAGTGCAGTCTGGGGATCAGCTACAAAGAGGTTCTTTTCAATTGAAATTTTCAGGTCAAAAGTAAACATCCGTAACATAAGTTGGCAGAACCCATTCCCCAGCAGAACAGAGGCCCGAAAGTTACATACTGATGACAGACCTTTTGGAAAGTATTCTGAGCTTCAAATTTATTAGCTTTTCAATGAAGAAATCACAAAAACCTGATTAAGCAGCAGACAGTGGTCAAAATCCCCAATGATCTATCCTTTATGGTGTTCTCTCCTTTCCTTTCTCCTAAAAATTAACATTTTTAATAGAGAAAAGACCAAAAATCAAAGGAAGACACTAGCCAAGGCTTTCAAAATAGCAGTTAGTTTGTGCCATGCATGCACTTCCTGTAACCTACTCAACTCCTCAAACTTTCTCACTTCGTAAACCTAGGAGTCACCTCCAGGATTGTATCTTCTCTTACAAAAAGATATAAAGTACCTCAGCTTCCATAGAAAACATTAGGAAACATTCACATTTCTAACTGTTTAAAATGATAAAATGACGTGTTTATTTCTGGTTTAAAACTAACTTCTTTGTGCCTGACCATGGTTCCCTCTCCATCCATCTTTGTACACAATTCTTTATTACTTGGGTCTTCTCTATATCCCAGCTCCTGATCACTCAGCGTTTGCTTTTTTTATTACAGTCACCTGGACTTGCACTAGCCAATGCCCTTTTCCCTGAACGGATCTCACTGCATGGGTTGGCTGTTATCTTTGTAGCCCCTTTGCCCCCTCTTGCTTAACTTTACAGAGGGAAGACACTGAGCACCTAGTGCCCCAGCCTGGGAAATAGCCTCAGCCTTGAACGACTGAGGAACAGCATAAAAGATCAGACTATTCTTAGCTCATTTCAGAAAAAAGAAATTAAAAATGCTGAACAGAGACCGCGCGTTTGGAGCCACAGAATTTGAAGCACAGGAAGGGGGAAAGTCTGAACAAATCTCTACAGGAGGCAAAAAAAGTTTTAGAATGGCAAAACTGAAGCAGCGAAAAGACAACAGAATTGCTTGTGATCCCAGAAAGTATCAGCATCAGAGACAGACACACAACTCACTACTCTGCCTCGCAGTCTCCACTTAAAACACTGAAAACTAAACCCATGAATAGCTCCTGAGGGACAAACTGGAGCGAGAACAGTACAGCACCTACTCATGATAACTACCAGTGGGCAGCTTTCCTTTAACAGCACAGGTCATGCTCCATCCTGCAGCAGAACCGTCATTAGAACATGCGCTAATTCAAAGAGGAGCTCTGCTTCATTCTGAAACAGTGGAGAGCCCTTCACGTGTTTTGGGCACTACTACAGCATCAATTTGTTGATCAGGTTTTCTGTTCTGCTCTAGTAGCTTGGGGTTGAGTAAGATTATGGTATTTCTGCATTGTGCAGTACAGAAATGAACAGTTATAAAGGGATTATAAATGGTTCTGTTGTAACTGCATTTTGTCTAATTGGAAGTTATTAATCCACTAGCATTGCCACCAATCTTGGCACTTCTGAACACAACAGATTGAAAATTAATGAAACACAATGTACCAGTGGATTAAAATAATGAAGTTACAGCATATAAAGTGGTTAGGAGCTGTTATCTCAACTGATTTCACATTTGTGTCTACTTAACATGATATAGTTTACTAGAAAGGTTTAATATTCTTTTAAAAATTAAAGCAATGATTATATATTTCTCAAATGCTTTCCCAACTTAAACTGCAAGATTTTTGTGAAAAGATTTCTCCCTTCTTTCTCGTTCACATGTAACTTTTTGGTGAGGTAACAACTTTGATTGTTATCTCTACATACTAAAGTACTTTAAATTAAGAGCATCACTAAATCATAGGAATTACTATACAGGGAACCAACATTATGAATTTGTCATTTCGTATTTTATGATTTCACCAAATTTACAGGGCACTGATTTCAGGATCCTGGAAATAAACTAGTAGTTTGGAGCAGATCAAATTTAATTGTGAAACAAGTCAAACTCTTTCTGAACCACAGCGGTAAAGCTAGAGAAGAGAGACAAGTACCTCATAATTTGAGAGGAAATCTAGTAATTTTGATCGAGACGAGATGTAGAGTAGTGGTGTCATCACCCGTCGAACAAACTTTTCAATATAAACAGCACTCATAGGGCCTTTGTATTCAATTGGTCCAAAACTAGTACCAAAAAAAATAATAAAACATTAAGACTTAAATTAACAATAGAGAGAGTCCCTCCTGGGGGTGGCAGAGATAGGAGTTACACTGACAGCATGCTCAGCCTTTAGGGAATCGCTCTCTGTGTTAATTAACAGTGGCTTCCGTAACTGATAGAGGAGTTGTGTTACCAGACTCAAAGTACAGCACAGAAATCGCACTGACTCTAACGCAGTGTCTATGGATAGGTGCAGTGTGTTGGTGGGGACAAAGGGATGGATGAGTCCCATTAAAGACGTTGGTAAAATGCACGTATGAATTATATGATCATATACATATCTTTCTGCTTTGTCCAAAGTAAATACAAGTGATTTAAAAATACAGATGTGAAAAATGCCACTATTTTCACATTACCATTTTAAAAATTTTGAAACTTTAAATAGTATCAATCTGAAAAAGTACAATATTTTTATGTAGACTTTTACAAGTAGCACTCAATAAAGCAGGGACAAATCCAGTCGCACTGATGACAAACAGACTCAGTGAGTCTACAGTTTCTCCCTCAGCCATCTGATAAAACAGGTAACACCACATCAGGTAGTTCAAAAACAGAAGGCAGGCCAGACCTTGTGGCTATGATTTCCAAAGTTTCTCCTTCTTCCCCTTGAAATCCTGCACCTGATTTATTATCATTAGGTTCAACAAAGCATCACAGTCCAAAACAAAATCAAACACAAAAAGCATAAGGAATTAGTCCATTCCCACTGAAGAATTTAATGTGATGCATTTTTTAACATAATTTATACATACACACACTCCGAAAAATATCCAACTTGTACTGAGATACCTATATTGAGATGCTTTCAAATGGTATTGTAAAGCGCGCTAGGTTATTCTACATCCTACACTGGTTTATTACAAACTTTTGTCTTAACAGCACCATGCACTGCTTCAACACGTCGCATGCCCAGTAGGCAACATTCCAGATTTAATATCTCTGGCATGAGGGGTTTTTATGAAGCATCAATATGAATTTACATCTCATCTTGTTGCAACTCCGTTTAAGGTCACTGGTAACACCCAAGTATACTCATCTAACGTATTGTAATTTCAAGATCAACTAAGTTTGAGTCAGCGTACATCCAAGTAGGTTTGCTGGGGTTTTTTCACTACAGTTTGAATTATGCCAGTGCCATCTGTGTCTATTCCAATTTCAGTTGACAAAGATCAGGATTGTTCCTCCTCAACGTTTAAATCCCCTCAAAACCCTAAAATCTGCCACTGTATGGAAGAGAGCTGCAGTTCAAGATTAGGGTACACAAGTAAAATGCAAGTGATAAACTACACAGCATTTAGCTCTATTGTACCTAGCATTAGAAAGTCTGTTTTCTTACCTTCTGCTCCAAAGAGCAGGAAAGAAAACAAAAAAAAAGAAAGAAAAAAAAGGATAATACATGCAAATACTGAAAATAAAAGTGAGATTATATAAAATCTTATATAATGATATCTCAGTATTTGGAGCATAAAAAAGTGAATGTAAAGTTCAAATTCAGAAGAAAGTCTTCAGTACATACTGCCATTTAAATATGTACTTCAATACCACTAACTTCAATAGCCCTTAAGGACATACTTTATTGCTGTCACAAACTGGGACCAGTTGATGTAATCCATTTACAGAGCAAGCAGGCAACTGACATTAATATATAAATCTGAATTCTTTACTTTTTATTGGAGGCAGAACTTCCAGGAGATGCATAGCCAAAAGAAAATTTCCATAAGGATGAAGAATTGCGCAGCATGTCATTTAACTGACATTTACAGCCCTTCTTGACACCTAAGTAGCATACAGGATGAGCTTCACCCAGAATCTCCTCCTCTATGACTATTTACTATAGCCATAAATGTAACATTTTCAAAATGCAACATTTTATACAATCTGTTTCCAAAACAACAATAAAAAAGCCCAGACTGTAAGTATGAAATCTTACCTCCGATGGTATAAATGTATCACCGGGAAATAAAAGAAATGCTTCTGCTTCCTGCATTTCCCCTGGTTCCACCAGCAATTTACAGCCACAAACAGCACCTGCAAAGCAGGTAAAAATTCACAGCTAACGAAGTACACTACTGTGACTTTCTTTATGTAACATGGATTTTTTCCAAGCCATTCCATCTGCTATTTTCACTGTCTTTTCAATTCGGTATTCCATTTCTGCTCCTCTTAACAAGACTTTTTTTAGTTTGTTTGTTACTTTGCAACAGCAATCCTTTTGGTTACTTTTCTTTCTAGTTTTTTGAGCTTCTTAATCTAAAGTCTTCAAATGTACTTAGTCATGATCCATATTAGTTACTGTTTCTGCAGAGTGTAGCTCAATGACCAGAGGTTTAGGACAGCTGTACCTGTGAAGTGTTCATATGTAACCAACTGCTAGAAAGCAGTGCTATAGCTGCTATCTTACATGATTATCCGTGTCTCCAAGGATCCTGGAACCAGAAGCAAACTCCCTGTAATTTCTGTCTGAAGGCAGGTGAATAAATCTGAGAACACTTTACAAGAAGAAATTTGCAGAGTTCCCTATTCAGGAGCAGAAATAACAGATAACTGAGCAAGAATCACAGATTTTTCTCCATTTTTTCTAATGCTCTGTATGTTAAATTAAAATTAAGACAACTGGCTGAGCCTAAAATGCGAGCATTCAAGTCTTTCTGGCTCCCATGGGACGACAGAAATTAGCATCAGCTTGCAGATTAAAAAGCTATCAGGTCATGTTTAAGATTCATATCTCCTCTGATATTACCTGGTCTGACAATCTGCTGGCCACATGTTCTATTTCTTCTCTTGCTGCAATGGACTGGCCGCACCACGGTGCATAGAAGAAATACAGCACAATTTCTGAATCCTGACGAAGGTGCTCTGCATAGTCTAATTGTCCCCGAAAAAGATCAATGACTGGAGATCTTGTGGAAAAAAAATTCACTGGAAGCTTCGCTGGCATTGTTACATCTTTTGCTCGGCTGCAGAAAGGAAATGAAGAGTGGTTACTGAGACTGCACAGCAGTGGTTAAAAACAGAGTGCCCAAAGCCCTAATTTTTAGTCTTAGCAAAGATCATGCAATGACAAAACTTTAGAAATTGATGCAAATGACTACAACTTAGATTGTCTGAGTTAGTTTCATGAAATACCATAAAAATCTAAAGACCACCCTTAACAAGCTTTAGAAAGTCACGCTGTGATACCATGCACTATGTTTATGGGTATGTTAGCTCACACTCTTATTGCTGGTTGCTATAGAGCATAAAATTACCAGGAAGAGTGATTTCTTTGGATTTCTTCCCTGGTCTCATCCTCTTTTAACACTTGTACTTTAGGTAACAGGACCCTGATAAGAGAAGAGACACTGGTCATAAAGTTTTGTGATGTGAAATTTATATAAACAAGAGACTAGTACCCTGCCTTACACTTTGCTTTAAAGTATTCTACACGTCTATTCTTTTATATTGTACTAGGAAAAAATATGTAAATGTGTGTTAGTTTATTTTACTGATTAGAGTAGGGACTGCAAATCGTTCAGGGCGTATTGCCTCTTCAATGCAAGGACACTATCAACAAATAGAGAGCCTCAATTTAAAGCCATTGTGACAGATTTTCTTAAGATAAATTAGTTTGACCAGTAATACCAAGAACATAAATCAAATACTCAGGAAACCATTTTCTAGCAACCAAACAATCCAGAATTTGTCATTTCCAAGGGGCTCAGAAGTTGTTATGGTATAAACTGCCTTAAATGCAAGCAAATGATCATATTATCTTATTTATACTCTCTTAATTCCAGTTTTTTCTGCTAGCCATATTTACACAAGAGCAAGTCAGGTTAAAAACTGGACCACACCACCGTAATGCTCAATTTTGCCATGGTTCCTTATGTTACAGGAAGTTTTAGGAAAGACTATGCATTCCTTTAGCTTGTATCACAATAAAAAGCTAGTACAAAAATCTTTTTACCCGATATTTGATCTTTCTCAGGTTACAATTTTAGTAACTGTGATAAAATTATTGAGCCCTGAACACGGTCAAACTCATACGTTAAGCAACCTCCTAACAACGCTGCCACATTTTCAAACTTTACAATTAGTCTGGTTTGTAAGTTGTTTTTACAATACAGACTCACAAAAGCCACAGCTCTACTCTCATTTCCAGGTTACTCAGCATATACTTGAAGCTCAAGTTTTAAGAATCATTCTGAGTATATTTCCTAAAATTTTTGAATATTTTTTTTCTAAAATCTGTATTTTCTTAATTCACATGTAAGAGATAATATTTGCTTCAAAATTCAGAATTTTAAAAATATTAACTGGTCCCTCATGTTTGCAATTCATTAATTACACTACTCAAATAATGACGTTTTCGCACAGATGGCCAAAAATCTAGTTCCTTCTATGGACTTCTACCTTTGCTCCTTCCCTTCTCCCCCTGTCAGTAACCCAGCACCTCCTTCCCCAGCTCTTAAGTTCTTATGTCACCTCACAACCACCACCTCTGGTTCCCTCCTACTCATGCACCCTGCACTCATCCAAACTGCTTGCTGCTTCCCGTGATCTCTAACTGCTGGCCGGACAGGACACAACGCTGGCGTGCTACGGCTCTAACTCACAGGTCAGCACACACACCCTGATTAGCTGCCGAAAGCAAAACACAGCAGGTAAGCGCTGATCTCACATTAACACATACTCCTTCAGGGACATTAAATGGAATTTCTCCTCTTTAAACTGGTTTAGCGAAAATGGACAACCTAAACCTTAACCTCTCCTTCCACTACTGAATTAAACTGAGAGTGGACAACTGGTTCAAGAGTTGCGGTGAGAAGGCAGACAGATGGGTACTGAACAGCATAAGCCTTAAAAATGAGATATGGAATTGGCTCCAAATTGCAAGGAAGTGTAGAACAGATCAGCAGAAGCTCCATGACACGAATGGGTCAGGAACTACAAGGCTACTCTCAAATATGAAAAAACCTCTAGTTTAAAACCCAATACAATAAATCAATAGCAACCAGCTTCTTACGTTGATTTGCTCAGTAGTGTCTCCCTCTGCAATACCAAAGGCATAGCAGAGTACTTTTACATAATTCCCAGGTTTACAAAGAGAATAGTGCTCTGATCCTCTAAAAATTATACAAGTATAAACTGAGGTTTACACAATACACTATTATACAAACATAATAATCACATACTGTTTATTAAAACACTGATTGCGTTATTTATCTGCTCCACAGAGCCTATAAAAACTTAAACTCATTTCAACAGAACAACCTGGTAATAAAGGAAAGTGCATGCCTGTAGGATGAGCAACCGCCTTTGACGCAAGGTCCTTAGAGTGGGGTTGTCTCGAAAGACATTTGCATAATGCCAGAAATAATTCAGGTTCGAAACCACAGGCTTTCCATAATAATACATATTAGGTCAGGCTTCATTTGGCTGTTCCTTTAGCCACTATGAACCTGCAATACCTCAAACCCCACTAACAGATTGCCTTGTAGTAAAGGAATTTTCCCTTTCCTTACTTTTTATCCATTGGTCTTGAGAGTTATGTGGTCTCGAAAGTGCAGAGGTAGTAACTGCATTCTGGTGCTGAGATTTGCTTGCAAACCGTACTGATATGTGGTGAGAAACTATGTACTGTAGTCACAATGAACACGTGTAATTAACTATCCTGCAAATTGCACATATAATTTTTACACTTGAATTTTCTATGTTTCTGAAGGCAACAGAATAGGGAATACTATTCTGACATTAGTTTGTCTATTTAACTACCATCTGAAAAGCCAAAACCCTTTAATCAAACTTCCTGTACAGAGTACAGGGAGGTGAGGAACACATTCCAAGCACATTCCATTTGTGAGCTTCCAAACACAGCTAGCAGTAAAATGAAAGGAACACACAGGTTTTAAATCAAAGAGGAGCAGCAATAAAACAAAAGTATCACTGTAAGTGTAAAAAAAAAAAGATATTTCTCATTTAGTAATGGACAGTAAAACAGGGAAGTGGTTAAATTCAGAAATCCTTCACCATACATTCTGTAACATGGCAAGACCCTAAACACTTTCATGTAAATTATCTGGTCACTGCGAGATAGAGACTACTGGAACAGAGGCACTGCTGCTCACAGAGCAACTCATTCCTAGACTTAAGATTCACCCAATTCAAATATTACATCCTCTGTGGACAGGGAAGAAATGAAGGCCTTAGTATTTGTCAGAAGCATTACCTGCAAATCACGTGTTTCTTGGAATTAAAACTTGTGAGGTTCTGCAGAGCAGAGAATTAATCAGATCCTTGTAGCCTTCTCCCACTCCCAAATGTGGCAGATGTTCTTAAACTAACACAGCATGACTGGAAGCACCTAGCAGTCACCTTGCCCTAAAACCCACCCAAGAGCGTTCAGCTCCCAGGTGAGGCTCAGCGGGAGCTGCCCGGCTGCAGCCCGGCCACCCGCCCGCCCCGCTCCCACCTACACCAGGGCCTCCCCCGACGGGAACCTGACAGACCTTCCCAGCTAAGAAAGATCCGGCTCCCCAGAGGAGCCCCACCAGATCGGGGGGAACACCAAGAAAGCGCAGCATCCTCCTGTGGGAAGCAGGTGCGGGTAACGGGGGTGCCACGACACCAACATGAGCCAGAAGAGACCCGTTTCCCCCCACGCCCCGCAGCCGCCCGAGGGAAGGGTCTGGGCCCCCTCAGTCCTTCTGGGGCAAAGCAGGGCACGATCTGGAGATGAGGAAAAACAGCTTTCTCGACAAAGCGACTGTCCCTCAGGTGCCTGTGCGTTCACGCACCCACCGTCGCGCCCCGACGCCCTCCGAGGAGGACACGTACCTGCCTTAAACACACCGCCGCTTCTTCCCCCCCCCCCCCCCCCGCCCCCCCCCCCCCCCCCCCCCCCCCCCCCCCC
>VXBO01003926.1:24002-47026 GCA_013400135.1 Rhinoptilus africanus
AAAAAAAAAAAGCCCAAACAAAACAAAAACACTCAAGTATTTCTCATTACCAATTTTTAACATATTACAAAGATATGACTGTGTTCTGCTTCGATATGTTTTTAAAAATTCCTTGTATGATCTTTCCGAAGCAGTAACAAAGTTTCCCAACAGAGGTTTTAAATGGCTGACAAAGTGGTAAAATTTTCAACTGTTTGGTCTTACTTACGGGTGTCTTGCCTTTGCACTACAGTATTTTTTGTTTCTGTCTGGCTCATTAACTTGACCATTTCTCCAGCACTGACCACAAACAAACTTCATCTTCAAATTAAGTGATCCATATTTCATTTGGTTCCCAAGGATCTTAAGCCAAAAAAACAACAACAACAATAAAAGGTATTTGTATCTGCAAAAAAATCCATACATAATTANTGATTCTTGAACAATGGTATCATGTGAAATACCTGTAAAGGAAGGGGAAAAGTTCTTGAGCACTTATGACTTTGTAGAATTCCAGACACACGCACACTGGAATACTACTGAATCCCCAAAGCTTCTATCTATTTTTCTTTTTATATATTGTATACTGAGTGTGGATATACACTTACATCCACACACACACACATATATATACACTTAAGAATTTCGTGAGGGCCTCCAGAACAGAAATACTGTATATATCATCACACTGAAAAGCAAACAGAAAAGTTTCTTAAATTACAAATTGCATCTTTGAGTGTTTATTTAAACATAATGTACTGAACCTCTATACAAAACGCAAGCTGACAGACACTAGATTGCCCCTGACTTCTTTACAAAGTTTTTAAACAAGCTCTGTTAATTTCAGAAAAAAAATTCTTATAAGGCTAAGGTTCCCATCAGAGCTGTACACTGTTCACACACACTGTAGTATTTACTGCCCTGATTTCACACAGGCACAGACTGTCCTTTGTGTTTGGACTGGAGGGTTGATAAAATGTTTCTTTCCCGAGGCAGTGCTCCTTTACTTCCTGCACCTTACATTCCAAAGAGGAACCTCATTCAAAGAGCACAGGCTGAGCTTTGACTGACTTGATCTAAGCATGAGAGCAGCAGGAACACATGATAAAATAAAAAATATGCCTTCTGTGGAGTATCAAGTTTCTCGGAGAGCCCAACCCTGAAGCTGGTTAAAATAACTGTTTTACTTTCACACAGAAGCTTCTAAAGCCTCATCCCAGGAGAGAGAATAGGATATCAGCAAAGTCTCTATTTGACTTTCTTCCTCCAAAATTTTCAGGTCAATATGACATCTTGTGTCACAATACCTGTATGAGAAGCTAGCTAGAAAGCTGAAGCAAGAAGGAGCCTCTTCTTCAAAGAAGGGACAGGTGAGGATAAATCACAGACAAAGCTGCGAAAATGCCAGAAACACTGCAACACATCGGGATTGCCACACTTCCCTTTTTCCTCTGTGCATCACAATGATCCAACATGGTTACTTAATATGTAAAGTACTGCAGTCATACAGAGCAAGGTAGGAAGAATGAACAACTGTTATGTGGTACAAATTATTTCCTGCTGACAGTTCAAATGCTTTTTTTTTAATAAAAAAAAAGCCATGGAGAGTTTGGAACTCATGGCCAAGGAATGGGCTGTAAGTACAGTGACATGCAATTCAAAAGCTATCAGCTAGAAATGAAGTAATAAAATTTGTTATCCTCAAAGAAGCCAACAAAAACAAGCCAGCTCAACAAAATCAGATAAAATGTCCTGTGTACACAAGAACAGAAAAATAGTTAAGTTTTATCAACACATACACTGATGAGAGACAGAGTAGTGAACTGCAAATATTTGTTTTCAGGCTCACTATATAAAAACATCGGAGTGGCAGTAAGCTGAAAGAAAGGTTAAACTGTGAAAAATCTTGACACTTGTATTGCGGTATGGAGGGAAACAACGGCATAAATATTTCAAGCTTTTCTTTCAGTGCTCTGTGAAAAAGAAATTTGATCAAGATCTTGCAAACTTTGAAGGTTTAAAAATAAAAAGTCTGACTTGGATTAAATATCAGCTCAAGACTTCTAGATTTATTCAAGAAAAAAATCTGTTCATAATTAGCAGCTTTGAACAGTTATCAAAAGCTGCTTAATTTTGGAAGAGCTAGTAGCCCACTCAACACTTTTTGTATTTATATTACTGTTTATTGACTATGCTGTATGAAAGATTCCAGCAAATTCTAAGTGAATGCACTGATACCGAATTGCTAATTTCAGAAGGGAGTCAGACAGGGAAGAAGTGGCATTACAATGAAGAGCAAAACGAGCATTTTACCTAACTTACCTGTTTCCTTTTGCATTATCCAGACTTTAAGCTCTACCAGACTGTGAGCATAAAAGCATTTATCCTCTCGTAAGCAGCCATAATGCACCTCATGTCTGCACAGGTCAAGCTGACATCGAATTTGAAAAGGGCGGATTTTGGAATATTTCACCATAGTTTCTCGCAAAATGTGGACAAGGCACCTGTTTTGAAAACAGTCAGTTTTAGACATTCTTTAAAATGGCTTTGTTCATATCTGGAAAAACACATAAAATAACCATCCCTCATCACAGATTACTCTTTCTAACACTATTTACATCTTAGTCTTTTCAACATTTTTTACTTGAAATCAGAAGGCCAAAAAAAGTTTCCAGAAGGAAGCAGCATCTAATTATCATTTCTCGGCTGAGTAAACCAACATCACGGAACAGTACGCTTCTGAAACCCAGAGGTCCCCCTTCCACAAAGCACTACTGAATTTAATCCAGCTGGATCACTGCTTTCCAAGAAAGAAGGCATATCATGCCCACTCTCAAGTATATATCCTGACCTAAATACAAACACAAGTACTTACTCTTTTGAAGAGCACCGTTAGAGTTGATGCCTAGCTCTTATAGCTGCAGCGTTTCCTCAATACAGGGAAGCGGAGTACAAACAAAGCAATTAAAATGCTCCCACTTTGTTTCCATCGTATAAAAATGTAAGTCTATTAATTCTTCAAAGCTTATTTAACACTATTACCACTACGAAGTCTTTGTTAACTTTCAAAGAGTAATTGAAAACACTTTTCTTGCACTTTTTTATCAACTGACCTAATAAGGACTGTGGTCTATTTCAGACAGAGTAATTAAGGTAAACTTCTTAACTGACTGAGTTAAAACTATAGCAAAATAAGCAAAACAGACTGGTAGAGAGCAAACTTATGAATTCCTATACTAATTTAACATCACACATCTATTTACATAACTGCAGCTCACCAGCTAGATAAGCCATTAACAAACTGATACCAAAACCAGTAAGATTCAAACATGAGGATGGATACCACTGATTCTGAATGCACTGATAAAGAAATAGTTCACTTTCAATTTAGTTACATGAGACAATCCTTGTTCAGTAAGTTTATCTTATCAATACTGACAAAGGATAACAGTCACTTAGGAGGAGAACTTAATCAACACCTAAGAAATGAAAGTCAGTATTAAGAAATGCCCTGAAACCTTTGCTTTTAATTTGAAACTTAAAGAAAGAGATGGTATTTCAGACGTACTTGTTATCTTCAAAGTCATGCATAGCAGGGTGAGAACAAGAAGATGAGTTATCCTTGTTCCTTTTGCTTATTATTCTGGGTTTGTGATCAAAACATTTCTGGAATACAAAAACAGGTAATTATAGAGTATGTATTTTATATGCTTAAAGATATACCTTACCTTAAAGCTTTTCACAGAGACTTCAACTAGTCTATAATCTAAAGCCAGCCAGATTATTATTGAGCATGCATTTCAAAGTTTACAAAATAGTCACGCATGAACCAAAGTATTCCTTTCCAGGTAATTTTATTATCTATTATCGTTTTTATTGTGTCATTAGAAATAAAGCAGCACCTCACAAAGAAACATAAATAATCCATGATGTTCTTGAAGAAGTCGGGACACAGTCAAGTTGATCTTTCCGTTTCCTCCAAAAAGAGCTTCTCGACTGAAGGCTCCTTTGCGCTCCAGTGTCCACACATCTATCTCCTCTTGGCAATACGCAAAGGTGCAGTGGCCTGGGTATCTGCATTCCTCTTCAGCAGCAACATCTAAAATAGTAATACTGAATATGACATTGCTTTTACGCAACTTTTATTGGAAAATCATCTTAAAACTTCCACTATCCCCATTTCAAATGTTTTTAATAAAGAAGCTACATCTGTTGTAACTGGGTCACTTAAGTCTAGCAGAGAGAAGCAAAACCTTATGCTGAATGACTTGCTGAAAATGTAAAACTCCTCATAAAGGCTGATGCCAACCCCCATCAGCTATCCTTTTCCAGTCTAAGGCTACAATGCTGAGAACCCAGAATACCATTTGCTTAAATACAGTCAGATATAGCTGATAATTAATCCACAAGTCATCTTGCTCACATCATAAGTAGAGGTTCATACAGAAAAACTCTAACAAGAATGCTTTTTTGTTCAAAACAACCCAAGTTGTTTTGAACAGTAATAGCTCAGCACTTGGAAGCAAAGTTATTCATGATGAAGACCAGTAAAGAAATACAGTGCATGTTCTCCAAATAATCACATTAATGGTCAAAATATGTCTCTCCTTCCAGCCTTTGAAAATATAAACAACTCAGTGAACTTCCTTCTCAACATTCCATGAGCAAGAATAAAAACTCAAACTACACTTCACTGTGGAAAAACTAAACTGTATTACTTTGAGTGCAGGCATTAACATTTTACTATCTGTAACACCTACCTTTACAAATATAATATGGTCCCACATACTGTGTTTTTGTTGGTCTTGGACGTATTTTTTTCCATGATTTATCTTCTGAGTTTTTTATTCTACCAATTAGAATATCCTTCTTACATTTATGTTCTAAACTGGGATGGTAAGCATAATCCAATAATTTAGGACCTGTAACAATTACAGAAAATTGCTTATATTTGCATGACTCCAGCATACTTTTAACATTTCCATACACAGACTGGCAAGTAAGTCCAAAAGCAAAGTACACGACCACATTGTATAGAATTCCTACTTGCAACAGCAACCCTGAAGAACCACAAGTCATTAACAGCCGTGTCAAGCAGAACAGAAAAAACACCCGAATACTTACAAAAGGACCAGTCTCATCAAGAAAAAATCCCCACAAGTTATCTGGGGAGGGATGCTGTGTTACAACCTTAAGATTACTTTGGGACAGCAACAAATTGCTGCCTTTTTTCAAATCCCAAAGTACAAATTTCCGTAACACTGATTTAAAACTTAAATTGCTTCTTTATAATGAGTCAATGCAGATGAATTCCAAGGGTCAGTAAACAGCTCTCTTAACCTTCAATTTACATTAGAACAGTTACTATGTTCAGAGACAACACACGCTAGGCAAGAAGTACACGCATACCAAAAATATAAATGCCAATCCCAGAACTGCGTGGATTTGGAAACAAAAATATGCTTAGCTTTAAACTCTGTCTTCAGGATGACACTAAAGTGAAGATTACATTACCACTAAAATGAAGAAATCGGAGAGAGAGTCTGAAGACAAGCACTGCTCAGTGAGTTTTGCTATTTAAGGAACTAAAAAAACAGGAATATTATCCAGTTTCCCTGGACAAGAAGCTGATGGAACAGTGCAATTTCAAAAGTAGGCAGTAAAAGCAGGAGACACTTAAAGGCTTTGATAGAGATGCAAAGAAACAGAAGAAATAGATGCTTTGATACAAAAGTCAAGATAGGAATGTGCTTAGTATTTCCACCATCAGTTTATAGCTCCTGCTTTTAACAGAACATGTTTAATGGTTTTTCAAACATCACTTCATGGATTTTTCTTCTAAAAATAATTTTAAACTAATATAAAAGTTCTTAAAACTACAAGAGTCACCCTTTAATGTCTCAGTACAATTCTTGATAAGATCCATTACTAACCTGCACTTTATTAGTATATATCAGTATCAGTGACACCTATGACTTGAAAGACAATGCTTATTTTTAAGATTAGTCTTAATAAAACCTCTTGCCTTTAGAATACAGCTCTGTTTAACAGCAATAGCCCAGGCCTAAAAGATTAGTTATATTAAAGTCCAATGCTGGTTAAGGTCCTTTGAGTCAATACAGTGGAGTTAATTATTACTTAGGTTTGGAAGCCTCAGGATTATGATTTAGAATTAGTTTGAAAGAACAGTAAAACAGATGGGACGTGAAGGTTACCAGGTACTTTGAACTGCGGTTCAATTCCCCATGGCCAATCAGAGAGAGTACTGCAAGTTTTTTTTAGTCTTGAGCAAAGGTGTCATTCTTCACAGTACCCTGGGGGTTGGGAGGAAAGTGAATACAGAACGTGAAGGACCTCACACAGTACACCTATGGGGTGGGGAAAGCATGTGGTGATTGTGGTGGTTTTAGGAATCAAGAATCCATTAGGACAAGAAATAAAGACAAGAAGAAAGAAGATAAAGTAAGTTGTTGAAACATTTTACTTTTTCCTTAATCATAAGATCATACTACATCTGCAAAGAACAAGTTAGAATTAACACTGTTTAGAAGCCAACAGTATTTTAACTTATGAACACTAGAACTTTAAATGTATGCTTTTTATTTTTTTTTTAATAATCAACCCAATTGAGTCCAGAAGCCCCTTACCTTTTTTGACAAAACATAACTGGCAAGCCTGTCGTAGCTCATGAGTGCCTTCTAATGGGTTTCTTCCCGCAAGTCCTGAAGATATAGGTGTATTAGCAGTCGCACTGCTAAAAACATTTGAAAAGTCATTTCTAGTTTGGCCTGCAATTCCCATGTAATTTTCGGACCCAAACAAACTACTGGGGCCATTTATCTGTTGGAAGAAAGCATATTTTACTCGATCCATATTATTTAATTTACTTACAATTAAAATTTAACCTACTGAATTTACTCTTCGAAGCATAAGAAAGACTATACACAACAAGTTCATAATACAAGCTTAACTACACGTCTAAGAAGGGATTTTGCAGAAGCCGTATACCCAGTCCAGACTAAGCATATAACAAGACCCAACCAGCTACAGGGAGTAATCAGCACTTGCCAGGCTAATTATCACTCCATCCTGGCTCACGAGGATCCAATCCTTCCCCACCAAATCAATGGCCAGCAGCATGACTGAAAACATACGGCATGACTATAACACAGAGACCAGACAGATTCTCAGACACGAGGCGATCTCTGCTCTGTTCCCATACTCGGACAGTTCTTCAGGATTTCTAATGTTTTGCACTCAGATCAGATCAAGAGATTTTCTCTCTCTCAGGTTCATTATTTTAACTTCCACAGTATTTTACAGCAAGTTCCTCAGAAAGCAAAAGTGGCTACGACAGTAGTCAAAGTTTGCATGTATAAAACATTTGTAAATTTTTTCTTGTGTTCAGTTACTGTTGTTGTGACCTACTCTACAACTGTTTTCCAAACCAGAATCCTATTTTAATGGTAAAAGCAGCATTTTTTGAAAATAGAAACTGCTACTGTAAAAATTAAGATCCATGTTAAGCCTTCAAGACATTAACGTTTGAACTGATGAGAAAGAAAACATGAAAAATACTTACAAACAATGGTGAATTATTGCTGCTAAGTGTTGGCGTTCCATCCCTAGAAGCTGAACTTGAGAAGTCTATAGGAATAAAAAGAAGTTTTAATTATTTCAGTTCCCCAAAACACCCTATGCAAAAAATTATTTATCATTCCTGAGAAGTATCAAAGGTTTGGGGGTTTTTTGTTTGCTATGATTTTTTTTTTTTCCAATTCCGTAAAAGCCTCTTGTGAACATCTGGGCTGAAAAATTACCAGGTGATCATCTTCAATATAACCGTCTGATTAACATCAGCAGTAGGTTCACAGGCATGTGCTGAACCAATGTGGAGATAACTTGTGCAGTACAAAAAGAGTAGCTAGATAAGCAATACCTGACTATAAAAAAAAAATGAAGAGATGAAAGATGATTAAGAGAATTCTTCTCTTTTGAATTTTATTTTGTAAATTTGGCTCCATTCTAAACAGAGCATGCTCCTGTAACAGTGATAATTAGAGACAAAACTTTATCTTTTCCAGTTCACTGGCTATTTGTATCTTCTTATTTCACATACCTGATTTCGCTACATAATTACAGTCCCTAGGGTTTGAATCTGAACATGTAACACCGGTATACACAGTTAAATTGCTCTTTTAGAATTTTTGTTTATTGCCAATCATTGGAAATGGTTTAAGCTGTAAGACCACATTTGGGTTTTTTTTTTAAAAAAAAGTTTGAAGGAACATAGTTCCTTCTTTATATTTATTTACCTGAAACAAATAACTTACATAATAAATGCAGAAAAACCGAACAGAGAGAGCCTGGGGCATGCTTATGCAGACCTTAAGTAAACAAAAGCTTTTTTAATCTAAATTCTTGTTTACAGTCAACACCAATTACCAATACTCTCAAAAACTGTGAGCACAGATCAAATGTTATGTAAGTGCTAAACATTACAGAAGAGTTGTGAAAACTCGTTTGTTAAAAAGAGAAGCCAGTTGGCTCATGCACAACCCTCTCATCATAAAAGGTCAAATATTAAGACTAATTTCTTACCTCTTTTGGGGTCACTGATTGAAAAGGTGCTTAATGGTGAACAAAAATTTTCCAGTGAAGAAGTCAAAGGCTGTGAAAAGATTTCTGAAAGAGAAGGTGAAGGAACAAATCCTGCACTAACTGGCAGCGTCCCCAGCAAAGAGGCAGAGAAAGGTACACTAGGAGCTACACTTCCTGCAGGAATAGGTCCTCTGGCTCCTGTAGTTTGCTGGAAAAAAAAAGAAATTTAAAAAGACTGTTCACACAACACAAAAAAAAGCTCAAGAACACAATGTATAATAGTATTTCTTTTAGTAAATTTTTTGCAAAGTTTTTATATACTTACTGAAAAGCAACAATAAAAGGTACACGACAGTACTGTACAGACTGCAGTACACTTCGAGAACTACAGTAATCAAACCCTAAACAATGCCCTAATGCAAGAAATTATCCATGAATCCACCACTTTAAACTTCAGCTAACTGAACCATTATTAACCTACTAACAGATTTGGATTTTTTTATATGAATCAAATCAGATTTCATTTCTAAAGTATGTTAAAAACATAAGACGATAGGAAAGAATTTGAAATTTACATGTTTTTTTCTAAATAAAGAGAACATAATTCAAACTGCAGTGCTGTAAAGAGTTAAGAGCTTCGAAACAAATCCTCAGGTGTAATCAAACGATACCATGTTCTGCAAAGGTCAGATCATCCTTTTTTTCCGTCCACGGAAAATAACATATCCTTCTGCACACCCTTGTTAAGGACATTACCAAGTGGCGGAAGTTTCCCTCCCTTCTCCCTGTCGCCCCAAGCAGCTCCTCCTTGGCTGGAGGCTGACCAAATTAGTCTGCACACAGTTTGGCTAGCATGAAACTCCCTCTGTTGCCCAAGCTGTTAGCCTACAACTCACAATTTCTGCTACACGAGACTGCAGTCTGTCTTAGAAGATTGCATTTCCTCCTGGCTTTCACTATGGCAATGAATAGAATATAGAATAGAATATTTCAGTTGGAAGGGACCTACAGTTGGACCTTGAGTCCAACTGCCCGACCAATTCACAGAACTTCCTAAGATCTCTTAAAAATAATTACTTTCTGCATTTCTGAAATACATTCTACAAAACAAAGTGAAAACAACAGAAAATTAGAAGCCTAAGCATTTTTCGATTTAAAGATTTACAACTGCATCCACAGCTGAATGAGGAATTAAAATCACAACTAACTGAAGAATTACATATGCCACAGTTTCATTTAACACTGCGATACTAAGGGCTCCAAATGACTGGCAGGGCCACAGCAGAGAGTCAGTAATTTGCTAGTAGGCTCAGACATCTCTGCTCATCAATCAGAACTCTCATTTTGACTAAAAGTTGAGAAATTCTGTATGTTTCAGACTATTCTAGCTCTGGAATAACGGTGTAACTAAGAAGAACTCTTCATGTGCCTGAATTTCTCTAATAATCTCTTATAAAAAAATAAAAAGTTAGACTCACGCTGGTCTATTTCTGGTTATCCAGGAGGTGGATCTGCACAAAGCTCTGACCGTAGAGATACCAGTGAATGCACTAGAAGACCACAGCACAAGGACTAGTGTCCTGCAAAGCTACTAGCATAAGATTACCTGTAGTTTCTACAACTACAGGGTGGGCGCTCCAACACACTCTCAGGTTCTGAGAGGGTTTATTTGCACCAAAACACCCCCAAAACCACCCAAACGCACCAGCCCAGACTCCAAATGTCTACTGCACTATTTGTAGTACTTCCTAGGAGCTGTATCCCTCCCACTGTGGTAGCACTGTAGTAGCACAGCAGTATTTCTGAGGTAGTATCTCTCCCCCAAAACCTTGCTCAGGTTTTCCAACACACAAAACCAATATAATTGTCCTTGGAGCTCTGCTGGGTCCTGACATCTTTACAGACACATTTGCAAGAATCTGCACCAGAGAAAAATCAATCTGATCATGCACAAATACAGCTCAATGTAATGAGGAAATTTAACTTACATTTCACTGCTAGTCCACTTCATTAAAATACAAGATCTACTCATAAGGACAATCTTTTGAGAAAGAAAACAAACAAACAAGTCTTACCATTACACTTTCATCTGGATCAGGCACAGAATCAAGCAATTCATCAAGTTCTTCACCAATAATTATGTCTCCATCTCCACAATCTAAACATGCTTCTGGCATAGAGAAAGAAACATTCCCTCCATTTGCCAACACTGCAGAAGGCAAAGAAACCTTTTCCACTTGAAGAGGCATCACAGCAGACAAAGATGGTACAGGTACTGATGACACTTTAGACACTTCAGAACCAAAGTTTGATGAAGAAGCAGCAGAAACCATCTCTTGCTTCTGGTCAGACAGATCTGAAACAGGTAAGATGGGAATGACTGCAACTTTTGTTCAAAGATGTAAAAAGAAAAAGATCTCGCATAACTTTTAACCCTGACAATGTGAGGGGTGAGGGAGTGCAGAAACATGAAGAATGTTTATGCAAAACAACATTAAATTTCTTCAGCTTCCACTAACTTCCAATTCATATGGAATCAGAACATCTTGTATCTCAGTCTATGTATTACTCAAAGTAGAAGAGACAGGAAAGGTTACAGACCTGATACTTTCCTAAATCTCTGGCATATTCTCCCCTCCCTATTTCTCCAAGTTAAAGAGAACAGTATGAGACACTCACTATAGGAACAGTTACAATCATATCAAGTTGAGGAGACTGAAAGGAAATTTGCTCAGCCACTTAAATATGCTGCCTAGCATTAATATTGTCACACAACCAAGACTCACCTAACTCAATATCTTCTACAGAAGAAGAAGAATTCTGTAAGTAAGAAAAAACATACCTCTCAGCACTTTGCACAAGAGCCATTAAAATTTTCAAAACCATATTTATAGACTAAGAATGTTAGTCCTTGAATTTAGGTTTTATAAAATTTGAAATTTATGAAGTCTAATGGCATTTAAAGGTCAAATACTTTTTTAGATAATGCATCCATTTGCAGACTGAAAACCACTCAGTATCACTAAAAACCTGCAACCAACCAACAAAAACAAGAGTGATACTTCAGGGAATAAAAGAGTCTAAACAGTATCTTAAATGAGCTGTTCCTACATTTCCCCATTCAGTTACAGATAAATTGTCTACATGCCTGCAAAAAGAGTCTGTAGGATTAAGATGAACTCCTCTTCATTCCTGTTATTCAGGCACATTACAAATTGCAAAATAAATGCAAGTTCAGCTGCTAGTGAAGGTCGAATTTGGACAAATGCATAAATTAAAAGGGATTTTATCCCAGCACCCTTCACTTCCATAACTGTTAACAAAATAGATAAATAAATACATACATAGATGAATAAATAAATAAGGAAGCACATTAACTATACCCTTGCCTCAAGACATTAAAACTAAATATATTCATTGCACTGGATTTAAGGTTTTAGCTAACATTTATTCTACAAAGATAACCCGAATGGTGATCTTACATCCTAGTCTGTTGTAAATATATAGCAAAACTAAAAAACCTAGAAGTCCAAAATAACAGCATCTTCTATAGAATCTGTCAACTGCACAATTTTCCCTTCATCATCGTGAAATTATGAAAGAATGATTCCCTGTAGTTTAAAGTCAACTTGCACTTGGACCATGCCAAACCTTACCTGAGTCGATACATCGCTAGAAACTGAATTTGAGGAGGGTGGCTGCAATGAGAAGATACCTTTGTTAAATACAGAACTGGTCTCAAGAAAGGGAAACCTCAACGTAAAATGTTAAAAAAAAATCTCACCTTTGCTCTTACATATGCTTTCCTTATTTTTAACCCTAGTTTCTGAGCTAGTTCTTGGGTAAGCTTAATCACACTTTCATCCTAAAAGACATAAAATTTCATCATTTACATTGTCATCCAGTCAATACGTGTTTACATCTCAGTCTATATTCTGCAAGATCCCTATAGGCAGAATATCCCATAATGCATCTTTACTCTTCCACAAACACATGGGGCCAGAAGCTAACGCTGAAAACTACAGTTAACTTCAAGCAAAATTACTCCAGTATTTGGAATTTTTAAAAAAGCCAGAAAACAGGCAGTATCCTTCTCTTGCAGTTATTTGAATTTAAAATAAAAAAGATTTTTCCAAAACCAGAAGAGTTCAGAGAAGTGGGGAGGGAGTTGTGGGGAGTATTATTTTTGTTTATTAGGGGAGAGTGTTTGGTTTGTGAGGGGATGGGGGTTTTTTTGTTCTTTTGTTTTTACACAGATTGAGGGCCACATTTCCAATTACCATAATGTCAGCTACGACATAACACTGCTGAATATTTAATGAGAACTCTGTGTTTTGGCAGTAATTGCATGATACAACTAGAAAGAGTTGAGTTAAAAACCTGGTCATATTTCACTCTGTCCTATAGTTATAATTATCCATTTAAATTATTTTAAGATTTTGTTTTCAGAACATGCCCTACGGCTAGAAAAAGCTATTTATAAAACTTGTATACAGGCATATAAACCGTGAGCGAAAACATTCAGATCTGGAGGTGCAAAGCGTGGATCCAAAGTCCAAAGTTACACATTCAGATAAGCTGCTGTGTATTTGGAAACACAACGGAAACCTTCTCTGTATCAGGAGGCAAACCTATGCTCAACAGTTTGTCTAGCAATTTCACTGTAATTTTGATGTAGAAAGGCAAATAAAATGCATCTCAGTATTCTGTCCTGTGATCAGTCTATTTTGAGCAAAGCATGTAGCTTCCATCAGCATTTTAGTTCAAATCAGGAATGCATTTCTGAAGTGATTCTCTTAATCATCCTTTCACTGCATTTTAATTTGCGTTATGAAGTGTCTTAGAGAACCAAATAAGATTAATTTTGGATCAAACTAAATCAAAAGTGCTGCAGGAGTGCACTTGATGCACTCCAACTCTCTCTTTTATTTTTTTTCAAAAGCAACAACAAAAAAAACCCACAACCAACCATGGAAATCAGATCCTCAGAAACAACATTTCAGTCTACAGATCCTCTCCTATTACACCCCACACTGCTGCACGGTAAGTGGTTCAGATGGAGGATGATGCACAGATAAGATTGCTACTAAATGCTCAGAAAGCCAAAACACAGGTGTCAAAAGAATCAATAGTATACATTATATTTAAGGGTGTTTTTTCTCTTTATGTCATGAGTATAGTTGACTGTAGAGAATTTTAAACAATTAATTCAGCGTTTCTAGTGTTTACTGCAAATGTTTATGGCACTTGACTCTCCCTGCAAACTATTTCTTGTGCTGGAAGTTAACACAACAAACTGAGCTTGGGGACTGTAACCTCGGCTATCAGGCTTCACCATCTTCACTTCCACAACAAAAAATAATTCTTAGAGGAATAAAAAAATATTTTACTGCATTAAAAAAAAAAAAAAGCCAAAAAACCTTCAATGTTTTTGATGTAAATACATGTTTTCTGTATTAAATCTTTTAAAATAATCATCAATATATAATTTCCCTACCTGCGGCACAGCAAGAGAACATTTTGCTACAGCATCATAAGCCTTCTTATACCTTCCCAGTTCATTCAAAGCTTTTGCTTTCCGATAAAGAGCTCTGAAATTGTTTTCATTCAGTTTTAATGCTATCTCACAGTCTTCTAGAACTTTTTCATGCAATCCCTACAAGGGGAAAAAAGAAAAAAGGAACTAATCAGAACTATTATTACTGAAATACTGAATTTAAACTGTATTAGATGAAGGTATTGAAACACTATAAAACATTCACCAAGGCCACTGCACGCTGCACATAGGAGTTTTGCTAAGTCACCAACATATGCAACTAAAAAGAGGCAGGGCCTTCATTCATGTAAACTCTAATAATAGTTATGAAGATAACTGAGCTCTTTCACAAAAGCTATCTTATTCCACAGAGAAAGCAGCAGACTCAGGTGCAATAAGCAGTATAAATGGATAAAAATACTGTTCCATCAACCTCCAAGACTAGTATGATTTCTATGTTAATATACTAGTATTAGTAATTGAAAATATCTCGATGATTATACTTGTGTAAAAATAAGAGATTAAAGAATATGCCAAATGATTACTTGAAAAATGCCAATTCTCAAGCCAACACCAGTTTTCCACTCACTAGGAAACTTTCCACGTCTTTGCACTCTGTTAGCGCATTGTTCTTGAGAAATCATACAGTTTAAACAGAAGCTTACCATGTTTGAAAAACATGCTATCCTGTTCACGTGCAGCTTCTCTAAAATATCATCAGAAACATGGATTTCTTCAGAATTAGCATAATCAGCTATATTTATAGCTTCTGTATAGTGACTCAGTGATCCTCTCCAATCACCTTCTCGATACACATCATTTCCTTCATTAAAAAGATTTCTAACAAGCTCTCGTATAAATAACTGTAACAAAGAACACAAACACTCATCAACAGCAGTATGTTGTTTATCTTCCATGTTTCCAAATACATTTTAGAATAGAAAATTTATACTTGTAATTTCACAGAATCAAATCCAAAACTTTTGTCTATGTTAGTATTTTTCTCCTGACATTTTTCCAAGACAATCTCTAATATACAACACACAACACATGTAAATAAAAGAGGCTGAACCACTGATAACAGAATTACTTTGTATAAACAAATTAAAAAAGAGGAGTGTGTGTGTGTTCCTTACATTCTTTTAGCAAGCAGGAGCCATAGCAACTGGCAAACCAGTAGTGCATAAATGCTGCTTTTACAGAGCAAAAGGGTTTTTTTTAATCTAAAATGTGAACGACTCCATTTTTATCTAATATGGTCTAAAATCCAATGAAACCACGTACCACTGGTTAAAAAAAGCCAAAATGATGAGTCTGAAAAAGTAAAAATTATGCAAAATAATAACATGTACAGAAACAAAATACGTTACTAAAATTTATGTGACAGAGGTACTTTTATCTCACTTTTGCTGTGCTACTGTAAACTTTACTCCAATAGCACATTGTTTTATCCATTGAATGCCTCAAATTCATCCCTAACACCAGTGGAGAAAGAGTTAATCTGAACTCCTATAGGAATAAATGTATATATATGTATATGTAGCACATATATATCATGCCCGGCATCCAAATGTCTAAACACCTGTTTCACAATGTAAGTAGTCCAATATTGAGACACCATAAATTACCATTCATATCATACCATTTCTTAAATGATGATTAAAAACAAGGATAAATATAATAAATTAGGCCCATATTAAAAGCCCTTCTGAAAATGCAAAAGTAATTTAATTACCTCATACTGTTCTTGCGTCCCTGGATAGGGCAAAGTAGATCTAGAAAAACAAATTACAAAATTTACTCATTATACATATTGCTTAAAAGACAATCAGATGGGAGAATACGGGTTCTTACTAAAAGCAGACTCACTTGCTGCAACAGGCAAATCGCTAAACATTACCTATTGCCTGCACTGAACAAGGTGGGAGTGCTGTACATCAGTTTTGATTAAACAACTGTGTTTTCTTATTACTAATGACTCATTTTCACTTACAGTTACAAAGCCAGTCTTAACTCCGCTGCTCAAAACATGCTAAGGTTTTGAATGCTTTGAGTTTAAAGCCTCAATGTTGTTTGTTTAAAAACAACTTCCTTCCTCTCCTCCACTGTGCATAAACAGACTATACATGAGGAGAACTGCAATCTTCTTGTAAGTATTATAAAATGACAAATTATCTGTCAAAAGAAAACATCAGTTTTAATTAAGTCATACCAATGACACTATAGGAATTTTACGAGTTCTTTTGTATGACACTCAATAGAGATTTTCTTTAGCATAAAACAGAGGTATTTACTTCTAACTTTTTAGGAAGAAAAATAGGAATCCTTTCCCTTCCCAGACAGGTTATCTGAGAATCTGTTTCTGAATAGATTTTAAAAGGGCAGTTTTCTTTTCTCCTCCTCCCCCTCCCCCCAGAGAATGCCTTATGTAAGCAGTGAACTAGAGTGAACTTCACAACGATTTTAAGATAGCCAGGATCTTCTAGAGGAGAATTTGGCATTGATCCAAACAAAAAATATATCTACTAAAATGATTTTTCATTAGGTTAAATTTTGGCTCGAGAGAGTTGAAACACTTAGGTAGTGGTGAACAAACCCATCCCTTTCTGTAGCAACCCAGTCTTAGGTGCAGCTGCCCACAAGTATAAGGTGGATTTTCAGACTATCAACATTTTCCACCCACCAAAAAAATTCAGTGCTGATTTTTCTCAAAGGCAGAAAAGGAATACCCTCCCACCTTCAATCTGCTCTGTTTGGGAACAAAGAGGGGTTCCGCCTTTTCTTTAAGAGTGCTCTCCCTTTCTATGTTCATGGTAGAAAATATTCTGAGGACAAAGACAGGTCCTCCTCCTTCCTCTGCTGGTGCTGTATTAAAAGGACTTTCCCAGAGCTATCCATCTCATATACATATGTGTATAAGCATACAAGAATAAAGCCACAAAATCATACTCTATAAACTGGAGTCCTTTCTTAATGTCCTGTTGTCTAGTGCTCCTCTCTTCCGACACATTGGACATGTTATCCTGAACATCCACTTTTCGGATATGCCACTCCTCAAAAAGCAAGAAAGACAAATAGCTATTAATATATAGCAGTTTGCATTTGGAACAGAAGGATCTGATCTCCCATCAACACTAAGTCCATCATACAAAGAGGATACCGCAACGCAGCTTCAGAGAACGTGCTCTGAAGACACTTCAGGCAAACACCGCAGCGCTCACAGCCACGCAGGCAGAAGCCCCAGGTCAGAATCAACAGCCCCTCTCTCAGTGCCCAGTCACACCGCACTTCGACAGAAAACCTTTCTTACAATCTCTACTTCATCTTTGGTTTTCCGCTTACTGCGGATCACGCAGAGTCCTGTTAGTGGAACTGAACCAACCTACAAGCACAGTTTGCATGAACTACTGCTAAACCAAGCTCAGGTCCCACAGTCTCTCCCTTTAATAGCTTTATACATTTATTTGTTGAAGTAGAAATAAACTCAAGAATGTGGTACAGTTATTAATAAAACCCAAAATGACTATAAAACTACCACTAACTCTAATTCTAGAGTATCTCATCATCACCAGCTCCTAAGGTGTAATTAGAAGCAAATTACTACTGCTTTAATATAATATCTACCAGTTGACCAAGGTGAAAATCTTGGAAACCTTACCAGTAGCAAAGACTACCTACTTCATTTGAAAGACTGGATTACTCTAATGTAATTCCACATCATCAACATGACATTTAAATCCAATTTAAGTAGTCTGAATCAGTGGTATTTTTTTTTCTTCATGTCTTTCATTTACTGGATTTACAAATATTCGAGTTAAATAGGCTAAACCGATCTGCGTAACCTTCAAGATAAGGCTAATTAAAGTATGGTTTCACTGCTGCATAGACTTGTGACTAACTACAATACAAGGACAGAATTTATTTTTACAAAACAGATCAGTAGGACAAAATTTTATTCTGAAAATACTGAAATTCAGAATTCTGAATACAGAAAAAGGCATTTAGCTTGAGGAATTTTTTTCTTTTGTTAACAAAATAACTTTTTGTAGGAATTTATAGTTAAAAAGAAAAAAGGAATTGCATGCAGTACATTTCTATTGGTCTTGAAGCTAGGCTAAAAAAAGGCAGTATTTTGTGCCAGGTTACCATTTTCCATCAAAGGCGGAAGAATGAAAACAACGTAAAATAAAAACAAAACAACCCCCAGCCAACTCAACAAAACCTCAAGTGAGAATAGAAACCAGCTGCAGAAGATACCCTGCTTTCTCAATTAATGTGGAATAATGGAACAATATGAAGAGCTTTCAGCACTAATAATGTTTACAAACCTTTCCAAAGCATCTTAAATGAACACATAAAGTCTACACCATTTCACGCCTTTAAGAGTTAGCCCTATTGTAACACATTCTTAAGAGAAGCAAAAGAAACTAACTCATTTTCTTAAGGTCACCAAGCAAATTAATGGAAGTACTTCAAGTCTTCATTTCACCTCACTTCCTACTGTGACCTGTAATATCTATGATCCTGTAATATCACCAAGCTTTAAAAAAAAAAAAAAAAAAAATCAGTCTGTACATAAATATCATGGACAGCTACAATAGTTTACTGACATGAGTTGTTCAGCTATTGCTTGTTTAGGTATATAAATAGCACTCAGTCATGTACTCTCCAGAGAGGAAATAACCATGAATGCCTTTGTAACTGTTTTTCATGTTATTTTATGCACCATCTTTTCTTCCACAACTTAGCAATACATACAGCGCTTTTGACATGTACATGAAAGACTTTTATTATAAGATAAATGTTTTCACAAGTAACAATAGTTTATCTATAAAGAAATTTAAATATAAATCTATTGGGAATCTGAATATATTTTATTAAGTCATTCATGGTTTAGGTTTTAGAATTCAAACGAGGGCTAGTAAGAGTAAGAAATTCTCACAGTAACCAAAGACAGCAGCAATATCAGCACATGCTTTCCCACAAAAATAAGCAAGCTATGTAAAGCATATTTTATTCCCCTGAATTAACAACTGAAAAAGTAATATCGTGCCAACACAAGAGTCTTGCATATGTCAAGATCTGGGCAAGTATTAAGATCAGCTTTACTCTAATAATTTTAATCAGCCCCAATACTCCACACCAGCAACTTACTATGTTGGACTCTTTTCATCTCTTGGCAACAACTGCATTTATTTATCATCTCTAGGATAAATATTAAAGAATAAATGATATACTGAATTTTGATGTGGATCTCTGTAACAATAAAGTTATTGGAAATGTTACAAACTGGCTTCACAGGTGAAAAATAGCAAGTGATGAACATATGCGAGTGGTGTAATTTATTATTCAAAGCAGTTTTCTATTTTTTTCCTACTTACTCATCTGCATCCATAAAATGCTGAGGGAAAAATTATCTTTCCTTAACACACTTTGACAGTAACATCGCCCCAATATTGGATGATTTTGCAGAGTTTTTATAATTGCTTCAGATAGCACCTCTAACAGCATCTTTCCCATCCAAATTATTCTTAGATCCTCTTGAGCAACCAGAAACACGTTAGACTTGTACAAGGCAAATAACAATTATGTCTTAACTTTTAATGTCATGCATCCGTTTTCAAAGTTTAAAAACCCCACCTATTTAGCAACAGCTTTTCTCCTCCATCTGCAGGGACGGAGTTTAAAACAAATATAAATATATGTGTATATTTTAAAAGTTAAAATGTTGCTTTGTTGCTTTTAACTATTACTAGAAAAACTTTACTCCGTACAATTCACTGAGTCAAGCTAAAAGAAAAAAAAATAGTATGGGATCAGAAAAAAAAAAAGAGGCAGACTAATACATCAGTAATTAAGGTCACAGGCAGAACTGATCGTTGCATTAAGTGTTGTATTTCTACAGCTGCTGGTACATGACCAATACAAGCTCAATTTACTAAATTTAGTGAAGCAAAAAGAAAGTTGCCTAAACCCAAACAAGTTAAAGAACGATTTATACTGGTTTATCTTTATCATAGGCTTCAACTCACCATGTTGCGCAAAAGCCAAAGCCAAGTGACAGAAAGTACACTGCCAGTAACCAATGTCACCTTTGTCACCTTTTCTGATAGATGCTGGTCCTTTTATACAAACAGGAGACATGGAAGAAAACACATTTGTGCCAGCTCTGGCAGACAGAAATACCTACACGCCTCTCTTACACAAAGCCACTTACGCCTCTTACTGGTTATTTGCCTTCCTTCCAGCACCGGGCAAGACAAATTTCTTGTTTTCTATATTTTGGCACTTCTGAGGCATTCAAGATAAGTTTTAAAGGACACTCAAAATATTTAGGGATAATCCTTCAGGCACAAGAGCGTTGAGCACAACAACTGCTAGACTATCTTGCAAAGAAAAACTGATCTTTGGAATGCAAGCCAGTAAAATCGTGCAGAATGCAGGCAACCAAGATGTTCTGTAGAAGGAATACAGGCCTCAGTTATGCTGAAAAGCAAGGTCACACTGCTTTAAACTTTGGAGAGCCAAGCCTTTCCATTTCTAAATTGCAAATCCAGGGAGCAAGTATCTACAGTTTCAAAATTCAGTCCCTAAGGGCAGGGAACTGGGCAGGACTAATCCTCTCTCCTGCTGCCTACAATTGTGCAAACAGCTTGTTTAGAGATGGAGAAGACAGGAAAAATGCATAACATTATCTGAGGACCAGAATTGTTACCACTGGGAATTAACGACCTTCAGCTGACCAAATAATTTTGTTATTGTTTGTTATTGACATTAATGGTTTCTGCTATTTTAAATACTTCAGAACTAAATGCTGAAAACAACTGGAAGTCAGTGGTCCTCACTGCATTTCCTTCTCCACAGAGCTAAACCTTAAGTGCAGTGTACAGATGTGTTCTCTTAAGATACAGAAGCATATACTCTTGTCGTGCATCACTGAGTTCAGTATTAGTGCAATTACTGGGCTACAGGAATCTCAAATTAGATCTTTGTACAGTACAAAGCACATTGAAAATTTTATCACGACTGGTACTGATAGATCTCCACCAGCTTCGGTGGTTCAGCTGAATGAATTATGAACCCTGACTAGGGAGCAAGTCTAGTGAAAAATCACACTGAGCGAAGAGATCCCCCTTTGTGTTCCAAGATCAGCCTTCTCCCCCTCTGTATGAGACATGCAGGAGAAGGTAACAAACTCAAATAATTAATCAACTCAGTCACAAATTAACCTATCATTTACACCATCACATGTCAAAACTTGGATCACCAATCAGAAGTTATGAAACCAGTAGTCTGTGTACAAAATCAAAGTGTGAACAGTTCACCAGTGTTTCCACACAGGAAAAGTGTTCTCCAGAAGAGAGCAGTTACACCCTGGGTCCCAGAGTAAATGCAATATTGCGAAGAGAATAGGGAAGACTGAACCATTACAGTAGGAGTGACTATGTGACTAAGAGGCAGGCAGTATAAATCCCTTTCTCCTTTAAGGAGCGAAAGCCCATCTCTGCTGCTGCCTCCTGCACCACCACCAGCAGCAGCAAGCACCATGCATTCAGGCATCTGGACCCAAAAAGCTGTATATGTTTAATTCCCACCCTGGAAGCACAAGAAAACAGGGCCCTACCTTAACAGAGGCGAGTAAGAAAAGGAGGCGCACAGATGCAGCTGTACCCTAACCGCTTCCTAGGGAGATGTCCCCAGCAAAGCCATTGCTGGTACCCCCAGCTCCAACCCAGCCAAGAATCAAACGAAACACCATGCACCTGCCCAACACAGAATAAGCCTGACCCAAATCAGACTCCTCAGAGCAACTTTATTGCTCATCCTGACCATCTGACAGTTAAAATTAATGATTACAGATAATAAACTGCAGTGCAAATTAATGCATGCCTAACAGAGACTGTAAACTGCTCAGCAGACTTGCACTGGCATTATGGTGAGAAAGAGAGAATAGAAATCATAATACAAAACCTTTTCAGAAGTATCTTCCTCAGATAGCACAAAGATTTAATATTCGTGCTCGTGCATCGCTGGCGTGTTACACCTCAGACATGTAATGTGCTGGAGGGAAACAGGGAAAAGCGAACACGGCACACATTTCAATCGTTTGAGTTAATTCCTCTGCTTGATCTAATGCTTCTGGTTACAATCGCACAATTCTGGTATGTCAGCTGAAAAAGCCACTTAATAAGACAGACATCACTCAGTTTCAGTTTTTATTTTTGTAAAAGAAAAAACAAAACAAACACAAGCTTAAGTGTTGTCAAAATGAAACATCTAAATGAAGCGGAGTATACAGCACCAGTTTAACATCTACTCACTCCACATTCTTTATTTACCTGAAGTATGTAGTTGCGTCTCCTCCCACTCGTTCCCTACCCTCAAAATACCAAGATACTGTTCAAGGGTTGTTTTCTATTTTCATAGCTTTCCTACTTTTTTTTAAATCCATGAAAGAAACAGGAGAGAATAGAGGCGCTTTGTAAAGTCACTTCGTTTCCGTAGGAAGTTAAGGAGTGGTGCTGGAAGACTTTGGTTTATGTTTCCCTTAGACATTTTAGTAAAGAACAAATCCAAAATTTGAGCAGAAGAAGGAGCATCTTGGCAATAAATCCTGGTTTATGGACAGAATTTGAACTGATTACCAAGATAAGCTTTGGTAATCGATTTTGATGACTGCAACTGACAGTCTTTGGGGTTTTTTTAGCTTTTACTTCCTGTAATACATTAGGACTTTCTGTAACGAAGCAGTGACAGCGCTGCCTAACCGGGGACAGAGCAGAGGAACGGAAAACGGGAGCTGTTTTCCCTTTGCCCGGACAAGGGGGGCACAAGTTGCACCGCGCGCTTCTTCCCACGGGAAGGCCGAGACCCTCGCCACACGCGAAACGCGACCAGGACGGGGCCG
>VXBO01003930.1:1761-55185 GCA_013400135.1 Rhinoptilus africanus
AGTGACTCAGATCAGACAGAGCATGACAAACTGCCACTTCTCAATACCAAGATGTACTGGTGAAATGGCACAGCAGTACGTCTACCTACTTCAGACTGCAGTCCTGGTTTTGCTCTTGGTTTAAAATGAAGGTTTTGAAATAAGCCCAGAGAAACAGCAGTAAAGTGCAGGTTATAGGAGAGTGCTGACTAAGCTCAGAACAGGCCACTGTCCTGGAACAACCCACATGAAATTAGAATCAAGGACAGAACATCTAATGACCATATCTCTCTCTAATCCAAACTTGAATCCAGCTACCACAGCCTTCCTGATTCGAGGTGTCATTGCAGTCACTGATGTCTTCCCATCACAAAATAGATCCAGAAAGATATGGAACTGGTAATGTTGAATGAAAGACAAGGTTACTAAAATGAGATTTATGAGATTTTTTTCTTCCCCCTTTTTTTTTGTTTTGGTTTGGTTTGGTTTCTTTCAGAGAACGGTAAAATAATTTGGAAAGAGAAATAGTTTAGCTTTGGAAAAGAGAATGGTGGACTTTTTCAAGTAATATGACTATGAAAGAGGGGCTAGAAAATTTGGAATTATTATTGGTAGAGGAACCATAGAAGTTTTGAAAGGGAAAACATAAGAGGAATAGTAAAATATATTGAAGAAAACCTGACCTCAGATAAAATTACGAGCAATCATTTCTGTGGAGGTAAATCATGTAAAGAATACAAACTTCCACAAGTACCTAGTTTGCAGTGAAAATATTCTCTACAATTAAAATGTTTTGGAGAAGCAGTTTTGTTCAGCTTTGTTATTTCTTTCTCTCTTTCCCCCTCTTTCCCACCTCTCAGACATGTTCCAGAGTACATAACAAATATTATGCTGAACAATTAATGAACAGCTTTAGCATTTATTGAATCAACAAATTTAGTAGCAAATAAGTAGACAGCTTCTCTCTGGCAGTTCACCATGTCATAAACCATAATTGTGTTGACTTAACCGATATAATACTTGATGACATTGTAAATACAGTTTTGTTTCTTTTTTCTAATAGACTGCTTTCTAAAGACATTGGAAAGAAGGATACCACAAAAATAGAGCAACTGAGGAAAACAGAAATTCTGATGAAAATTGATTATTTTTTTGAACCTCCTTCATTTCTCCAAAATATTCCGAAAGAGAAGATAAATTAAGCACAAAATGTGTGAGTTCAAAGACAGCAGTTCTTCATGGAGATGAAGATGATTCAGTTTATGAAGTGGTTATCCATAGGTGCATTTCCTTCCAACTCCAGTGTCTCATGGCTGATACTCAAAATCTCTCCCATCTTCAATTCAGTGACAATAAACAGGTAAAACTAACTCTTCAGGTGATCAGAGGAACTCTTCTGTGCTAATGTCAAAATTATGTACTACATGCCCTGTGAACCTTGGAGTTCATTATTTCTATAGAATCAACTGTGTCTCCTTCTGAATCTCATATAAAATAAGGCTAGCCTGCTAAATGACATTACACACTGCTAACCATACTAAAAGTATATCTCAGTTCAATGCGGCCAGTAGTTTGGCCCCAGATTAGGATTAGAGAAAAATCTGAAGGAGCTGTCATACAATATGGGGCTCTGTTATTAAAATAACTTCAAACATTTTTAGAAATGCTGCTGTGTTGACTGATTTAGACAAACTGGATAAATATTTGTTAGACATTACAGAGCCATCATCATAACGGTGGTAAATAGCCTCATTTTAATGCACTTGAAAATGTTGCCTTGTACATTGATTGAGGAACTAACAAGAACATTTGAAACAAAGCACAGATCGACATCACAGCGATTTTCATTAAAAGTGAGATGATTTGTTTAGATGTGCCACTGTGAATGTTAAAAAGTGGCTCAGAACAATTGAACATAAACTTTACTATCATTGTGCAGCAGCTTTACCTGTCAAAGCGTTAGGATTTTTAAATGCTCAGCCTACACACAGCATGAGAACTGCATGATGAACTATCTCCTATCCCTCCAATCCTGCCTGCTTTCAAGGCTCATTTACAGTCTCCTCCTTCTTCCAGGATACAATTTGCTCTACTGTTTTCCTTCCACCTCTCCTTTTTAATTTCTTTATTGTCTTCCACTGCATCTTTTCTCCAAAGATTTCAAATCCTACTTTCTCTTTCCTTTGCTTCTAATCCTTTTCAAAACCTTTTTGCAAGCTATCCTTCCCCTTTTTTGGCCCCTTAGTCATTTCTTGGTGGTTCACAGTTTTTTTCTCAATTTAAGAACTTCAAACTTAGAAAAGCAAGGAAATGCATGATTAGAGGTGGGGGTAGCATCCCCATAGTTCCCAAGGTTAAAATGCATGGATGAAAACTGCAGGCCCACTGGAGTCAGTGGGAGCTTTGTCATAGTTTTCAGTGAGATTATGATTTCACTTGGTATGATAATCAGTTTGACTTAAGTCAAGATCCTTGCAGTCTAGATTACAATTAATCATTTTCTGTCATACCAGATGCTAAACTTTGTTCATCTGAATATCTTGGCACAATCAGACTTCCAGTAATGAAGCAATTTAACCTCAGATTCCACCTCTTACGCCTTTCAGGATACTTTCTTAAGGACCTCTGACACAAGAGATATGGGGAAAATGATTTCAAGTAACAGTTAATAAGACAAGTGTTTCATTATTTAACTTAAGTAAGCCTAAGAGGTGAACTTTTATATTTAGCCAGATATTCTTTACACATTGTTTTCTCTTTCAGTGTAATTGGATCTGAAGTTTTCTGGATTTGCTTAAAAGCATTTTGAGAAATTTTCTCTCCCTTTATAAATTTAAGTTGCAAATTAAGAGATGACCTAACTGTCAGTACTCAAATGCATAAAGCATTAAGTGCCATGGAAAAGCCTATAAATAAATAATATTTTGTTCCATTTTCAGTTCTAGAAGGCTCCTCATATTTAAATGTTACCATTAAATTACCCAAAATATTAGTACTGAGCTTATCTGTGAATCCAAAACCATACATTTTCTATAAAGACACTTTTTCAGCTCATTTCTCTTTTGTTAACATAAGATATTTTTAAAAATTCCTTTGCTGCACACAAAATTAAAGTCTATTTTACAATTCTTATTTTTGAGGCATTAGAAAAACCTTCTTTTTCAAGATAAAATGAAGAAGAAACAGAGGTGCTGCATAGGATAGGTGTATAAGTAGGTCTAAACAAAAATTTCCCAATACTTGCTGAATATTTTCCTTTCCTCAGAGTCAACATCTTTTGTCATAGTCATGACAAACTCATGAACCATTGCAGAGGACTTGAAATTTCATTTTTCAGTGCCTGTATTTACCAGATCTGCCTACCAATGAAAGCACATAGTTATGACTATGTTCATAATATACCACCCCACCTGGGTGATCTGATTGCAAATTCTAGTACCCACAGAATATCACATATATTTTTCCTAAGTCATTATTCACAAGGTTTAGCAAGTAAGAATTTCTTTCATGAAATGGATACATCCATATATGTGGAACTAAGCCTCAAAACTTATTTTTTTCAGAAAGAATGTTTTCTATCTGAATTAAAGGAAAGAATTACTCTTTCTTTTTGGCTATGTTAGAAAATATTGGATGAATAATACAAGCCTGCATGCAAATGCAAAAATAAAATTGAAGGTGTTTGCAGTTGAGTGGAGTTCCAGGAAAGTGTGTGTTTCACTGTGATAAAGGAAAACGAGCAAACACAGAGTGGAATCTTTGATTCAAGTGTAGATCACACAGAGTCTTTAAAAAAGTTATGCATTAAAACTACATTTTTAAAATGTCAATGACTTATTTTCCTTTGCCAGTTTGACATGATTAGCTATAATGCATTTGCACATTGCCACTGAATGGCAGAAATCTGCTGACCCTTGGGGTAAACAGGACAGCCATTACTCTAAGATGTAATGATCCAAACCATAACTGGTCTATTCCATGATTTCTACTAGAGCAGACTCTGTGCATTTCAGTCCTTCTCAACACACTAAAATTGCACCTGTTTAATTATGTTGTTATTGAATTGGATGTCGTTTCACTGGTTAAAACTCTCTTCCACTTAATATGGAGTCTGTGTGAGACATTCAGAGCCCTTGCAAGCCAGACTGAAAATTGTTGTTCTGGACCTGATCAAAGGATGGCCAGGCAGAAGAGCTACATCAATTTCACTGAAATATCTTTTAGCCAATATAAGTTTAACATTATCACTTTCATGAGCAGGCAAAATATAGACATATATGTATGTTACTTCTCCCTTCCTTTCCTTCTGTCTTATATGGGCATGCTACAGGCTGACCAAGAAACAGAAATGCAGATGCACAGACATCAGATCACTGCTCGTGTCTTGTTTTGTTATTTTGAAAGTTTTCCTGTTCATTCCTCCCCAAAACAAGGGGAGGCTGTTTTCACCCCTGAACTTCATTCTGATCTTTACTTCTTTGGAGTAAAATGAGAGTAATGTCATTAAAGTAAATGGATTTCAGTTAAAAGCTCATATTACTTCAAAACTTTGGGAATTCATCAAGCTGTGCCTGCCACGACAGAAGCTGAGAGCAAAGGTTCGCTTCTACCGTTACTCCTTCCTGACTACCAGGAAGTGGTTCAAGTCGCAAGCATGAAAGTAGGGCTATTTTGGTTGCATGGCCATTAATGGTCTCTGGTACTGGAGTACTGCATTTCTCTTGGTGGTAAACCGCACAGCCAAAATAGATGTTAGTATTTCTTTGGGAAACATGGGAGACTCAGCCTTTTCCATGACTGTCAGAAAATCCAGGCTGCAGGATCTGTGCCATGACGTTAGCAAGGGGAGATTCATGCAGATGTGTAGCAAGTATAAATCCATTCTGCTATGATGGATGAAAGGTAACTTCAGTGGCAATACAGGCTGAAAGTAGATATTCTGTGCAGCGGAAACGAGGTCCTGGGCAAAAGCTTTATATCTCAGGACTTCTTCTAAAACTGAGACTTCTGCCTAAGACTGGTCACAAAGTTCCATTTTAAATACTAGGGGCCAAACACTATTTTTGTTTACACCAGTATAAATGTGAGCACTTTGGTGGTCTCAGCTGCATGACTTAAGAATCAGTGTTGTAATAAAGGGGATCAGCACTTACCAGTATGGAGCCACTTCTCCCAGCATTTCAGCAGCAACTGCTTCAAAATCTGTGGAGTTATACCAGTCTAAAGCCCACAGAAGGAAAAGCATAATCAGCTCCTTATTGCTTATAATAATTTTCAAATGCATTCCTAAACTTTGTGTAGGGTCTCTCAATGCCAGTATAGCTTGTCAACAACATTTTGGGACATATGTGACAACAAATGTTTAAACAGGTCTTTCCATACAACAGAGGCATTAAAAAACAGTATGTCCTTGCAAAAATTCTCTCCTGTATTTTAAATCCAAGAATCTTAATCCTCTTTTCAAAGCAGGGTAAATCAGAACAACTCAGCTGATGTCAAAGAGGTTACACTGGGGTAAATCTTGTGTAATCTATCCAAAAAATCAAATTCAGAGGGTCTGTGATCTTCCCATGTATTCCATATTATTATTTGATATGTCTATTTTGGAAAGAAAATGAAAATCCTTATAAACCCCAAGACGGAGTTCGTTCTCAGTTTCAAAATGCAGTTTCAAAAAGATATTTAAACATTTTATTTGGGAAGCAATTAAAATATCCGGTAGAATATTTATGACTCAATTAAACACTTAAAATATTGAAAAAGCTTAGTAATTATATCTTTGGTTTAAACACTAAATATGGCCATGTCAGAAAATACCTGCAGTCTCTATAGATTCCTGACAGGATTTGTTTTTCACTTTTGGTGAAAAAGCTATTCTTTGTAAAATATTCCCACACATGCCTAAGTTTATTTCTCAAAGCAATACCACAAAGGATATGACCTCTTTACTCCTAGTAACCTTTCATGGTGCTGAATTGACTTGGACATTGGTGCCAGTCAACACAGCTTGATTTGCTATGGTAAGAATAAGATTATATCTAACAGACTATGTCATTTCCAGGTTCAATAGGCACAGATTTAAAACTAGTCCTCTCTTTGACCCTCTGGATTCTCTTGAACTATTGCACCTTCTTTGACAATGTTTGTGAATGAATGAATTCATGACGACTCAAGGTTATTTTAATGATAATGGCAATGCGCTCACAAAGGAAAAAGGAAAAGGCTAGTAGTACTGGCACTAGTGCTTCTTCACCACAGCCGACTTCCTTTTTGACAGACTGACTGTGGAGTGAATTCCTGTTTATGGTCAAAGGCTGAAAGCTGTTGTGTGTCTGCAGCAGCGCCGCTGCTACTGATCTGTGAACATGACATGCCTGATAATATTGCATTGCCATGGCAACAACAAACACAGGGCAAAATTCTATTAGCTGGAGTGACTCACTGAGTCAAACAGATAATGTGATGGGCCTGGCCAACTGCCCAACAAAGGCTTATGTGAAAGTTGTGATGAATTAACTTCGCCTTGTTATGTCTGTTTTTTGTATAAATTCTCTTCTCGCTACTTATTAAGTCCTCATATTTCTGGTGGTTGCCCAATATATATATGTGGCTGGGAAATACTTCAGCAGCAATTAGCCAGTCTGACGCCTAATATAGGGCTTCTGCTGCTTTGTTTTAGAGGCACATTTTCTTCTTTTCTTCCTTTTTCTTAATTTCTCTGCAGGTGATTTATGTGGAAAGACAAGTGCATTGTTTCGGTGAAAAAAAGACCCCAGTCCCCTCCAAAATATTTGACAGTGTCTGAGAGGTGGGTGTGGCTTGGCACAGCGCTGTGTTTGCTTATATATTCATGCGAGCTTCTCTTTTAAATAAATGTTCCCCAGAGCTGCTCTCTAATCAATACGAAAGAGTAAAAAGCCTATGCCAGGCATCATCTGGACCTCACTTCTAGTATTTTAGATCGCTGCCGTTTCATCAACTGTAACTGAAGTAAGGCGGGGGGCAGATTATGTTCTCTTTCATCATCATATAAGTCAAAAGTAGTATCTCTGACTCCTGATCATTTCAGAGGAGCAATTAATAACCAGCAGTAATTCGAGTATCTGCCCATGGACCTTCAACATCACTTCTAACGTACAAATATCCAAGGCAATACAGTCAAGCTGCAGCTGCCAGCCACCGAAAAGGAAGCTTTACCCAGAAAACAGGTGACTGGCCTTGCCTCCCCATAGCATCCCTGGCTCAACTCCTTCTGCAGAGAAGTTCCCATATGAAAGGGCAAAAGGTCAAAGCAGACCCTAAGGTCACAAAGTGAAGAAAATCAATACAAGAGACTAAAAGACAGCAGGGGGCACTAAGTACTTGCAGCCCTTCACCCCTGGAAGGGAAATCCCAAATAAAGGACTCCAAAATATGGAGCTTTAGCGCTTCAGCACCAGGTCTGAGCAGGAGTGCTTGCAATTGTGGTACATATGGAGAAGGGTACTAACCGAAAACAAAACAAAAAAGTCCACTAAACCTACGAATACACTAGTTTTCATGTTCAAGGGCCATGTTTTCCTCTTCTGCGAGGAAAAAACCCTGCAGAAAAGGACAAAAGAGAAGAAAAGTTACCTTCTTTAAGTCATCATCCTGATTTTATTGTGTTCTGGGGTTTGGATGATCTCCCGTCCCTTCCATGTTCACACACACATGCCCCCACACCCACATCCCATGAGGTCAGACTGTGAGACTCCCTGCATTTGGAGGACATGAGCATGGAAGACTATTTTTGCCCAAATTTCTCCTTCTCCTTCTCCTTTTTTTTTTTTTTTTTCCCCCTCTCTTTTTCTCCCTTTCTTTTTGTTCTGTGTCCTAGAGAACTCTTAGGAGGTCATACTGCCAGGATTTTCCTGAGGCACAGCTAAGGCCACCACAAGACCTATGCAGAGAGATTCCCAAGTTCATATGGAGACTTGTGAGAAAGTTAATGCCGACTTGAACATGGTTAAGCCTAGTATGGACTTTCTGGAACGAAGTCTGGTCTGCTGCCTCACCTATTTATGCTTCTCTCCTCTTCCTGACAAGAAGAGGATGCTTCGCAAGATGCAGAAAAAAAGGTGGTGTGACCTTGGAAAACAGCATTGCCTTATTGACAAAATGGTGAGATATACATATCTAAGGTTACTTTCAGTATGCAGATGGGACGATATTTTCTGGTTTTAGACTATAAAAGGGCCTGAATTGTATGTGTGACACACTTATGTGAAGGTTTCAGCTTTAGCTGTCATTGTCTCCTGATATATTTGTGAATTTTAAGGCACAAACCAAAGCAACTGACCTCTGTAATTCTTTCACTATTACCAGAGACTCCTTGCACCAAGGCCGTAACCTTTCTTTGACCCAGAACCTGCCTTCAAGAAAAAAATATCCAATCTTGATTTAAAAACTTAACATGACAGAGAATGCACAACTTCCCTAAGCAAGTTGTTTAATTACTCTCCTCCAGAAATAAGCACTTCCCAGGACTGTAAAGTTCTTTCTAAAACTGCGCCACGCCCCAAGCAGTGTAATTTAAAATAGCTATTTTATCTCACCTGTTGAATAATATGCTTGAAAGTGTCCTTTCTGCCTTACGGCTCAGAGTCTCAGAAATATATCACAGCTATTTCACAAACATAGATTACATTAAATTATAACTATTTTTTCCTATTAAAAACAACTATATAACTTCAGCTTCACTCCAAGCTGTTAGATAATGATCTTATCTAGGTCACAAACGTGCTGAAATAAAGTAGCCAGAGAAGAGTTTGTTTGAACTGCTCCTTCTTCCTCTAGGCTGAGAGATAAATGCATAAAAAGGAAAGTTCCAGCAATTCTAATAGGGAGTCTCTCCTTTCCATCCCCACCTGCAGGCTCACCAGGGAATTTACAAGTGTTCTTAAAAATAGTGTGCCTTCCTGGGTTAAAAGCACCCCAGCAGAGAAGGGTTAATAATTGAGACCTTGATCATTCTATTCAGAGACCTACAACAGCACCAGGCAGTGTTCTGAACTGTGGTGGGGTTTTGAAAATATAATTAATGCACTTTTCTCACATCTTAAATATTGGTTTAGCTAGTCCCTTATTTCGCTTAGTCCCTGAATCACAGAAGCTACTGCTCCATTGCAACAAGAGGCTAAGGGCTCAGTGCTTTTGGCAGATCCCATTAATTAACTGTGGGGACTGTTTTTAATCCAGAATTCTCTGCCTGCCTCTCCTGCCATCCTGGTCCTGCTCTTGTGAAAGCATTGCCGACATTTAATTAAGTTGATACAGCGAAGACAGCTTCCATTGCTCTCCTAGGAAGCTACAACAGTAGTTTGGTTACCTGAATGGAAAACCTATTTGGTTACCTTAGTTAGATAAATTACTGAATAAATTTAAAGATTTTTTTTCTCTAACAAAATATAATCCTGATTAAAAAACCCAACCAAACGAACAATTTTTTTAAAAATCTGAGTTATTTCCTTTTAAAAATAACCATTTAATGAAAGCAAAAATATAACCATAGTAACAGCCTTTTTTCCAGTCAATAAATGGTTGTTAATCTGCAGGGTATATGAGGTAAATACATGTAGGTAGCCTACATTGACCAGAAGTAACCAGAGGCAGTGCTGTCGTAGAATAACCACCACACCTTTTTATATTGCTCAGTGAGCAAATGCCTAAAGCCCCCCAGTTACACAGTGAATTTAGGGTTGTTATTAGTCATTCAAACTTGCTGAGCATGAATCAGCTTCAGCCTTGAGCTCTTTTTGTTCTCTATCGTCTTTTGAGTCTTCTGGAATACTCAGAAGAGGCAACTGGGATTGAATTTAGGAAAGATCATGAAACAGGCATCATGCCACTCCTCCACAGCAAAGTTTGTATTTTGCAGGAGCAAGGCCATAGTGTACCGTACCTGGAAGGACTGTGACAGAATTCTTTTAGTTTTTTGACAGATATTGTGTTTTGTGAGATATGCATAGTGAGGGAGAGAAAGAGTCTTAAATGTATCCCTCTTTTCTTACACAATTGGAGATACTGCTTTGCTGGAGTGTACATAAGTTTAATCAGGTTGCATTGAAAAGTTACACTGCAACACAACCACAAGAACCACAGCTAAGCAGAATGGAAGGGGGATAGTGCACATGCCTTACAGATCCTTCTCCAAGCCTCTCCCTAGACCTGTGATGCCAGGGAGAGGAGCAGCAGCTAACTCTCTTGCTGTTGGTGTTACCACAGCAGTGTCCACTTTCACCTGGGGATGTTCCAGCCAATTAATGGTTCCCAAAGCACAGCTGCAGGGATCTAGTGCCGGTTCAGATCCTGGCCCTGTTGTGAGAGAGCATTATCACCCTCTCCATTTATTGGCCTGGCTTTTTCTCTAGACCATGACTGGTAAATGCCAAGCGGAACGCCTGCTGGCTCCGTGCGTGCGGCTGCATTTGTCCATGCGCAGCCGCCCACCCAGGGGTGCGGGAGGCCAGAAGGTCAGCGCTGAATAACAGCCTCGAATAGTTTAAATAAGCTAAGTCACCTCAACTCTTTAGTATTTACCCCAACTTCAATCCAAACACCCTCGTTTGCACTTCTCAGTTGTGGGGGTTTTTTTTGTTTTAATCATTTTTTCATCTTTGTTCTTGGAATCTAACCCAGATAGAAGAAGACTCATGAGAAGGCATGAAAATAGATATTCTTAAGTTGTCCAACTAGGTAAAAAATGTCAGGAAACAGATTTTTTTTATACAATGTTTGCAGTCTTGCCTAAGTAGGAATGTCAGGGCAGTTTTTGAATAAGCTTCTGAATGCCTGAGACTTATTTGAACACAATGTGAATGTTAAACTACATGCAGCTTGCCCATCAGCAGGTGCGAAAGATCTAAAAAAAAATAATTCAAAGCATAATTAAGAAACAAAAAGTTTCTGTTAATCAGTTTTCTTCCCCCTCACCCCAGGTTACATTTTCCCCAGCTGTTAATTAACGTCTGCCAAAGTTACTGATCTTGATGAACTTTTGGTAGTAGGGAAGCATAAGGTTACTGGTTACATTTTTTCATGTGTACTATCTGAATGCACTCAGAGAAGTTCATTCCTTCTGATCCTTTTCTGCTTCTTGTTTGGATGCACACACATCCCTGGAAATTAATTATGCTAGAAGATAGCAAAATATTGGTCTGAAGTACATTGGTTTGGTATGTTATATGGGCTGTCAACAAATCAGATTTACATGCAGCAAAACATGCCTAGAGCAATGTTTTAATATACTTCTTTTTTCTGAATTTCACAAATCGTATGTTTTCCATTTTTTAATTAATAAATTATCAGGGATGCTCATGAAAGTCAGGGAGTAATAGCATTGCCTAAAACTAGACACAGTGTTGATTAGACATATCCCCTATTTCTCATGCAAGTCTGTCAGACAACGTACCTGATACAGAAGGGAGCCTGCCCCCGTTAACCCACTTAGAAGTTGTGCTGGGGCAGGTACATGGCTGAGCTGAACTGCATAGAATATACAATCCTTCAGTGGATTTTAAACAGCTGATATAGGGCAGAAACTATCCTTTCTTTGCTGGTTCAGTCCCTCTCCCTTAGGATCCCAACTTGTGCCTGGGACGCCTACATGACATAAGAGGAAGATCAACAAAGCAGCTGCCTAAAAAGCAATCAAACTTGTATAATTTAAGCTATGTTTTGACCCAGTTCTCAGAGATAAGCTGTTATCACACTAAACCTTGGTGCCAGCCCAATTTCAGAAAATTTCCATCTTTTCTATATTTAGCTTAAATATAGTTAGAAAGATGAAGCTATTTTAAATTAAATACATTTGAAACATATAAATAGAGCAAAGAAGGCACTGTACCCAGAATAGCTTTACCATACTTGCAAAGTTACATTTTCATTTTAATGAAAAAATAACATTAAATAGACGGAACTTTTGCCTGTTGGGAAATGAGAACAATATAACCACAACATTGTATTATTCAGTAGTAGTAAAAGGAGATTGCCTCCTTGGCTGCCTAGTGTGGTGTCTATTCTGACACCTTCAACAAATAAGAGAGGCCATTGTAGAAGTTCGTGAGATGTTTTCAGATCCATTAGTCAGGCAAGTCAAGTCACTGTCATCTGTCCAATGCTAGATTTTCCCTTGACACAGAAGATCATGAAGAGAACTCATTATTATACCTAGACAAGGAATAAGGTAAGGGTGCAATTTTTCATGTTCTCAGGAAATCGTGCTACAGAGATTAGAGAAACTCATCCTGTGTGATACTCAGCTCTCTCAGCCACAAGGTTTAAATTACAAAGTGACAAAAAAGACAGAGATTTGTCCACCTAAATTTTTTTAATGTTCTGAAGAGAACCTGATTTTCAGAAAAGATTGAACAATCCCTTTGGGAATATTTAATATGTTTAAGATGACCCTAAACAAAAGCATCCAAATTACTAGTAATTTTCTGAATGCTTTGCCTATAAGAACATGCTGGATATCAAGTCTGTGATAGGTAAGATTGGTTGCTTTGAAACTTCTCCTATCCCTAGCATGATTCATACATTTTGTGTTTTCTTGCACAATTTCAAAATGTTTTTTCTTTTCATTAAAGAATCTGATTAAAAAATTTTAGGACTTGATCTGCAATCCCTGATTGATGCTCTTAGGAACCTGATGCAGTAATTCTCTACAAGATACTGCATTTGTTCCTATTTCTTCTTGAGATATATCTTACCATAAATGTATTTTTCAATTCCTGAGAGACTTTGACTCTTACCAATCATTAGAATGTCACAGAGTACATATAGGCACCTTGTAGTCTACAGCAGACCTGAAACTAAATTTATAGTTGATCTTGGAATGAGATGATGGAATAGGTTCAAAGAGCAATAGGAGAGCTCTGGTTTCTGCCTGTATTAACAGAAGACTCAGCAGTAGTAGATGACAGGAAGATCATCGCATGGAATATGAACACCAAAATCAGAAGCATATTCCATGAATTAGGAACATGCAAACTATGCAAATATTTTGCATAAAAGAGATCTGAAAATCTGGACCTACATGAGGTTTTTTGCCTAACAAGCACAATTCAATTTTTGCAGTAGTAATAGTATTAATTATATATCCAATCACACTGAGAAAAATATAAATTATAATATAGTGTACAAAGGTTGTTGATTTATCTTAAAAATAAACAAAATGGAAATTTTGATCAAGATGTTGAATACATTAAGTCAAGATGTCTCTTGTTGTAACAGCTGATGATATTTTATGTACCCACTCATAAAAATGTTACAGATATCTAAAAAATAAATATATCAAATGCAAATAGAATTTAGTATGGAAGGTAATTTTAAATATTTGATGGTATAATTAAGGATTGTTAATGTTCTTTATTTTCAGATTAAAAATTCATAGGGATTTTCATCCTTTTCATCTTTATTAGACAATGTGTTACTCATAATTATTTGTTTCATATATTATAAACATTTAATGAATAACAGCTTTTAAAAATAATAATTAAAAAAAGCCTTTTCCTTTAATTGTAATGTCTGCAGTGTATGGAGATATTACATTGTATGCAGTTACAATGTACATTCTACATTATTTCTTCTGTACTTCTTCAGAAACACAGACATAGGCTTTCCATTTTAAAAAAGCTAAACAATTTCACTGAATTGTCTTAAAATGAAAAAGATAAAGAAACAAATTTCCTGGAGATCATATTTGAAAAAAAAAATCTGTATTTCCTTGGGATCATTTGACTACTTTGGTATGGAAGCTGCTTTGCAAAAGGGCTCCAAAGGCACTTAGAAAAAGTTAATTGAGAAAATAATCTTCTACACAAGGAACATAGTGTTTAGAGGATCCTTGCTTCCCAGATGAGCTTTTGCCATGGAAGGGTTGCTGAGTTGTGGGTACACTATTAATGCCACTTGCACCCTGGAATCTGTAAGGAGATGGCTAGGAGCAATTTGGTTACGCTGAAAAGAATGTCTGAAATAAGGTAGAGTTCTGCCAAGTCCAGACCATCCCTAGTATTGGACTCTCTGCCAGTGACATTAATGTAAACCAGGTACCAGGCGGTAGGAGGTGGCTTGCCAGTGTTCTCCCTTCCTACTGAACTGCAGTTGAGGATTTTAAAATGCACAGTGAGGTATCTTGACTCCCTAATTTTTCTGTTTTGTCTTTAAAACCATAAATACTATATTGTATTTATTTATATTATATAAAATCAATTGATTCTGATATGATTGAAATCTGCAACACACCTCTTCTCTAAATTGAACCCTGCCACTTTCTTCAGGTAAGAGCTGATGTGCATAGAAATTCTTTCTGCCCTTCATCAAACTCTCTTATAGTTTCCCCTCCCTTCCTCATGTGGTGCAGAAGGTGTATCAGCCTCTCCTGTTTCACATGTGATGTCTACATAAAGTTTAATCTCTTGATTTATACTTAAGATTGCTTGAGAGCTCTAAAGGCAGTCCTACTGTACTAGCTCTGGTAGCTCTGGTCAATGGTTGGGCAAAACCAATGGAAAAACTCTACAGCATCATGTAATTTAACTGTTGCTTATTAGCTATAAGCTTTCACATCTTGTCACAGAAAAGGGGGGAATTTTCCTCCTTGGATGACCCTTGAAAAAGCTATGACAATCGTACCACCAGAAATGGTAGGACACTGAATGAATCTTTCTTTCAGTCCCATGTTTAGTGTATAGAAAAGGGAGGCAAAAGTTCTGTGGGTTATGTTCCAGAGATGTCCTAACAAGTCACTGATGAATGGGAAATATGGAAGCATTTTTCAAGGCAAGATCTACTTAGGCTAAATATCTCCAATGAAAAGCAAGCAGGAAAAAGAAAGTTAAAGTAAGGGGAGAAAACAAAACAATGAAAAGCATTATATGCATTTTAATTTCAAAGTCACTTTTAAAAAGACTTCTCTTTCTTTTATGTTTTTTTTATTTTTGTCTTGGGATCTTGCTACTCTTTTTTTCCATTCATATTTTCATTTTTACACTCTGTGTCCATGAAAGAATGGGTAGGAAACTGAAAAAGACAGAAATATATAAGAATGAAGAAAAGAGGGAGGAGAATTTGATCGTCACTTTTGTTGTTCAGAAAAGCAGAAAAATTCAAAAATAACATTTACTGTAACATTTTCAAGTAAAACTGTAATAAACTTTTGAACATTTTTTTCCTCTCAAAGATTTTCACCAATTGTAAAGATTTTTTTTGCTAAGAGAAAAGAAGGAGCCCTAAATGAACATTGTATTTTGATTAAAAGGTAAAGCATACAGTCTTTTAGATTTTCAGTGCTAGAGTAGAAAGGCCGTGGCCTTAACTGTAAAAACATTCCTTCTAAATCCTTCTGTCTTAGTTTCCCAAAAGGAGACCTCAGGCATTATATTCTCAGAACTTGGTTTGATTTGAACGGTGCACACCTTATATTCCTCACTGACTTTGGACAAGTCATTTTGGATAGGGATCATCTTCCCTAGCTTAGATTTTTAAGTTCAAGGTAGGCATCTAGGCTTCTTTAACAGACACAAATAAAAGACTCTAGAGGATAATTGGTGTCATCCTAAAATCAGTGCCTAAAAGATGCTGGATGAATAATTTCCTATAACATTAAAGAAAGCCTTGGGTGATTTTCAAAAGCTTAAATGACTATTTTTTAGTCAGATAAAGTCAGGCAAGATGACTCCCACTCATAATTTCTCTGCGTCTCAGTTTCCTCCTCTCTACAAAAAGAGATCGTATTTCCCTGCTTCTCTGGGATGCTAGATGCCTAAGTTAATTAAAGTTTGTAAAGCAGGTTGCATTTGTTGGATAAAGGCGTTATATAAATGCAAAGTATGACAGACAGACTGATTGATTGAGTTAGATAAGATAGATATTGTTTGGCATGCCAAAGTAGTATGGATGCCAGATGATATTACGTGTAAAATTCAGAATACAGAAGTCAATGAGGTCTGGGCTGAGTTGAGCCACATAAGGCACCCCAATCAAAGGGATAGCAGGTTTAGTTATAACATCATCCAAACTCAGAGGAATTCAAAAGTTTGCCCATTTTTGTTATCACACTTAATTTGCTGGAGTTACGAGGGAAACATTATGAAAAATTGGTGAGTTTTACTGCTTGTGGATCCCTGAACTCATCATTATGCACAGTTTTAGAAAATGTACATATTTCTTATTCCATGGACAGAGTGTATCATTGTTCTTTTGATATTTTATCATATTGGTATGAAGAGAATGGTGATTTCAGCTGTGAAATGTAAATTTCACCTATGGCACTGATGGTGCCTATAGGATAATTAAATATGCATTGTATAATGCCATCTATAATCCACAATTGAGTATATAAAATGATTGTAAAGGCCAATGAATAGAGAAACATCACGATACAAAAAACTCACACAAAACTATCAAAGAGATTAAAAAGAGATTTGGTGGGAAACAAGAAAAGAGTACCCAGAAAAACAAAGATATATAGGAAGATGGAATTAAAAGACAAGCCTGAAGATTTTGTAGCATTTATGTATATCTCTGGACCCAACAATACTCAAATAGCCTTAGCCAACATTCTGATAATTTCCACGTGGGGGAAAGACACAATGGAAGCACACAAGAATTTGCATTGCTCCTTGTTACTGTCTCATGGCAAAAAATGAAATTAGATCTGCTTATGCCACTACAAGACTGTGATGTTTCTCCCTTGCGACCTCAACAAGAAACTGCAATTATATCTGTGCATTTGGCAGTGTCATCTGACATGCAGTACAGCTAGAGACCAATATAGTCATAGGCATAGGGTGATTTTTCATGCATACACTGGGCACAAAGAAAAATTAATTAATAATGCAACTAAATTGAGGAAGCCTGGGAGAATGTTTAATTAAAGCTATAAATTCATTTTCCAGTACTTTTAGCCTCTTTCTGGATCTTGTGTTTTTTGACTATTAATTTGGATTTCTCTTGATATATGTGTGTAGGCTTACACAAGGTGTGAGGACTAAACTTACCCTATTTATTCCCTAGTTACATCCACAAATGCACCACTGTACCTGTATTTTGCAGTTTAAAGGTAGCACACAAGCCTTTCTGTAGCTACTGTCACAGAGTGGATTGCATCCTCCACCAACGTCTAGAAGGGGTTCACACAGCGTCCCCTTCATTCAACTGTGTGTCTGATTGGGAAGAAATCAGGTTGCCAAATATTGTTTCTGATCTTTGATTGGGGTAGAGACCTTTTGGAAACAGAGAAAGGTGAATGATAAGCATTGAATAGCCTGTGGCAAGCAATGAATGATGTACCTCTGGTCCATCTGCTTATGCGAAAGGTGGAAGAAACTTGAGATTTGTAAAGTTTTTCTTGAATTAACTTTCTGTTGCCTGGATACTAATGCAAAATGTCTAGTATGAAACAGTAAATAAAGCAGAACCATTTCATGCATTTGCAAGTGTATTTGTAAGTTATTTTTAATTATTATTGCCTGTTCTGCTCTGTTGCAGATCCCTTGCTATTTCCTGTGTATTAAACAATGACAATAACACACTATTGCTAGATTAAAGAGATGAAAACAGATTTTTTCATTAAGGGCTCAAAAGCTAAAGGTTAGATCAGGCTCCAGTAGTGAAAACCTGAGTGCATTGTAAGGAAGGATAAAATATCCTTTAGCATCCACATGATAAAGTACACCCTGGCTGCACAAGGAGAGCTGTGGGAGAACGCATTTACAATAAGCAGAGGGACAGGTACAATAAACTGTTCAGCTTCTTCCAAAGATGTTATCAAAAGATTCTTAGCCAGTCAATTCCAATCAGAGAGCTAAACATGGGAGGTTTGTGTGTATTCCAGATGACTTCAGATGGGTTGAAAGTAAACAACACTGCTCTCTACAATTTGAACTGTTCATTATGACTATTACCAGTGAACAGTAACAATAACCTTTCAAGAAAAAGTGTGTACAGCTTACATTCCACCCTGTGAAAAACAACCACCGTCTTCTCACAAATTCTTAAAAAGTACATACCGAAAAAAATAATAAATGTGCAGGCAGGCAGACAAGCACTTAATCAACTCCACAAACAATGTTCAGAAGTTCCTACCAGCTTTCTGCAAACATACAAAATCCTCTGCAACAAGACAATATTGCTCTATCCTTTATGTTTTGAACATAAAGAAAACCAGCTCTTTATAAATCTGTATGGCTCACCACCACAGTGAAATATGTATATTTAGCAGCTGCTGCACTGCACTGGTTTGGTCAGGAGATTTAACTAAGCTCCTGAGATCAAACTGAAGGACCTTATGCAGAGGATTATTGCAACTGTAGAGATTTGACTGCAGCTACCATGATTTATGACAGCTGACTTTCTGTCCATGTTGTTCTCAAGGCTCAAATGTTTCTTGCCCTGTATTAGCTCAGGAAGTTTCTTTCATTCGCTCATTTTCAGGACACATTATTATGCCAATTTTCCATGCCATTGCAGATTACATTTGCCTGAAAAGATCACTACAATCTAGTACAGATTTTATATATCAGTTGTCAAATAATATTTTTCTTAGGAAAAGTATTTGATAAAAAAGGAAAGACTGGCTTTTGTATGAATTACACATATACTCTTTAACTTCAAAGAAATGCTATCTGCTCTACAGGATTTTCTGAGGCCTTTAAAAAAAAAAAAAGGTAATTCTGTTCATTTTGAAACCACCTAGCACAGTAGATCTTGGTTTTAAATGGAGTTTCTGGATGTTACCACACTTATAAAGTGACGATAATAACAGCTTAGTAAACAAAAGGTCTAAAACCAGTTCACAGTATATATTCACATCTTATGAGCAAAATTTTAGAAGACATCTGACTATAAAATACTTTGCAATTATCCAGGCTCCATGGCCCTGCGACATTAAGGACTACTGTCATTTCTAGGTGGAGAAGTTTGTTATTCGTATGGTGTGCATTGTCAGTAGCAGATTTTTCCACCCACCCATCTCCCTTGCTTTTATGCACTGGCTTTGTAGTGTTAGTCCCCATAAGCTGTTGGTGGTGAATGAGACATGTTCATGTAGAGTTCCCTGCAGCAACCATTGCCAAAGAGCAGCTGAGAGACTTGTAATGATTCACTGGTGCACGATAGCTCTAATTTCCTCTTTCTGTTTTCCATCTCTCAACATTTTCATTTTCTGATATTCCAGTGCCAGGACTGCTTTGTTCCTTTTTTCCTAAGGAAACAGTCTTTCTTGTTTAATTGAGATGTGAGAACAGAACAAAATTTATTCAGTGTGTGTTTCCTTAGACAATTGTACGTGTATTTATATGTATATAAAATATACATGTAAAGGTGTGTGTGTATACACATACATGCATATAAATATATAGGTGTGTATTGAACTCTCTCTTTCGTTCCATATATGTACATGTATAATGACAGAGTAGCAAAATACATCTTCTACCACCCCCACTACCCTCCAAAGAGACAAGCTCTAAAAACAACTCAGCTATCCAAATTTGCCCGAGGAGATTTTCTTCCCTCTCTCCCATTCTCCCCTCCCCCCCAAATAAACCAAATGTATTCCTTCTTACATTACCTTCAAATGCAGTAGCTCGATCACAAAGTAAAATCTTTTTTTTCCAAAGATTCCACTTAAAGGTTTCAGAAGTCTTTAACTCCATTAAATATAATATACTTGTGGGAAAGTACGGTTTTACCTTGGAAGTTTCATTGTCTCTCATTCTGTGGTGCTGCTTTTCCTGATTATGTTTCCCCAAAGCACAGTTTAAGGTATAGTTTAAGATCATTTGAAGTATAATGTATACTTTATACAGTACATATAATTTTACTTACTTTTTCTTAAACCATACTTTATGAGGGGTATCAAGAGGGCAGAACTAAATCCCAAGATGTTGTACAACTGATTATTAACTGAAAGTGCCTCAATAGGGTATTACTTTTTTTATATAATAAAAGGTGTTGGATCTTTTTCCCTGGAAAAGAAGCCTGCGTTGCTCTCAGCAAAACATATTAACTAACTCTTTCTAGTGTGATGGTAGCGTTTAACAACCCAACCAGAATGCAGGTCTGATTTGTCTACTCTTTAAAATGAGGAACATTATGTTTGTCTGTGGTCACATCCCCTTATTTAAGAAATCAGTCTGATCTTCCAGCCCTGCTTTTGAAACAAAATTAGCATCTCTACATAAAGATAGGTTGGTTTAGGCAACATATCCAATTCATGCAGGAAATCTGTAAAGAGCTGATCTCAGTTTAGTGCACACTTTGGTAGCCCATGCTGGCTATGCAAGGTACCGCTCCTGCCTTCCCATGGAGTCAGAAGGGCAGGAGGCTGCTGTCTCCATCCAACATGCATGCAAATATCTGCAAAAAATAGAGAGAAGGAGAAACTTGTGAAATGCATCATCTCAAACACGTTGCAATAACTCACATGGGCATAAGTCCTTATAAAATAAAAACCAAAATCCCATATCATGTCACTCTCTATATTTCATCAATAATTTTGTGTTCTAATTATCAACACAAATCACAGATTTTGTGCTGGTCACACCTAATTTATGAACTGTATAGGATAACAGTTAATTGACTCAGTAGTTAATTCCCCCTTGTATCTTCTACAGTGATATTCAAGTATTTCAGCCAAGATTTTAATTGATTTTCATAGTAGCCACTTGTTAATAGGATAATTTGTCAATACAATAATAAAACAATTGTTCCTGTAGCACTGCGAGTTCAGTTTATCAGATAACAAAGTTAAGGCCGGTTTCATTAATTGAAGGCAGCTGTAGAGCTTGCAGGATGAAAGATATAAATCTCGATGGCACTGTGGAAAACTAGGTCAGAGGGCAGGGGAAAATTAGTTAAGCATGATGGACCAACAGTGACCTGTACAGGTGTTTGGGCTCACTTTCAGGGCATCACTTCCTCTGTTCGTATTTGGCTGCAGCAAAGCCCACAGGTCAATATGTGTACTTTTATGCCTGGTTTTAATTAAAAGCCAGTCTAAAGCTGCTCACTCCCAAACTCCAGATAGTGTTACCTATTAAAAGTAAAACATTTCACAATGTCTTTATGTTGTCATGTATTTCCCAAGGAGTTTTGTTTACATCAGTAAGTGGCTCTTGATTCCTAAAATAGGAGGCTTAAAATAACATTCAAATAATCTACAAAGGTGGAAAAACAATATTGCAAAGGGATAAGTGCTATTCATGAAGGCTAGATAAAGGAAAGACTGCAGTGAGAATCTATTGAAAGTCAGCCCGATTGATAAAAAGGCATTCATCTATCACATGCAAATGCTTCCAACTTTAACAGTGTAAGCATTTTTCCCTCTGTCAAACTTTTTAAAGTAATATTTCCCATCTCTCTTGTTTTCAGCCTTGGATGTTTTTCTCTGTACTGTACAACATTCTGTCTTGAAGTAATTCTATACTAACAGAAAACTTAAAAAGCACAAAAAACTTGATAAAAGCTATTACTTTTTGTTATAACAATTTCACTTCAAAATCAAGTTCTCTTAAGAGAGAAAAGACTCTGGTCTGACACCATATATTCTGTGCTATATGAGCATACTGCATTAATGTGTCAGGCTGAAAATGCCAAAGACACTTGTTTGATCTTGGTTGAAATCAAACACCTTCAGCTATACAAGACACAGCTCCAACTTGTCAAGAACAGGAAAATAAAATAGCCATACTGTAGTGAGTAGGACAAGGGCTGTGTCAGCAGAATGGGTGTTTCTGCATCACAAAAAGTGGAGTTTGCATACAGAAATCTTTCAGAGGGGGGCAAGGAGTAAGATGACTTGCCTTAAGGTTTTTGGTATAGAGCTTTAAGGGATCAGTCATCACAGTTACTTTCTGAGGTGTGCTTTGGTGCACCTCAGCTCCCTCAGTGATTCAGGAAACTAGGCAAGCTATGGTATTTATCAGTGTATGTATGTTTACCTATGCACGTCCCCTGCTGTGCAGGCAGAATTGAGCCTGAGCAAGGCTTCACCTCCAAATGGAAACCCCTGACTGACGAAAATCCTGGTACCTCCATCAGAAGAGCCTTGGAAGAAGTCATTTTTACAATATGAATCTTCTGGCTCATCACAGTGCTCTTCCCTGTCTCCCTCTCACAACTGACTTTTAGACTTTACAGTCCAACTTTTATGTGTCTCATTTTGGGGTTTTGAAGTGGTGGATGGCAGTGCTTGTTGGCTGTATTTCTCATTTTCTCCTTTAAGTTGAGGATTTCAGAGTCATCTCTCCAAACTTATTTTCTAAACATAGAGGTAATCAGAGTCCAGGAAAACCTGAAATCATTTTGACCCAATTTGACAGAATTGCTTACTTTCAGATTCTCAGTACAAGGGCACAGGAACTGCAGGGAAAAAAGATAATTAAAAAAAGAAAAAAAAAAAGATGAATGAGATGCTTAATGATTCACATCTTTAGCAAGTAGACTCATCTCAAAGAAAGCCTTATTTGTTCAAGAAATACAGAGTAGTTTAAAACTGAAATTGTGCTTTACATTTTTAAAAGGCTTGGTTACCTTGCTGATTCATGGCAATGATGCCACGTGTTCATATTGTTTTCTGGTCGGAGTTTCATTTTAACTTCCTCAGTTACAATATTGTTCATTCTTAACACACTGTACAATTCCCAACTGTTCAATACACTGTTCATTCCCAACAACACCAAACAATANACAAAGATGTGCTTAGGTAACACAACGCACAAAGAAAATATGTTTTGCTAAAATCTAAATATCAAATTTTAGCCTCTTTTGCACAGTAAGTATAATAATAATTCAATATAATAATAATTTAAAATTTGTGTGTACACATACATATGTATATATAGAAAAGCTGTGTCAAACATTGAGTCAGACCCACAACTGCTTTAGACCAACACAGGGATTTTGTCAGTGGANCTCATTTTGGGGTTTTGAAGTGGTGGATGGCAGTGCTTGTTGGCTGTATTTCTCATTTTCTCCTTTAAGTTGAGGATTTCAGAGTCATCTCTCCAAACTTATTTTCTAAACATAGAGGTAATCAGAGTCCAGGAAAACCTGAAATCATTTTGACCCAATTTGACAGAATTGCTTACTTTCAGATTCTCAGTACAAGGGCACAGGAACTGCAGGGAAAAAAGATAATTAAAAAAAGAAAAAAAAAAAGATGAATGAGATGCTTAATGATTCACATCTTTAGCAAGTAGACTCATCTCAAAGAAAGCCTTATTTGTTCAAGAAATACAGAGTAGTTTAAAACTGAAATTGTGCTTTACATTTTTAAAAGGCTTGGTTACCTTGCTGATTCATGGCAATGATGCCACGTGTTCATATTGTTTTCTGGTCGGAGTTTCATTTTAACTTCCTCAGTTACAATATTGTTCATTCTTAACACACTGTACAATTCCCAACTGTTCAATACACTGTTCATTCCCAACAACACCAAACAATATTCCTTTAAAGTTAATTTGTCAAATCAATCTCATCTTTTGTGTAAAGAAAAGACATCGGGAAAATATAATAAAGTTCTTTGTTTGCTTGTTTGTCTAAGTGCTATAGATATTCATTAATTCTTCCTTGCAAGGAGTGAAATATCTTTTTCACTTTGGTACCAGTAGTATATTTTTCTCATCATGGAATGGAACATTCAGGGGCTAAAACAACGCTTGCTGTTTTCCTGTTAAACACTAACGGCACCACCACTAAATTAAATCTTACCTCAATCCGNTAGAAAAGCTGTGTCAAACATTGAGTCAGACCCACAACTGCTTTAGACCAACACAGGGATTTTGTCAGTGGAACTATATGAATTTATGTCAAAAGAAGAGCTGAATTCTGACAACAGATACATTGGTAATAGGAAATAACTTTTTACCTTTGTTTTACTAAAAACAAAATGTTTCCGTCACCAGAATTAAATATGTGTTTTCATGTGTCTGCTAATCTATCTGTCTATAAACATGAACAAATATTTGTGTTAATTAAAAAAAAGAATCTGAAGCCCTGAAAATTAGGTTATTCCATTTGCTTAATTTCTGAGCGAATCACACATATTAGGCTAAAACATGAATGTTGCTTACATCTTTTATCATTAAAATCACTAGGTTCTGGCATTTCTAGTGATGTGGTTTTAGAAAATTGTATCAATAACACTATTAGAGGAGTTACTGAAAATCTTTTCTCTAACACTCAGGAAAATATGATACAAAAATTCTGAGCATTTCTTGCAGGATTGCATGGTCTAAAAGTCTGTGCCTAGACTGCATGAAATTAAAAAAAAGTATATATTCAGAGAGACAGTACACAGAAGTGAAAGCAGCTGAACTACTTGCAAACCACCCTCAGTTGTGAAAAGAGAGAGAACAGCGGCTACCATGTGGTACAAAACCTAAATATATATTATTTTGTTCCTTTTCGTTAAGACTGCATAGGGCATAAGTTGTTTTCAAGCATGCCTCGGACTCCTACAGCTCCAGCTGTCATGTGTAATTAAACATTTGGCCTCCACAATTACTCTACAGTGTACATATGCCAGTATTTCAAGCCTGGAATATGCATTTCAAAGAAGAATAATTCCCTGGAAATCCTAAATTGACAGGAGCAAAGACAGCCTGAAGGAAAGTAGTCAGAGAAAACTGTAAGGTCGGGATCTAATGATTAAAAAAGAAACTTCAAGAAGAACTTCAACCCTTAACTAAACCAATGGGAAAAAGAACGACAGTTGGCAAGCAGATTTCTGCATAGGGATCCTGATTAGGGAGCCTCTTGGGTTAATTTAATATTATCAGTGTTGTTCACCTTGCTGTAGTATGCCTTACCATTAATACCATTTAAACAGATTTCTTTTTTCTTAAAGCATATTTGGCATCATTTATTTTCCATGAATACTGGTAATGGTAGTATTAAATTTGATGATTCATATTGAATCTGAGGTTGATTTATCATCAAAGGAGTTGTGGGGTTTTTTCTTTTTTCTCTCCCCTGCTCCACATTCTTGCATTTACTATTGGTGCTGTTGCCCTAAGTAATGCCAAGTTTGCATTCCTGTTATGAACCCCCTTTTTAACATTTTGTATGAGTACCATTTGTAAAGAAATAGCTAAAGACCCTGTGATTTCTAAAGTAATTTTAAGAATAATGGACATAAAAAACCCCTTTTAAACAGACAAAAAAGAAGTTAAGCAGTAATAAAAAAATGAGTGAATACATTTCTTGTTTTCAAAAATGGTTTTCTGCAGATTGGCTCTGTGTCCCAAGGATCTATTTTCCACCCTTGATCATCTGTTTAGTAGCCCTTAAATGTAAAGGATAACAAATCTGGTCCAAGGGCTTGATGCATGAAAAAAACTTTGAAAAAAATTGAGCAATTTCATATTAAGACATGTGAAAATGCACTCACCTACTTCGCTTTCCAAAAGTTAAGATTGAACTGATCACCATAGGTTGCCTTCTTACTATACAGAGAAAAATAAGCACTTCCAGAGTACAATGCACTCAAAGCATCATACACTGGAATTACCATGCATTATTATAGTTATAATGCATTATTCTGCAATAATAAATAAAAAACAAACTATAAAAGACAGTCCAGTATGACTAGAGCAGACTTAGATACCTAAATATGAAGCATCTACATTAATCTGGGATGAATTCCTGCTTATGAGGAATGTGTTTTTCTTAATTCTTCCCTTATTAATATTACTTAGCTTTAGAGTAAGTGACAACAGGGACAGGAGCACTTCTACCAGTGGAACTGTACCAGTGAAAATGGAGAATTACCCCAAAAGGCTGTTGTCAACTCTGCTAACCTGTTAGTACTGCAAGTATCCCCAGCCTTTATTCCATTCCAGACTAAGCTCAGGCACTTATCTTTAACTGATGGTAACTTCCTACCTTAATAAAAAATTAAAGTTCACATCATTGTAAGGTGCCATGGCATGACAGCAAGCTACAATGCCTGTCACTGTGAATGATGGAATGACAATAAATTCATGTGAACCCTCACACACAAACACACATACAAGGAAATAATGTTTTAATGCAGCTTGGTATTAGGCTGTAGCCTGCATTTGTTTTATACTGGAAAAGCAATCTTGGCAAAGAAGCAATGGGACCACAATATGACTGAATCATCAACATCAATTCAGCACTATTCAGGTTAAAGTAAAAGTAAAGTCATACTAAACTATATGCCACTTTTCTCTTCATTGCTGGTTTCACTTCAAAATGCCACTCTGTCAAGTCTGAGGCTGTTGATAAGAAGTTGAGTACAGCTTTTCCTCATTAGACCTGACCACTAAGGCACCAACGTGGTAAGTAGGATCTATCAACTTCATTGACTTTGGTAATTTCCATGTTTCTTTTAATAAATGCACGTGTTGCAGACTATTCATGAAAAGAGACAGCATACCTACTAATCCTAGCAGTGGCAGTTGTTTTGGAATACTGGTATGAGAACGGTCCTTCTGATTAAAACCACAGAGGAGTAACTCTTAGAGACAAGAGATCTGTTTGCTCTTCCCCCTTTGTTGTCCATACCAATTCTGCCCCAGCCCAGCTTGGAAAGGTCCCTGCTCCTGCACTGCAGCCATGTTCTCTGCACTTCATGTAACCAAACTCAATGCACAAGTTGAGAGAAGTTCATAGTGCTCAACTATTGGAAAAATGAGACACAATGCAACTGTAAAATGCCAGTACAAAATCACTCCTTCTTAGAAGTCCTTGACTGACTTTCCATTCCCTCTCCTTGTGACAGGAGAATTCTGCTGTTTCAAAGAAATCTTTTGTTGATTTTAGTTGATCTAGATACCTCAGATAGCAGGGGCTTCAAAATCAAAGTCCTAAACATCCACTTATTGACTACATGTTTCACTTTAAGGGTGCAGTAATGTAAGAATAGACTTACCTCAGCTCTCACCCTCTTTCCTCACTTTTTATTTTGTATTCAAAAGCTATGTGACCTTGTCCTTTCATTCTGAGAAGCTGACTGTTGGAAGGAGGAAGGATGCTGGGAGGGAGAAGAGAAAGCGCGGGAAAGGAAAGGGTATCACAGGGTTTAGGAAACTGTCAGCATGACTGAAAGGCACTGACCATTATAGTTCTCATAAAGTCTGTATCCTGTAATGGAAAAAAAAAACCTCATGCTGGCTCAAGGCTGTGGATGAGAAGCAAACTCTTACCCCTGCTCAAGTCAATTTTAAAAAACAGCATTGACTTTGGTGAAGACAGGATGTCTACTGAACCTTAAGAGGTTTCTTTAATAGTTAGAGATGGGGTATTCTAAAAAATAAGGGCGAGTCTTGAAGTTTCACTCCATATTCAGACCTCACTAAATATTTTAATGAAATGGGATGATTTAGAGTATTGTCTTACCTATTGATACCTCTCGTTGTGCTTTTTCCCTGCTTTTTGTTGTTAGGCTCATTGCCTCTGTTATCAGCCAGTCCCTCTTATCCTCGACTTGCATAACCTACTCTGGAATAGTATGCTGCTAGTTTGATCTATATCCAAAAAATAAGAAGGTATGAAGTGAAAGATACAATTTTTAGTCTCTTAGTGGATGCTTTACAGTAATTCTTTAAACTTATTGTCCCTTAAGTGGTCAAATAATCTCATTCTGTCCCATCCCTCCTTTTCAGAACTAATTATAAGTCTGAAAGCATTTTAAGAATCTGGAAAAATTTACATAATGAAAAAATAGGTTGTAGTAAGTGGAATTTGTCTTTTGATCTTCACTCCATTCCTCTTCTTACTGAAAAGTGAAAAAAAAATTCTAATGAAAAATTGCAAATCTTGCACCCCTTGGGATTGTCTGCCCACTCAGTTCTGAAATCAGGTGAAGTCTTAAGATTTGGAAGCACATTTTTTTAATCCAAAATTTTATGTAAACTTATAAAGTAGGGAAAGGCCACTCAGGCAAAAGTAGAACAGAAATGTGGAGCTCAGAGGGAGTTTAAAACTAAATGTAAATTGATAATATGATTTTCTTACCCAAAATATTCCTATCTTGTGGGGGATTTGCAGGATTGTCACACATATAATACAGAATACAAACCTGTCCAGCCTGCCCGGAGGGGCTAGTGTTGTGTGTCCAGTTTAGAAAATCACACTTTAATAAAGATAAATGGGAGAAGCCCAGAGGAGAGCATGAAAAATTAGTTGAGGTTTAGAAGACATGAACTGTGAGTAAAAGTTGAGAGAATTAATTTATTCTAGGAAAAAAAGGAAAAAATGGAGACTGAGGCAGAACATGACAGCCATTTTCTACCATGTAAAAGACGGTTATGAAGATGGTAACCATTTCTTCCTCATTGTCAGTAATGGAAAGAGTAGAGAAAAAAAGCTAAATTCGTAAAAAAATCAGTCTAGATATTAGGTAAAAGCCTACTGTTGTGACAAAATCCTGGAGAAGGCTGCCCATGAAGTTTCAGTAATCCCTCCCTTTAGAGGTTTTTTAGACAAGGTAAACTAACACAAGTTAAGAATGTCCAAGGAAAACTTGATACTGCTTTAGAAACAAATAACCTCTTGAACTTCTATCCTCTCTAAATTTTAGTCATTTGACTTCTTCTTCAATCTTACCTAAACAATCGTAAAATGAGGGGACTGTGCTACTTGTAGACAAGACTCTCTCCTACTAGTCACACCTAGACCTCCAGGATCCTTGTAATGTACAGGTTGGTTTACAATACTGTCAAATTGGTTGTCATTTCAAAAGAAACAGCACATTTTGAACCTTGATTATTGCAAAGGCAAATTCCTTTATTGGATCCAATGTTATTGATACAGTGTTGTCTTTCTGGTGTGGACGACCTGAATGAATTGTTCAGGATGTGAATTTCATTGCCTTTTATGCATGTTCTTAAACTCCACTGCTGTTGATGATAGATTAAGGTGTGATATATCTCACCTTGCTGAAATCACCTGAAGTTAAGGGTGAGATTCAATTAACTGTAATGCTGGACAACTCTTCTGTATTGCAGATGAGCAATTTCGTATGCCTAAATATGGATGTCTACGGTCCTATTATAGCTAGCTACAGCATACTTAATTCATCCAGAAGAGTTTCTGGAGTGATTTGGTTGACCAAGCATACGTGCCTACTTGAAGGTGAGCTGGATAGCTCTCCACATTGCTGTGAATGGATTGACTTAGGTTTCAATGGACTGTAAAAGTAGCTTAGACAACTAGCTCATGTGCAGATGTCTTCTGTGGGATACCTGAGACACAATGTACTTGTCTTATTTAGGATGTTTACTGTAGGATGAATTGAATTGGGCTAATTCCGCTGCCTAAGCATAGTTTGTCATGGTCTGTGTTATGCCTCTGAAAGGATGTGGTCCTCAGCATTTCTGTCCATCTTGCACAAGGTACCTATGTTCAGGAAACAGAACTGACCCTATAATTTCCGAAAAGTGTCTGTTTCTGTTCATTGACTTTAACGGGAGTCTGGAGAGTGGAAGGGGAAATCTTGCTCTTATGGACTTGTTTACACCATCTTATACAAAGTTAGACAAGACGAATCCTGCCTATTATGTTTACATTTACAATATAAACAAGACTTTCATGGTGAGATAAGCGATTAGAAAGCAGGAAAAGATGAAAATTGTTCAGGAAATGCCAAAAGAATGAAAGGGAGACTCAGAAAGCTAAAGAAGTAGAGAAGCTGGAAAAACAAAAATGAAGGAATGAAAGGAAAAGGACAAAACTGTGGTTGTTCTAAGGAGGAACTTTTTTCCTCATTGCCTTTTACTAAGAGTAAAACCAATGTACTAAGTTTATACATATTGACAATAATTTAAACATAATCAAGAATAAAAAATTTTACCCTAACTTTAACATCAATACAAATCTCCCACCCATATCAGCAGGACTCTTTGCGTATAAAGGAAGATGTTTATAACCCTGCATTTGTTCCAAAGCCCATGTAGCTGATATAAAAATGGAATTAATCTCAATCAAATGACTTTGATGTCTCAGGATTAAGGGGAATAGTGTGGTTCTCAAGGTATAGCTCTGAATAGGGATGGTGCAGAACATGAGTCAATAGGGAAACACATTTTTCTTAGTATCACTCTCAGGTGCATCCAATCTGCTTAAGCATCATGACATACTGTGTGCTCTGTTTTCCAATTTGCTTCGAAGTGTAAACGTTTGGTATTTTCTTTCTTCTTTTTCTGGCACTTCTTTATCTATTTATCCTTTGCCGTCATCAGTCTCTTTCTTATCAGAAGGCGGCTCTAATCCCATATATGTAATAAAGATCCCATTTTAAAGCTTAAAAATTTGGTACGTACTGTAGCAATGAAAGCACATTATTTGTATAAGAAGCTGTAGGACTCAATGTTTGCACTTATATAGTGTATGAACATTAACTAATAATTATGTTCAGCAGAAACTTGTCAGTCTTTCACAATAATAGGACAAATAATGCAAGAGCTATGAAAGAATAGCAAGCAAAGCAATGATTTTGAAATCACAGCATAAAGTTATGAGTTAAAATATATGTCATTACAATCTTTGCATACTGAGGTATCATTGAAAACTAATCATTTTGCAGGTTAACAAGAAAGGGTTGCAGCAGCGATTAGATGGGAATAAAAAGAAGAATAGTCATTAATTTGGCACACATGGAATATATATCAAAGGATGGCTACGAGGAGAGTATAAAAACTGTAGTCAATGGTCAGATCAGAGGTCAATTTATGAATCATATTAGGTCATGAGAATTTCCAAGATGCCCATTTCAGCTTTCTTCAGCATTGACTAGGAGGATAAATTACCCTGTGATTAAAAAAAATTAAAATAAAAATAAGCCAAACACATTGAATTCTCTTTGCCTGTTCTACCTTTCACTTCTCTGAAGTAACCGCCAAAAAGTAGCATGGTGTCAACAGAGCAACATTACTAATAGTGCCTGTAATGTAATATTTTCCATTAGGAATTAACCTGGAGCTGCCAAATTTGTTTTACGTGCCATAACATCTGTAGTATGACCAAGTAGTAACAATGGCTTTCAGCCAATCAAGTCACCTGTTTTGGATTTGAGCTGTTTGTGTGCAGATTAAAGTCTTTAAATCCAGTCACTTTCTAAAATGTTCAGGTAGTTAAGTTGTACTCATCTGCTTGGCAGCTGTTTCCTCACCTAGGGAACAATTCCAACCCACCATGGGCTCCTACGATGCACATCTCCTGTTCAATTTGGAGTAGATGTGTTTACAGATCATACCTCAGTTTTTACAGTGAGCTGTGCTCTCCAGTTCTAGAATATCTTAATAAAAATCCTATTGGAAGAGATTTGCTTCCACCAAAGAGATTTTCTATCAAAGTGGCAAAAAATCAAGCTCAGCCTACCAAAGAATCTATTCAATATCATTTAGTTTGTGATTCGGTGAATGTCTGGCTTTGAATAAAGAACTGAGTGGAATTTTTTGTAGCAAGGGTTAAAAAAAGTTTGCAAAAAATTTCCTCTAACAGTCCCCTTTCCGAAGAAAATAAATAAACCCATAAAAATCTAAAACTTATCTTGCTATTAGTTGGTTTTATTATTTGGAGAGTGATTGGTATCTTCTATCTTCAATTGTATATTACTACAGCTGATGTCAGATTACCTTTCCTCCTGTCTTCTCCAGCACTGATAAAGTTAGTTGGCGTTGATGACACCTTGCAATTATTTGAAAATGAAAAATACATAGAAATGTAGTAGCTTCATTTATTCATCTCTAAAGAATTTCTGGAAGTCCTTTACTTATTTTGTACCATTAATTACAGAAGAGATCTCCAAAGCCCAAGATGTGCACCTGTAGCTACATTTTAGACGTTCAGATTAATAAATAATAAGATTTGACAGGGTCACGACAAAGGTGGCCCAGCTGCAGGCATGTTTAGGCTGCAGATTTAGCAAGTGACTTAAAGCCAGTGACTGGCAGTTTTAGCTTGGGCAGCAATATTTTCCATATCTGAACAGAGCAGAATCTGTGCACCATCTTTACGCCCTTCACTTAAAATGTTTATCGCTTGCTTACAATACCCTAAATTCACAATTCATATTGTTGTGTATCTCAAAGTGTAGAAGCAAGATCACTGGCAACACAGGATTCATAGGGAACCTTAGAGCCATGATATGCTTTTCAAGCTACTTTGTTGTGTCAGTTGAATAAACTAAACTGAAACCTTTTTTAAATTTTTTTAAGTTTATTTCTTCTTTCCAACTACACAGCAGCCAAGATCACAGAAATATCATGTCAAAATAAACACTTGTCTACACAGGTGACAGCCTCAGGAAGAGTTCATGACCAAAATAGCATGGTTTTATAATTATACCTTTGTTGTCGTGGAAGATGGTCTTTGCAGATCATGGCTGAGGTCCTTGGCTATGCTGGGGAAGCTACTCACACTTAGATAGTCACCTTATCTTGACTTAGGAATGTCAGAAAGTTCAGTTGTCTGTGACAAAAATAATATATTTTATTTTATTTTTACTTGGTTTTCATCCTTCAAGAGAAATAGAGGAAGATGGGTAGAAGGGAGATCTAGAGTTGCACATTTCTGAATGTCTTTATCCCATGTATGCCTGTACATCCCCACACAGAAATGTCAGATTATACCTTGGAAACACACTTGAACACACTTGAGAGCTGTATTCAAGCGCTGACTGTGGCTGTGGCTGACTGTCAAGCCAGTAAAGCCTCTTCCAGATTAAAACACACTGACCCTGAGATAAACTTCCCAAAGATTTTTGTCTTTGGCCACCCCACCATCTGCAGATTGCCTTTCCTTCATCCACCTCCTTCTGGAGGCCTATGTGCCAGGAAGCATCAGCAAAAAGCCATGCAGATTGTGTAGGGAGAGGATTGTTGTTTTGGGCCAGGTAAGCTTGCGGGACCCCGAGGGCCTCAGTATCTGATCCCTATACTGACCCGGCCCATCTACAAATCCTCTGACAAACCACACCTGCACAATGTAATTACAGGAAGGAGAGAGTTGTCAGTCAGAATGTTTCATACCTGGGGCTGTATAGCTGAGTCAAAACCATATTGTCTGACAGGAAAGGTCCATTACCTTGGGAGATGCAAGTACAGCCCTACTGCAGTCAGACCTTGTAGGGCTGTACCCAAATTGAGCAAAAACTTGTGCTCTGTGGGTAAATTATGTTGGGGCACAGCACTGTGTCTACAGCATTGAGAAGGTACCCTCTTGATCTCTACTCCTTGTCCATTTCAGGATAAAAGGTACCTACTGTTGTGTGATTGCCACAGTTGCTTCTGAGCTTTTGGTAGCATTGGTAAATGGTGATAACCCATGGATAAAAAGTTCACCTGGGGCCAAAGCCAAATTGCCTCTGCCATGAGAAGGATCAAGGAACAGAAAAAAGAGTGAGGTGCAAAGAAGGGGGAATGGAAGGACTGGTGAGCCCTGGAACTTTGGGTCTGCTGTTTCTACTTTGATCAGACCCAGCTATCTTCTTCTACCATCTGGCAATGGCCATGGGACCACCACCACAGTATTATCCAGTACCTTGAGTCAGCCATAATCATGGCATGTACCCAGACACAGCCATTTTGTGAGCTGCAGGTAAAAATAAATATGTAAGGTGATTAAGCCTGCTTATTGATAAATATTCATCTATCAATCTATACTGTTAACTCTGAGCACATCAGTGAATAGCATTTCTGGTTCTGAAGACAACATCAATTATACTATTCAGGAGAGAAAGCAATGATGAAGTGAAAAAGGATAGAGAACATACTTTGATACATAGCCATTCTACACTGGTTTCAAAGTATAAAGCAATTTATTCAACTTATTAAACTAAGGGTTTATAAAATACTCTTGGACTCTGTTTTGTGCATTTGCTGAATTCAAAGCTTCACATATAAAAATGACTAGAACTTGATTTCTGATCTCGTATAAAAAAAGGTGATTTATATTTGAGGAAACAATAAGTCTCAAGACACACAACTATCTCTTACTGAGGTATTCTTTTCTCCCTGGGGGAAGAGAACAGCTATTGGAGCACACATAAAATTTAGGTGCTTTAAGAATTTCCCCAGGACTTCTGTTAGATTTGCTATCAGAAGAGGCAATAAAATGGGATTTTATGTTTTTTTCCCTAACAAATCTTATACTTTCTGATCTGGTGTTTTGTCATTGTAATTAGGGCTGTTCCTTGAAGTAGCAAACTAAAAAGTGGTGCCACAGTGTTTATTTTAGGTATGAACAATTAAAAAATACGGGGAATGTTGGTAAAATCATGACTTAAAAGAAGAGATACTGATTTAAGTTGCTTTCCTCACCAAAGACTGCAGCCATGTAGGAAATAAATTTATGGTCGTAATAAGATTTCAGGATGTACCTATCTCAGGTGAGAATATCTTCCTAATATCTCCCTAAAAGAATCGTCAACAAAGGAGTAGAACAATTAGGACGGGTAATAATTTCTAATGTCAGTGCTGAATCAGTTTTGCGGTATTTTAATGTTCCATACAGTATCTTTAAATAGTTTGCAGAGGGTTTATCTCATCCTCTACCTCCAGCTCTTGCATAGATCCTTCCGTGATGTTACAGATACTTATAGGACTTAGCTGGAATTACTCAATTAGTGAGCTCCCATTTATGACAGTCTGCAAATCAGAGTTGGATGCAGGAAACATATTGGGGTACCCAGAGCAAACATTGCAAGCCCTGAAGCACAGGCTGCTGGCCTCAGCTGGAGTACAAGTAAAGAGGAGCCTCTTTTGGTTGCACTTCAGCTCGAACAGGGAGATGATTCTGGTTACCGGATTGCCTCTACTTTCATCCAATGACTTTCTGTATTAGCCTATGGAATATATTAACACTTCTAAGACAAAGATCAGAACCTCAGAGAACAGTATCACAGCTACGGATGCTCACCAATATGCTAGAAAAGCAAGTTTCTTCTTATTTGCTCATTCTCTGGCCCTATGATATATTACATTTAAGGTAATGCAGAGACACATTAATTAAAACTATTCTGTGTCTTAGTTAGTTGAGCTTTCTCCCAGGGAGCAAGAGCTAGGTCTGAATAACAGTTTAGTCCTCTCCCATATCCCACCACAAGTCTCATGCAATACTTTTCATCTCTAACTCCTTTAAAATATGAATCCAAAGTTTCACCTATGGTTATCTAGACACAGGAAGCCAATGGTCATATAAGAGCTTTCGCACTACACTCCATTCCAGATAGACACAATAAGCAGTCAGGAGCCCAGCTGCAAGCAGAAACTCCATCCTATCTTTCTTTTTTTTAAGCGGGTACCAAGGAAGCAACATCTACTCATATTTTGTTTCTCATATAATAAATTGAATTGTAAACAGTTTCTGTCATCCTGATGCAGAGTCAAGGATCTTCAAGCTCAAAGAGTTTGCAGACAACATTCTCTCCCTATCCCACAACATTCCCATTTCTATCCAACCCCATGAACCCTAAGACTCACAGAAGCAACTTGGAAGTTGGATCCAACAGTTTTTATAAACACCCAATTAATTCCAAGATTCTTTTTTTCATTTCTTTTTCATTTCTACAACACCATCAACGAAATGTCTCCAATTTACCATGAAGACAATGAAGAAGGGGAAGAGGCTTGTGGTGGGTTGACCTTGGCTATCTACCAGGTGCCCACTAAGCCACTCTGTCACTCCCTCTCCTCCTCAACAGGACAGAGGGAGAAAATACTATGAAAAGTGTATGGGTTGAGATAAGGATAAGATCACTTATCAATTACTGTGATGGGCAAAACAGACTCAACTTGTGAAAATAATTTAATTTATGGCCAATTAAACAGAGTAGGATAATGAGAAATAAGAACTGATCTAAAAAAGTCACCTTCCCCTACCCGTCCCTTCTTCCCAGGCTCAACTTCACTCCCAGTTCTTCTACGTCTTCCCCCTGAGCAGTGAAGAGGGGTGGGGAAGTGGGGTTGCAATCAACTCATAGTGTTACGTGTCTGCTGTTCCTTCCTCATCATGCTCTTTCCCTGCTCCAGTGTGGGGTCCCTCGCACAGGAGACAGTCCTTCACAAAGTTCTCCAGAATGGGTCCTTCCCATCAGCTGCAGATTTTCAAAAACTGATACATCAGCGGTCCTTTTCCATGGGATGCAGTCCTTCAAGAACAGACTGCTCCACCATGGGCTACAAGGGCCTGCATGACTATGGTTATCACCGTGGGCTGCAGGGGAATCTCTGCTCCAGTGCATAGAGGTCCTCCTCCCCTTCCTTCCTCCCTGACCTTGATGTCTGTATAGTTGTTTCTTTCACATATTCGCACTCCTCTCTTCCGGCTGCTGATGTACCTTTTCCACAGAGGTGCTACCAACATTGCTGATGGGCTCAGCTTTGGCCAGTGGCAGGTCCAACCTGGAGCTGGCTGGAACTGGCTTTTTCTGACATGGGGGCAGTTCCTGGTGTCTTCTCACAGAAGCCACCCTTGCAGCTCCCTGGTTACTAAAACCTTGCCACATAAACCCAGTACTACCATTAGACATCACAAGATGTTTAGGCAGAGTTTTACAAGATCTATATGAGAGATGAGATCTTTAGAGTTCTTGATCCTGTATCTTGAGTTCAAAAGTTATAAGCATGTGGGCACATCTGTAAATCCTTCCAGATGAGGTCTTCCATTTTACTAATAAATGTCTAAATGTGAGCAGTGAAGCTTCTGAATGAGGCTGCCATACTTTGGAGAGAGGTTCTCTGTTTTCTTTGTGTTCAAGTCAGGGAATGCAGGAAATGTTTCAGCCCAGCTTTGAAACACAGTGGAGCAGACACAATCAGATGTACCTTGCTTTGAAACAAGGAAACTCCCTGTACATAATTCGGCATTTAAGTTTAAATATCCGGGGAATACTGAAGTCCAAACTGTGCATTTTGCTTATAAATGCCTGAGATACTGCAAAACTCTGGAAAATAAAGGCTTTTTTTGAAGCACTTTCTTGGCTTTTGGATCTATATTCCACCTAAAAACTGTCTTAAACACAAAGTAAAGAATCTAAATCTGGTTCTTAATTTAGGATGGCACAGTGGTATCCTTTCAAAGACAAATCATATTTTAAAGATAAGACATTATTATACATTATTACCTTGACGTTAGGTAATCACATGAACATAGAGAATCATTTTACATCACTTGAAGCCATTGCTTTATTTCACAGAGTTGATTACAAGAAAGCTCCGAAAACATGCAGAAGGTTTTCTTAGGACATCAGGCAACAGCTCTTCACTTCTAATGAACAATCCAGACTCCTCAGATTTCTTTGATTTCTTCCAGTCCATTCAGTATGAAACCATGCACACTAAAGCTGTAAGAAACAGTCTCTTAAAGGAAAACAATCACAAATCTGGTTTATGTGGCCTAATGGTCCAAATGTAAATAAGTACTCAGAAAGGGAAATTAGCATAATAGGCATGAATTAACTGACTGAGATAAACTAGAAAGTGCTTCTGCTTCAAACTGGATCAAAATAATTCTGCATAAATCGAAAAGTATCTTTACATTCATGTACTTTTTAAAAATTTCTTGACTTGATGTTAACTTAAAATGCCACCATACAACATGAAAGATTATTCTTCTCATATATATCCCCTTGGCTATAATCTAGGAAAACCAATAACCTAATATAGAGTCTTTTCTAAAAGCAGTAGTGCACATTAACTAACACATGCCAGTAAAGGAAAGCTAAACAAATTCTTTTTCTGTTGAGGTCATCAGGTTATTAGGAAGTGCCTACAATTCAATAGGTAAAGGGCGTGGGTTTCTTTTTTCCCCACAAATATGCAATTGACAAATTTTGTCTCTGGGCTTGTTTGTTAGGGTTTTTTTATTTGCCTCTCCAAACATTTCTGAGCAGACTTAGTACTCAGGAGATTCTATATAGCACTTGAAAACATTCAGAGGAGACCCTAAACAATAGCAACCTATTGAGTATTTCTGGAGTTTCCAATATTGGTGTGGAACAATAGACCTTCAAAACTAATCACTCATATTATTTCATGAATATCATGTATGCCATACAGTTCGAAGTCTTGCAGAATCATATGCATCAAAGATGTTTTTCTGCTTTCCATGGACCACTGAAAAATGACAGTTCTTCTATTTGGCTTCAGAAACAAAAGGGAAGTGTATCTAAACAAATATTTCTTTGACTGTGTAAGAATTATATAAATAATAATGCCAAGTATTACAGCTTCAATAAATGATATATCAATGCAACTTTGCATCTTTACCCTATTAAGAGTATGTCTGGAATGTTTTAAATTGCAGCACACCAGTTTTGATCTTAGCATCTATCTCAGTAGGTTTCTGTATAGTTTAACTGAATGTGCTTTCAGCATTTTTTTCTAAATGAATCTGAAATTTTATGTAAATTAATGACACAGTGATTCTTTGAAAATTTTGTGTCCACAAATCATTTTTTTTTGAATCTTTTATTCCATTTTTCAGTTGATCAAAGTGATTTCCTTAGACAGGATTTTTTTATAAATAAAACAAGCAAGCATACTGCAAATTTTAAGTAGTTTGGTAGATATGTAGGTAGAATCTAAATTAGCACATTGTCTAGGGTAGTCTACATTGACCTATTTAGCTTTAAAGCATGGCTGTAAGAGAGTAATAATGAACTATAACTGCTTTCTCTACACCGCATTTCACACATATTATTTAGAATGTATTTATTTAGTATCAGCAGAGAACATGATGCAAAGTATCTGGCCTGTAAAATCTAAGAATAAGGTTAGAAACAGTACCATAAAGTCTGAAGCCCCAAAGAAGTTCAGTATTTCAGTTTCAAGCTAGGCATTTTGAGTGTCAAGCAAGCAAAAACTGTTTGTCTTTAGAGTAGGCATTAGCAATTGCAAATCTGCTCACATATACCTCATGGACATTACAATTCCTGAGACATTTTCTTTAAGAGGGAGGGCTTGGCTAATCATTTTGAAGCTCTTACCATTCTCCGTTTGCTAACGTCTATGCCTGTCTTTTCTTCTGCAGCATATGTGTTTAGTCAGAGCACGCGATATACACTGGCTTGTGATCATTTACCTAACCAGTAAATATTACTCATACGCAGAAGAGGGCTTATTCATGCTTTTACCAAACCTGCCTCAGAGACACAAGAAGGTACTGTTAGAATTGACGGGATATTTTTCCTGGACAAAAGACTAACAGACTTGGAGAAAAAAACTTAGTGTCTCATCTGAAAATCTTCTAGGACAATCAGAAGCAGATAAAGGTAGAAACATCAGTGAGATTTAAGGAGAGGTGGGACTTTTGAATGACTCGGATGGAAAAAGGAGGGGAAAAACAAACAAACAAGCAAACAAAACAAATTGGGAGTGGTTTATCTGTGCCAGACTGTGCAACAGAAACACAACTTATGAAGGCAGTAAAGTAGAAAAATGTGAATCACCTGCAAGCACAAAAAGAGGGTTTATCTTTCTCATACCAAGTGGTAGCACCAGAATGTTATAGCAACAATATCTCGCATGAATTTATATTTTTTTTGTTTAAAGGAGACCATAAAAGAGTGAACAGAGAAAAGATGTTAATTTTGTCCATTATAACTTTTACAAGCTTGAAAGCATTTATGTTTCTCTCATTTTTTTCTCAATTGGGACCAGGGAAATCATCTACCAAACTATATCTTCACATTCTTCTATTGGTGATAGTTGGCATTCAAAGTCCAGCTACTTTGTTGTCTCAGTTTCTTTGTTTCTTTAGTAATTCCTTTATTGGTAACAAGCAATACACAGGAAATGGTAAGCAAAACCTCCTCAGTAAGTTAATGTTTTTAACATTAACAGTTATGTTGATGTTAGCTAAAAATGAGTTAAAATTAAGAGTTCAGGCACACAGTGTACTTGTATGTTAATGAGGTGATTTGTGTAGACTTGTCATTGAGTGTTAACATTTACAAATGTAATTAATTCAGTCATATAAAACAAATATTAGATAGCTATATTTTTATGAATTTAAACCTATGTATAAATGCCAGCAGAAAGTTCCAATCATACTTAGTCAGGAATATGCATTAATCTTGCTTAGTTTTGCTCTATATGGTGCACTAGACAAGATCTTCTGGCAAAATTAAAAATAAATGCCTACATTTGACCTCTGACTCATGCAGTGTGGAAACATACAATATTTAGCTTTTAATTGTGCTATTTTTCAGCTGCACCAAATCGGACCATCTGTCCAAAGTCTAAACTACATTTGTTTTTCTACATATATTGAAATGCATTTTTTAAAATTATGTTTTATTATTTTTTCTAAGTAAAAAGTTCAGAAATATTTGCATATATCCAAACAGGAATAACCTAACATCCAATTAACAATAAAATATGCATTGAATAGGAAAAATCAATATTGATCTGCAAAATACCACGACAATTTGTTCTCACAGTAAGCATCCTTTCTGTCCAATCAACTGATTTTCTTTGACAAAGAGAACGGAAAGTGCTCAAATAAAATATTAGAGAATGCTGTTTGCAAAGAAGAAATGTATATTCCAATGGCAAATACTTCAGGCCAGATTTTCCTACATGTTTCTAGTTTTTGTGCTTCATTGAAAACAAAAAATAAAACAGTTCCTGAAAATCACATTTGAAAAAACTATCACAGATGGCAATGCTTATTTGTATACTCACTAGATAATGCTCACAGTATCATATATTTGCATTTTATTTTCACTCAGAAGTTGCCTCGCGGTCATTTTCATTCCAATAGGCAGGTCTCTTCTACAGAAAAAAGAGAGATGGTGGCAAGAGGACATAAGCACTGTTAAGATGTGAACGCTGGTACACAAAGATACTGTTCCAGCAGGTCCTCTGGAAAGACCCATTTGCAGAGCAGATGATAGGTTTGCAAGAAGACCCTGAAGGCTGATCTCCTATGACTTTAGGCCATTCAGGAGACCAGCGAAGAATGGACTTCCCCACTCTTTGGGTTTCTGTGTCCATATTCACAAAGGTGGCCTATTACCTTGAGAAGCTTAGCCTTGTCAGGAAGAAGTAGGTTCCTCTATCTCTGCCTGCTTACTCCTCTTTTGCACTTAAAATGGCATATCCCAGACAAGCAGCAGTGCATTTGTACTGCCACATGCAAATGTAACAGACGGTCTTCACATCCATAAGAACAAATGTCAGCTATTCAGAAAACCCTTGAAATTACTTTAGCCACATACGTGCCCCAAAAAATTTTGAGCAGTGTCACTGCTGAGATTGTTCTGCTCTTTTTCTTCCTTATGTCAGCATCACTTCACACTCCAGACATGCTAATCCCAAAATATCTACACAGGAGCTTAAGAATTTCTTACATCTCCACAAGACACAAAGATGAAATGTAGATGTTTTCAAATCCGACATCCGTATCTGAGTTAATCACCTTAGCCTTTATAATCAGTGAATGGGAAGGATAGGAATTTTTTGTGCATGGTTCATCTCTTCCCAAAGTATAATTTTGTCAAATGATTGATGCCCTAAATGTGCCTGTCATTCTCCAGAAAACTATGACATGACTAGCTGAGTTTATAGGTGTCTAAAGTTAGGTGAGATGAATCCCACCCACAGTGATGTATTAGATAAACAAATGCTATCAAAATATCCCAAAACACATCAAGTTGATGACTGCTATAATTTTATATCAAACATTCCCCTGAAGTGCCCTTTACTTTACGTGTTATAGTCAAAATGAAGTCATGAAGACCAATAATGAACAGCTGGAAAAGTGCGTGTTACATAAAGGTGAAGAACATCTGGAGTGTTCTACAGAGGATTCAATAGAGGTTTGAAAGAGTTGAATGTAATTCAACCAGCTAGAATTGCAAACAGCAAAATAAAAGGAGAGGGGAAAAAAGGGAAAGTAAAAGAAAGGTGCCAAATTCCAGACTGTTTCTCTATTTTGTAGTTGAGAAACCCTGAAAACTTAGGTATCTTTGTTAAAGTTGCAATACCAACTGATAGTTCACTGACAATAGACTTAATGATTGGAAATATTGAAGACTCAACGCCTAAAATTATACTGACAAAAATTTAAATTCAAACATACACTTAAAATAATATACTGAAAAGAATGCATGATCAAAACCATTTTTCAGGAAATGCAAGAGCATGTTTTGTAATTACCATTTGCAAGGATAGCACCAAAGGCATTCAGATTTTCTGGTTTGCTGAAGGGTGTGTTTCTGGGAGAAAACTGGTAGAAATCTTTAGTCCTTTAGGGACTGAAGTTATGTGCGTAAACATTACCTATTTCTTTATTTTTGTTTATAATTTGGGAATTGTGCTGGTTTTGACTAGGGGATAGAGATAATTTTCTTCTTTTGAAACTTCGATGGGACTATGCTTTGGATCTCTGCTGAAAACACTGTTGATAACAGAGGGATGGTTTAGTTATTGCTGAGCAACGCTTGCACAGAGTCAAGGCCTTTTCTGCTCCTTATACCACCCCACCAGTGAGCAGGCTGGGGGTGCGCTGGAATTTGAGAGGGACACAGCCAGGACAGCTGATCCCACCTGACCAAAGGGATACTCCATACCATATCATGTCATGCTCAGCATATAAAGCTGAAGGAAGGGGAAGAAGGAAGATGCTTTTGGAGTGATGGCATTTGTCTTCTCGAGTAACCATTATGCATGATGGAGCCTTTCTTTCCTGGACATGGCTGAACACCTGTCTGCCAACGGGAAGTAATGAATGATTTCTTTGTTTTGCTTTGTTTGCATGTCCAGCTTTTGCCTTACGTATTAAACTGTCTTTATCTCAACCCATGAGTTTTCTCACTTTTACCCTTATGATTCTCTCCCCTATCCCACCAGGAGCAGAGTGAGTGAGCGGCTGCATAGAGCTTAGTTGCCAGCTGGGGTTAAACGACGACAGGAATGAATATTGAACAGCAGCTAAAAATTCTTCATGACTAGTACAATGCCTGGGGTTCAAAGCCACACTTTTCCAGAAAATACCTACTGTATCATATATATTTATTAATAGTGTTCCTATCATATTAAAACTTTAAGGTGACCCAGTAGGGGTATTATGAAATTGTAAAATTTTAATCCTAATAAATGTGCCTATGGTAATAAAATATATGTAAGTTATTGCCGTTATGAGTTCAAAGTTGATTTATGTGATGTTGTAACCCATTTCTGAGGAGGATGTCTTGCTGAACCTTAGAAATGTGTACATTGCAGACTACTACATTTCTTTTCACCATTCCAAACATAATGAACAGCTGAACGGTCATGCAGAATTTTTAGAAGAACTGTTATTGAATTAGAATGGCATACCTAGTGTCAGATGTATTTACCTTTGAGAGTCTTGCGTTATGAAATTTTAACAGAATAGTTGCTCACTTTTAATTTCTTAACCACTACACATTTCAAATATTTTCAGATCCTCAACAGGCTAACAGAATTGTCTAGTGCATACAGAGATACAAAGAAAAATAAATCTGAAATTATTTCTCTCTAAGACTGTTTCCTTTCAGTGTCTCTTTACACTAATTACTCTTGACTAGTGTGTACACAGCATGAGACCTCAGAGACCACATATAGATTGCTGACCGCGAAATATTTTTTTATGATTTCAAGTATCTAGTTAGTTTTCAACAATGTCTACTCCTTTCATTAATTTATGCTGATGTCTGTTGTGTGGCTTTCTACAGCAAACCATTGGGAAGGCTTGTGTTCTTTTAGACTGCTTTGGTGATTTTTATTTTTGCACTGTTACATATCATTATCTTTAGTGATAATTTATTTAGTTGACTTCATTTTTTACTTTCATTTCATACAAAAATGATTAGAATTAGGGATTTATGAAAATTTTCCTTAAAAGACCTTCTTGATAGAAATTTAGTGTTTTGATAAATCAGTTCTCAAAAAAAAAAAAACCAAACTATTTTAAATCTGAATCTAAACTTTTCTACATTATAATTTTACTTCGTAATTAAGTTCAAAATGAAATCCACTGCCTCAAAGCACTTTCAAATAAGGTTCCATCCTTTCGTATCATCAAGGATCTTTAGAAGACTACACTCTCCATAAGGCAATACAGAAGAAACTAGGATGGAAGACCATGGAACTCATACAACTTGAGTCCTTGTAAGACATAAGATATCTGTAGAAAAGCCTCATTCAGAAGGAAATGGAAGTAAGAGCCAGCCAAGTTACATCTGCTGTGAGCTAGCATTCATCTCCCACTCACCTTGAAATTACAGCTTAACTAATGTTGAAAAAAATGGAAGTGAAGAAGTCATCTCACTGACACATCACACCCAGTACTTAGGCACGTGATCTTAACTAGGTGTCAAGATTTCTGCAAGAGGGAGACACAGGACCACAGAATAATTTACCCCATCTCAAGATAACCTGAGATGGGTAGGGATGTCAGTGACAATAAGAAGTGCTTCTTCAAGTACATCAGTAGAAAAGAAAGACTAGGGAAAATGTGGACCCACTGCTGAATGGTGTGGGTGCCCTGGTGAGGGAGGATTCAGAGAAGGCAGAGGTACTGAACGCCTTCTTTGCTTCAGTCTTTACCACTACCCAGACCTTGGAGGTAAGAGAGTCTGGCAAATGGAAGACTTTCCCTTCATTGAGGATAATCAGGTTGGAGATCATTTAGGTAAACTTGACATTCGCACATCCATAAGCCCTGACGAGATACACTCACAAGTGCTGAGGGAGCTGGTGCATGTTATTGTGAAGTCACTCTCCATTATCTTTGAAACATCATGGAGAATAGGAGAGGTGCCTGAGAACTGGAGGCACTCCAGATTTCAAAAAGGGCAAGAAGGGGGACCTGGGAAAGTACAGGCCAGACGGCCTTACCTCCATCACTGGAAAGGTGATGGAATAGCTCATTCTGAATGTCATCTTTATGCATGTGAAGGAAAAGAAGGTTATCAGGAGTGGTCAACGTGGATTCACTAAGGGGAAATCATACTTGACCAATCTAATAGCCTTCTATGATGGCATGACTGGCTGCATGGATGAGGGGATAGCAGTGGACATTGTCTACCTTGACTTCATCACAGCTTTTGACACTGTTTCCCATAATGACATCAGACATAAGCTTAGAAAGTGTGGGTTAAATGAGTAGACAGTGAGGTAGATCAAGAACTGGCTGAATGGCAGAGCTCAGAGGGTTCTGAACTGTGGTGCAGAGTCTAGTTGGAGGCCTGTAACTACTGATGTTCCCCAGGGGTCAGTACTGGGACTAGTCTTATTCAACATATTCATCAATGACCTGGATGAGGCGACAGAGTGTATCCTGAGCAAGTTTTCTGACACAAAACTGGTAGGAGTTGCTGACACACCAGAAGGCTGTGCTGCCATTCAGCAAGACCTGGATGGGCTAGAGAGTTCAGTGGAGAGGAACTTAATGAAGTTCCACAAGGGCAAGTGTAGGGTCCTGCACCTGGGGAGAAATATCCCTATACGTGGGTACAGGTTAGGGGTTGACCTACTGTAAAGTAGCTCTGCAGAGACAGACCTAGGAGTCCTGGTGGATAACAAGTTGACCATGAGCCAGCAATGTGCCCTTGTGGCCAGAAGGCCAATGGTATCTTAGGATGCATTAAAAAGACCATGCTCTAGGTGAACCTGCTTTGGCGGACTAGATGATCTCTGAAGGTCTCTTCCAATCCCTACCATTCTGTGATTCTGTGTTCAGGATAAATTTTATTTGGAGAACACCTGTCTCCCTTACTCTGTGTTCATGTGCGAAGAGGACCCAGGTGGTTAACTTTGAGGATGCAACTAACTTTAAGAAGGCTGAAGGCTTCTTAAGGTTAGGAATCTTAAATGTCCTTAATTTCCATATACTTATCCATAGGAGAAAGATTGTCTTCTCCAGGAGAAGATTCAGAGATGGATCCTTACCTGTGTTCTCTGAATGGCCTTTTGCAGAAGTCTATGTCTCTTCACTGGTTATTCAAACTCTGCAAGGTTGCATACGTTGATGCTGTTTGACAAACAGTCCTAGAATAACAAGGACTGCCACATTCTTGGGACATCCACAAGTCAGAAGTTACTTATTTCAGGGGAGAAAAACACTGTTCTGGAGATGACAGCCCAAAAAAACCCCAAAGCCCAGTTTTCAGCATTGATGAAAGTTCCTTGGCAGCACTAAAAACACACTCAGCTGGGGACAAACTGCATATTTTCTTCTTCAATCTCTTGAACACTCTATGCAAGCAATACCTGTCAGACTGGAAAATCAAATCATAAAGTTTATGCATATTTTTCCAGAGCAGACTTTTCCCAGCTAAGAGAACTACATGCACCTTCAGCTGAATATTTGTTGTGTGTTGCAGCTTTCCCATCTTCACCGGTCTAAAACAAGTAAGTTCACTGTATCACTGAACTCATAAAGATTCTCCAGACTGGAGTAGGCTAGAGATAAACAGCTATGTAGGCAATTTTCTTTTCTAGAGTAAACTCCTAATACTGTACATATTTAAATAGTGTTGCTGTTCAATTAAATGGCACAGACTTCTCACCAACTTCTCCCATATTCTTTATGCTACTTCCTAAATGGGGTGCGGTAGATAAGTGGTGTGTCATCACTTCTACTCGGCTTATTGCCTTTTTTCAGGTCAGGGGAACCAGTAAACACAAGGTGTGCAAAGGAAAGACCCAGCACCACTGTCTGTAGCTGACACCTTCCAGACAGACAAAATGACAGCTGTTTTCCAAGCAGCAAATCCTAGGAATACATAGGCACAGTGAACAAAACAAATCATCACAACAATAATTATGTAATGTAAGTTCTTTAATCCTTGGGTCAGAACATTTTCCGTTCCCTATTTTAAGGACCTTTTAAGTTCCCCCTTTGATTTATTTGCTACCCTTCAAGTACTTGGTCAATAAATGTGCCCTTATAAACATTGAGCAATTCTACTCTCTGCAGTCTTAGTTGTGAGCAGTAGTTGCCTATGCTAGGTACAATAAAACATTTTTGCTGAGGGACCTTCAAAGTTGTATGGTTTTCAGTAAATTTTTCTCTGTGGTTTGGTAAATAATTGTAATCGAGGTACGTCTCCTCCACCTCTTTTATCTTTTCTTCCTAAAGATCAGTGTTTATGATGCAGATCTGTGGAGAATCCCCCCAGATATCAGGTGTGAGTAGTGTTTCAGATTTAAGTCATGAACTTCCCTTTTTTAGGATTGGTAAGGTATATTATCCAACCAGTGCTATAGCTCTAACTCTACAGTCACAGTACAAATACTTCCCTGTGTGCTGTTATAATTATTTTGATAAGTTAGCTATACAAACTATTAAAACACAGTAAAGGGTCAAAAGCCATTGTGTGCTGTTAAAGAAAGCATTAAGTCTTGCCACATGAATAAATAAAAGCAGAGTTTGTATCCCTATTACTGCAGTATATTTCACTGTACAACAATAACCTAGATCCCAAAATCTCTACATCACCATGAAAAATGAGAGATTTTAAGGGCTATCAAACATCAAAAAATTTCTCCATATGCCAGCACATTTATATCCTGCACAGGTGTTTTCTAATTATCACGCACTGATAAAATTTTCCATATTCAGTGATCATAGCCTGTATTTCTCTTTGGTTGTGATGATGATGTAGTGTTCATACAATGTGTGACAACAGGAAACCAAGCCAGGTCAGAACCTCATTTCTCAGATACTCTTAGTTACCTCACATTTTCCCTCCCATTCAGCTAGCTACATTGTCTTGTTTCCAAATGCGTTGTGGTGAATGGAGTTAAATCCAGTTGGTGGCTGGTCACAAGTGGTGTTCCCCAGATCTCAATATTGGGGCAAGTTCTGTTTAATATCTTTATCAATGATCTGGACAAGGGGATTGAGTGCACCCTCAGTAGGTTTGCAGATGACACCAAGCTGTGTGGGAGTGTTGATCTGCATGAGGGTAGGAAGGCTCTACACAGGAGTCTGGACAGGCTGAATTGATGGGCTGAGGCCAATGGTATGAGGTTCAACAAGGCCAGGTATGTGGTCCTGTACTTGGGTCACAACAACACCAAGCAGTGCTACAGGCTTGGGGAAGAGTGGCTGGAGGGCTGCCTGGCAGAAAAGAACCTGGGGGTGCTGGTCAACAGCTGTCTAAATATGAGCCAGTAGTGTGCCCAGGTAGGCAAGAAGACCAACAGCATCCTGGCTTGTATCAGGAATAGTATGGCCAGCAGGACTAGGGAAGTAATCATCCCCCTGTACTTGCCACTGGCTAAGCCTCAAATACTGCATTCAGTTTTGGGCCCCTCACTACAGGAGGGACATTGAGGTGTTGAAGAGTGTCCAAAGAAGAGCAATGAATCCAGATAAGGATCTAGAGAGCAAGTCCTATGAGGAGCAGCTGAGGCAACTGGAGTTGTTTAGCCTGGAGAAAAGAGGCCTGAAGGGAGACTTATCACTATCTACAGGCTGCAGCGAGGTGGGGGTCAGTCTCTCCTTCCAAGTAATAAGTGACAGGACAAGAGGAAATGGACTCAAGTTGCACCAGGGGAGGTTTAGGATGGATATTAGGAAAGCTTTCTTCACTGAAGGGTTGTCAAGTATTGGAACAGGCTGCCTAGGGAAGTGGTTGAGTCACCATCCCTGAAGGTATTTACAAGACGTGTAGATCTGGAGCTTAGGGACATGGTTTCATGGTGGACTTTGCAGTGTTAGGTTTATGGTTGCACTTGATAATCTTACAGGTTTTTCCCAATCTAAATGATTCTGTGATTCTTTGATTCTATGATTCTATCTCTGTTCTCTCTCCCATGCTCTGGATATTCCTCCTGAGCCAGATGACCTCTATAAGTATATTTTATCTTCATTAAATATATCATGTGTGGTTAATTTGTTTCAAACCTGAATTATTTTATTTAGTCAAAAATGAAGAATTCGGATCAGCTAAGCATTAAAATGCACACACTTATACTGCTGAGCATCCCACTGATCACTCAGCATCCTGCTGAGTGAAGCCTTGAAGTGCCTGCTCCTAGCTTTCCTTAGTGGTTCACATGATGAACCACGGAGACCTTGGCAGGAAAGGGGAGAGGGTCTAACTCTTTATCCACACTAAGTGGTTGCTCCCTCCATTTATGGTCATCTTCTGGAAATCAGTAAGACACCACTCAGTTAAAATAAGGACATTGGGATATGGTATCGTGCTACCAGTGAGCCTATTTTCAAGGTTCTGTAACACAAAGCATGGCAAATAGTTACACCTTTAACTATGCTGGAATTATGAAAACATTCTTTTAGTGTATTATTGTAAAAGCTTTCAGTCATTTATCCATATTACTACTGCTTCCTATCACAGAAAGGACTTATACAGACCTTCCAAGTTAAAAACTCTATTTATCCTATGTGAAAGCTCAGAAAAGCTTGAATTAACTATCGGTTTTATTGCTCCTATGATCACTGAAGTGTGTTTTGCTATCCAAGTCCAGTCATGTACATTTAGCAGAATGCAAGAAAACTACCACCTAATACCATGACTCTGAGTAGCTTTTATTGTCAATCAGGTAGCAGGAGTAGTGCCTGTTGAAGCCCCACCTATTTGCCCATCCATATGCCCACAAGCATCGTATACATGTATTTCAGAGACCTTTCAGCAAGCCTACTCAATAAAATTTCAGTCCATTCCAAGTTTATAAGGGTTCAATCAGGCAGATGTTAATCAGTGAACTATGCATAAAAAAGCGAGCAACCGTTTCCACCGTCTCCAAGATACTTGCCATAGAATCTATTATTCCAGTACCACAATTGAAAAAGGGCTTAGGTTTCAATTGAATCTCTTTTGCAGTCTCAAAGAAATTAGGGCTCCTCTAGGCTGATACTTACTCTAATGAACCTGAATACTGTGAAACTCTCCTTTTCCACCCCCAAAAAGGCTTCCCTGACCATAAACAAGACTGTATCTCTGGAGGATTTCCTATGCTCTATTGATCTAAAGGTATGCTTTATAGTCTCTCAAGCATGGTAGTTGTCTTTATATCAAGTTCAGAACCAGCAAAATTGCCCCAGACAATTTTATTAAGCTGATAGAGAAGGGAACTGCTCATTTTAGGAAGAGAGAAGGACCTTTGCTTTGTTGGTCAGTTAATCAGAGGCCTTTTATTTATTTCCTGTGAAATTGTCTTTTCTTCAGAAACTAGAAAGAATTTTAGACAGTCTGGGAGCTGTTTTGCTTTCTGGCATGTCTAAAATGAGACAATCCAAGGAGTTTCTTTCATATAGGCTTTTGCATTTTATTTTAAAAACCAAAAAACAGTTTTCCTCATATTGAATACCTAATCTAACTTCCATTAATGGCAATGGAAAACTTGTTATTAATTTTAATGGAACTCAAGTAAAGCCACATTCCTGGTGAGGGTTTCCAAGGAACTTTGATATCTGAAGACTTGCATACTCACACTCTTTAGAGGCAGAGAGGTAATTCTGCAGTTACATGCCACCTGTATGTATATACATAGAAATCCAAGTTGATGGGAGTTTATCCTTGTGTGCTAAGCAGAGCCCTTAAAATGAAAAGAATGATACTTCAACAAGCACACAATCTAAATTAGTCAGGTAAAGGAACAGAACAGAGAGAAAAGGAGTAGGATGTGAAGAAGAGAACACAGAAAAAGACAATAGAAGGCAGGGGAACATTAAGTTCTTTTGTAAATGTAATTAAAGATTATCTCTCACTGTTTCAGTGAAGGTGATAGAGGTACTGACAGATATTACTAAGATATTCAAAACAAATGGCAAGTGACTTTAAGTGAAGCCTTAGTTTGCCTAAGCTGTACTTATTTGCTGCAACACTGAAAGTACACTCAAGATGTTGTTTAGTTGGAAAAGGTAGTATATGGGGCAGAACTCCAAACACACCAGGAAGAGATTGACAGACTCACACATGTATATGTAATGCAAGAATTTGACGGATTTTAATGTCATTATTTGAAAGTTATATAGAGAACTTCTACTGCGGATGAACTAATATAATTCGACCAGGACCTAAATTACTGGAGAATAAAGTGGAGAGGCCAAAAATAGTGATATACAAAAGCAGGAAAGAAACAAAATTAATTGGGAATGAAGGTGAGTGAAGAAAGTGTAGGTAGAGGAAGAGTCCTAATTGCAGCTCTATTTTACCAGTATATTGTAATGACCATCATAAAAATTAAGGGACAAAGAAAGTTCATTTACAACATAGAAATTGTCCTTTCCTTTGATTTCTTCACAGTCCTCCTCCTGTGACTGTCAGAACTTCCTGGAGGGACAGAGAAGAATAGATGGTCTTAAATTAATGTGTTAATGAACTATTGTTCATTCAAAATATGTTTGGCTTTCTGGCATGTCTAAAGTGAGAGAATCCAAGATGTTCCTTTCATATAGGCTTTTGTGCTTTTTTTTTTTTTAATTAAAAACAATTTTTTAAAAATTATATGGTTCATTCAAAAATTTTGGAAAGTGCTTGGATATGATTTTTATTTCTGTATTAACACTTTTTAAATAAAAACTTACTTTTAAAAGGTGTTCCAGACATGACTGGTGCTTACCTTTGTGGTTCCCATATTGGTTTATTGGATTACACAATATGTCAGTTCTCATTACAGGCCGTTTCAGTTTTTAGCCTCAGTTTTTAGAGGGAAAGCCCAGGATTCAACCAGTGGGTCAGACTCCATCCCAGGCATAGCAGACATTCAGAGAGTCAGAAGCAGAACAGAATTTCTTATCATAGGTGGTTGGTTCCTGTGGCATTGAATTTAAATCACTTCAGGACAAAACACAATTTATATAAGCTTTCTTTGAGTATCTGTGAAGCCAATAGGACTGTTAAATACTGAGGAAAGTGAGCTGTGTCATGTTCTAATGACCATCTGAGGTCCCAGGTTAATGCTCTGAGTTTTAAGAGAACCATGAGATCTTTGACAGTCCACTGAAAAGTCCTGGTTGCTAGTCCCTTGAATGTTAATGCTATGGAGTTTATATGACTTTCCTTAAGTATGGGGCAGGAAAAGGAAGATTAACTTTGTTTTTTAAGTTTCATTTTTTCTTTGTTTTTCATTGTCTCCATGAGCTGACAGGTGTTGCTGGTGACATTCCTTTATTCTCTTGTGACAAAAGGGCCTGTAAACCTTCTGTTTACTTTGATTCAAGCAAACAACTCATTGCTGTCTTTCACTTGACGGGATATAGCATTGCCATCTATTTGACCCAACTAAATTAAAAAAACAATAATCTATGAAGGTAATTTAGCACTGTTTCAGGACACTTGGCACAGAAGGCGATTGAGTTGCACTTTAAATTGGGAGCCTTACAGATGTATTATTCAGCATGCGTTAAAAAACACCAAATAAACTTAGGAGGAATAAAGTAGCAGGCTCAGTTCTTCGTTTCTGAACTCAGAGCACCAGGGAAGCTATGTCTGATGATTGCTAAAAGTGTTAAATCATCCCAACACTTCCATTGTAATCTTACCGAACTGAAACCAGGAAAGCTTTATACCGCAAGAGTTCTAGGACTTCTGCTTGAAGAGTACAAAGAGAAATGCTGCAAATTAGATGGCAAAGCTTGACTAAAGGTGACTTTTGGTTGAAGGATGCTGCAGGCCATGGCTGGTTAGCTTTGTTCTTAGGCCATGTTTGATGTTACTTGTCAAGTCTCAGACACAGAGAACTGGGGAGGGGAAGGAGACAGAGAGAGAAAGAGATAGCTGCAATTAAAAATAGGTATTTTCTAAACTGCAGACTTTTATTTTTATAGCTGGTGTATTCTTCAGTTCAGACCTTTCCCTGGCTGAAAGCAGTTGATTATTTCTTATACCGTTTAGCCTTTGTCAGGAGGGCTGTTTTAACTGCAAAGGGAAACTGTCAGACACAGACCTTTAATTCCCGGGCTTATTTTTGTAAACAATGATGCCATTTTTTTATGGCACACTCCCTTTCACAGAGATACAAAGATCAAACGTGAAGGTTTCATTTTCCATAACTCTTCCAGACAAACATAGCTCTTCCAGAAAAATAATAATAAAAACCTGAAAGAAGTAAACAACGCTCACAGAGGAAATATAGTTTAAGTAATTCACACAGTATACAAACATATAGTGGTACAAAACCTGCAACATGAGTTTTTTGTTACATTTTAACAGTGTTTCCTCAAATCTTCAAAGCTTGCTTGATGGTTTGCTGAAGTAATTGAACCACTCTTGAGTTGTTTTATATAGGACATCTTATCTTTCTTTCATTACCCAGTCCGTGGCTTCTTTTCTATTCCCATGAAATCCATGTACACACTTTAGAAGCCCTCCTGAACAAGCTTGCTTCTAACTTTCACAGAACCCTTAGCACAATTTGAATACGAAAGAGATACTGAATAAAAAGCTTTAATCTCTTGTCTGCTATTCTTCTTCCTTGCCTCTTCATCTCCCCCCCCCCTCCCCCCCCC
>VXBO01003930.1:61746-73599 GCA_013400135.1 Rhinoptilus africanus
CCTCACATGATGAAAGACCTATAAAGTTGAATAGTTGGGAGATAATAACTCTAACGGTAAAGGTCCCAGCGTACGTATACCACCCTGCCTCTGGCAGTAATCCTGGCTTTGGGGATCTGAAATTTCCTAAAGATGTATTAGTGTCTTATACACATGTGCTCTTGTGCACTCATAATCCTTTTCACTAGCTTCTTAGCTGCATGCTTTGTATTTAAATTTTCCTTCTGACCAAGTAAATCCCTTTGGATGAAGTGACAGGAGCTTTTCAGCACCCATAGCTGGGTGACAGCTGGTGTAGAGGCTCTGAAAGACTGCAAAGTGTTCCTTACTAGCTTTCTTCAGGACCAGTGTCAGCCACCAGCTGAGCGATTTGTTAGCTCCCCTTTGGGCATCAGTCAGCTGAAGAGGCTCACATTAAAGGCTAAAGTAATACAATGGATATTAATATAAAAAAAACAATATCTGCGCTCCTGGCTTTACTGTGCTTTTAATTAGGTGCTTATTCATTATATGTGAACACGGTACATTTTCATTAATTCGTGAAAGCCTTTATTAATACTGTATGAAGTATATATGCCGGCCTCAGAAACACACTGTTAAAACTTTGGCTTGAAAGACGTAATTGTCAGAAGCCTTTCTAGGAGCAGCACAGCGGTTAAGGTAGTTTATTCACAGATTACAGAACAAGATGTTTGTATTTATTTTCCCTCAAGTAAAGTTTCCTTGCAAATGTCCAACGTGTAATATATTCTGTTATTTAATTCTAGATTTGAAGGTTTGCTTCTCAGGGGTTCTGGCAAGTTTTTGCTATTGGAATTAGTAATGAGGAGCACTGGAACTGTGGAAGTAAATTGTGCAATGTAATCTGGTTGTTAAAGGAAAAGCAATCCAAAAATGGGACTATTTCAGAACGAAACTAGGGCTGGATGTAACATTGCAGGATGCTGCCTGCACAGGTTTTTCTGAGGGGGTGCAGGCACAAATGCAGGGGAGAAATTCTTCACCGTTTCTCCAACAAGTAAAGCAGCGCAGATTAATGTAAAAGAAGTCAATTTTAAAACACAGTAGCTCATATGATAAATTTTTTAATTATTTATTGATCTCTAAGGAGATTAAAGTACTGAGCGAGGTAAAACTCCCACAGCATTCAAGTTGTTTTGCTTGAGTAAGGACTGTTGGGTTAGACCAAAGACTTATGAGAATTGCTTTATAAAAATAGTAATTAATATTCAATACTTTGTTGGTGCACCACCCACATCTATTTGTGGAAGCATCTCAGCTTTTAAATAATAATCCAGACCTGTGATAAGCAAACATGTAGAAGTATTCCAATTGTATTCTTTTATCTAAGACATGTTGTCATAATACAATTCTCATTTACAAATCGGGATAAATGGAATCATGAAGTTTCTATCTTTGAGTTGTTATGTTTTAATAAAGTTTTAAAGAGCGCTTCTCTTTTTCTTATTTTCCCTTGTTCTGGGAATGAATGGGGGATCCTAAAGGAATAAATCAAAATTAAAAAAACCCATATGAACTCCCTCAAAGCTTTGAAACATTATTCCTAAAAACAAATTGCTAAATTAAAACTACAGAAATCTGAGACTGTTCCCAATTCAAATTTTGCTCCCGATAACTAAAATCAAACCAACTTTGGGCCTTTGATTCACGTTCAGTAAAAAACTTTGAAAGTCATTTCTGTAAGAATGCTCATTTTCAAAGAAATATAACAGCTTTCAATATCATGCATTTCACTCAATGTTTCTTTCTATTTTAATCAGACCGGGAGTTTTATTGTCTTTTTTTTTTTTTTTTTCACTGACAGTTGCTAATTGAATAAGATATATTTTGTTGAAATAATAAAATTTGCAAGGTGCTTCTTATCTGTGAGTGATAGATCAGAGAAATGAGGAAGAATATTCAAATGAATTAAAATAAAGCATTGTTTTCTGGCTCTTCTTTTTACTTGGGAAACTTAAGCAAACTAATTCACAAAGAAAATGTGAGCTCTTTTAAAATTAAAAACTTTTTCATTTGTCTACAGAGACAGTTACATACATACCACGAGAAAGTACAATGCAGTTTCAGTAAAGAGATAACATTACCTTTCACAGTCCAAATCAGACATATATTTACAGTTCTCACTCCTCCTGCACCCTTTGAATGTCTTCTTGCTATTCATTCTTACATCTGGATTTTGACCCTTCTTTGCATACATTTTTCCCACCTCCAAAATATGCTGCTGTTGAGCCAGAAAATAAACACTCACTAAAATCTCAAATTAAGCTTCCCCCTGAATGAATTGCTGAGGGACCTGATCCTGCACTCGCTGAAGTCTGCAGAAGTTTTAATCGCAGATCACATAAGCAAATGAGACAAGGGGCCTTAGATTCATAATACCTGGGCAGCCTTCTGAGCAGAACTGAAGGCTTTCTTGTAAGTGTTGTAATTCTAGAAATCTGCTAATAATAAAAATGGAATTGGGGAGATTTTTAGTTTGAACTCAGGCATTTCACTTAGGTCATGATCCCAAGCACTTCTTCAGCATGTTTTTCCCTTATGAATTATTAATACAGGGCTTGTAATGGGCTCACAAGTGACTCCGGAGTCCTTATTAGTAAATCATGGTCACAATATCAAACTGAAAAATTCACGGGCTGTATAGTAAAGATAATATTTAATCTCTGCAAGATGTTTTTGAGAGAGAAAATACACAATAGCAAAATAGAAAGGAGTCTCTATTTCCTCTAAATATTAATTTACATTTTCTCAATTTAGGTCAATCAAAGTTCCTAAATATTGCAAGCTTTTCCCTTTTTTTATTCCCTGTTTTTAGAAACTTTTTTTCTGACGATTTTATAATGGCTTTTTTTACAGTTCACTTGTTCACTCTCTATACAAAACACCGTTGGTGCTACTTTATTATTATTTTTAAATATACAGCATCTTTTAAAAAAATACAGGGCATACCTGTATGTTTGGTGTCTGTTTACATTTTCTGTAATGTAGTCATTAAGCACACAACGTAGACTTAAAGGATGTCAAAACTGACAACCACACTATGATTGATGATGCTGTGCTAGACTAATTCTTACCAGGTGTGGTGTGATGTGAATTCAAATGCATCTCAGGGTTCTTATTTGTATTAGTAAAGTTGTGCTTTGTCAAAGTTCTGTGACTTCTTAACCCACTAAATCCATCTTCTAATCCAAGTTTTTCTTCGCCTTATTGCTGTGTACAATATTTTTCTTCCCCTCTCTCAATAAAGCAATCCTTACGTCTTCGTCTCCAGTCGGGGTTTCTTAAGACATCCAGTTCGTGTAAATTCCAGAAAATACCAAGTCTGATGAGGTTATGTTAATTAAGTGTAAAATCTACATAAAGGCTTCCTAAGTGACTTGAGCTAGGGTAGGCGAAATTATGTAGGGTGAAATTCACTCCATCAGCATAAAGCATAAACAGGAGAGCTTTATGTGGATAAGGAGTAAAATCCATGATCTTCAACCATAAAAAAGGCTTGTAGCACAGACTTCTTTGGTCCCTACATACATCCACTTTGTCTCCACTGTCATCCCTTGTCATTTGCAAGGCAGGGAGGGTAGTATCAATTTATTACCTCGTGCTAAGCGTCGGGGGTAAATATTGGGTACTTGCACTTTTGAACAACAAATAGATCAAAAAGATATTTCTGTTGTAGTGGAGGGCGCGTGACCTAAACTTTTAGGCTTCTTTTTTTCCTCTCTCTCTNTGTCCAGCACCTTTGATAACAGAGTACCATATTGGCCTGAGGCTGGGCAATGGAGTTGCATTTGTTTGTTTCCTGGCTGCACGATATATCATTCTTGACTGTATTTATCTTGATTTTATTTATATTTTATTGACAAAAATAACAAACTTGCAAACAGACTCTTCAGACACTAAGAAATATGTATAGCAAAACTCTTATGAGTTCAATTTACTTCAACACACAAATAATCCAAAAACCTAAATAATATGATGACATGATAAATCGATGAATCATAGCAAACCACATCAAATGTTGTGCTGCTAATCTATGAAAGTAACTATTACCCCCCACCACTACCTCCCCCTTTCCCTCACCAAATCCTGTTTCACTCAGGTCTAATTTTGAGCGCTTTCTCATGCAAATATCCATTGATTTGAATGAGATTTTGCAAGGGTAAAATACTGAGCAAAGACTTTGGGATGTGATCTTCAGAGAAAAACCCAACTCTCTTTTATGGATACAGAGAGTCACTGTACGGGAAAGTTATTGTACTGTTACTGCACTAAAGTAGTGGAAGAAGGGCAAGCATATGGGACGATAACACGTGCAGTCAGTCTGCAAGGGACTGACAGGCAGCAGTGGTTGAAACACCAGAGGGGAGGGGGGAGGCAGGGGTTTTGAGGATCATTTAGATTATTCCTTTATCTTCTTTCCATGATTACCCTGAAATACCTCAAGACCTCTCTGTTGAAATCCATAGGCAAAATGAGGGTGAGTGGAGAGAGCCAAATTTTAGTTCTACTGGTAAATCATGTAGTTGCCCCGTACCCCAAAACATCAGAGAAAAAAAAATATTTCCATTTGTCACAATCCTGATAACAAGCAGTGAGGGTGGGATAGTAATCTTGTAGGAAAAAAAAAGAAAGGAAAAACAAAAACTTTTTTCTTTTGCTTAGATAATTTTAAGTATTGGTTGTTTGGACTTCAGAAGTATTGAGGAAGCCTGAGGAAGTCACAGTGACCTCTGCAGGTGGTACAGTATCCTCCAGAAAGAATTATATACATGCATATGTAACAATTTTTATATATAAAATTACCTCCTTTTTTTTTTTCCCCCATCCTTTTGGCACCTTCCTCTGCATTTCCAATGTGTGTGAGCCTGCAGGTGAAATTCGGTAAGTTTGGGTACAAATTTTGATGGAAGTGGGGACAGGGAAACAGAGGGACAGAAATTCATCAAAACTAAGTTTAGCATCTATATTTACTGATACAGGCTGCGGTCACAAAATATAACCCAATTTTTTAGTACAGCAATAGATGTGAGGAATGATCCCTAACTTGCAGCTTTGAAAATAGGTGTTCCACACAAACAAGAGAAGTATTGCATTTCTAAATACTTATTTTAAAGTAACCATCAGTAATTGCATTTCTTTCTGAATCATTACACTCATGAATTATAGTTCTACCTTTGTGTCCACTTTGAAAACTAGGTGAAAAACACTAGAAAGATGGCTATGCCATCCACTTCATAGCAAAGCTATTGAAGTATGCAAAGTGCATCGGCTACTTAATTGACATTTGTGGTTAGCTTTATTTGCTACATTTAAAGTACTCCTATATAAAAACTGTTGACCAAAGAAGCACTAACATTACTATGAAGACAGTTGTCACTTCACTGAGATGAGACAGTGTCCTGTGCCAGACAGCAGGCAGGCCGGATGACCTGGCATGTGGCAGGCACAGGAAGAAATGGAGAAATGTTTATTCTTTATCATGAGCAACCTTACATTTGGGTGGAGCTCAGGAAATTCTTGGAGGTCTTACTAGTTTTCACCGATCAATTAGTGCTGTTTGCTTTGCTCCACTCATACTTTGTCTCATTTTGCTCACTGGCATCGAGTTTCTTTCTTCCTGCTGGAGTCCTCGGCTTGCATTCTATTTTGGCTAATTCACTCTTAGCAGACTGGAAAAGTTTCTCCATGATATCATTTGGTTTTACTGGTGTCAGTGGTGGAAATCTGCTTTAAGCAGATTTTCCAGGAGGCTTGGCTAGGTAGGATTATGTAGTAATATTGACAATTGTTTGTTGCATCTGTATTTCAGAATTAACAATATTAAGCACTGCTCTGGTTTATGGCTGTTGTTTTGGCAGCTGTAGAGAGTATATCCTGACAGATTTTTGAAGGGATGAAGTATTTAGTTATTGCTTCCCCTAGTTCTGTTGTTATACCAATTAAAAATGCAGCCTTTGCTTTAACAGACCATCTATCATACTCACTGCCTTTTTTTCTGAAACAGAAAGATATCTCACTGATCAAAAATAGCTTAACGAAACAGAAATTAAAGCAGAAGAAAGAAACTTGGGAGATCTATGCTAATGTATTCCCACTTGCAAGTCATACGAGGTGCTCTCAGTGGTGTTCCTCACATCATCCCCATCTATATTTCATGTTACCCAAACAGTGATTCAGACTTGTGGTCAAGTTGCTGTTTTTTAACCAACTATGAGTTGAGCCACGGCAACATCATCTTTGAAACATAAGGAGAATGTGACATAATGAAACTTAAGGTAACACTTTTTCTCACTTGGGGCTGCACTAGGACACATTTCCTCCCCTTTGTTGAAGTCAGAGAGAGATCACAAAGGTACTGCGGTTGAGTTGACACATGGTAACTTCTTTGCCATGTCATACCTTTGATCAAATGTCTAAGACCTTAACTGTATTTTTGTAATATATATTTCTTTTTAATTTGTAGTATGATTTTTTTACTTTCTTGGTAAATAAATATGACATATTTTTGTTTTCCCATTTCTACAGGAAGAAAAAAGGAAGAGGCAGGGAGTCCCAGACCCTCTCATCCCCACAGGAGTGACAGAGGTGGAAGAAAAGCTGAATGTAGCAGAAAGGACATGAGTGGATTTCAGCAGAGAGCACTGAAGAGGAATTATCTCTGAACGTAATGTGCTGGCCAACAAAGCACAACCGATAACTTCCAAGGCCATTGTAGACCTAAAATGCTAGCAGTGGTCAAAGCAAATTAAGACTTTTATTAAGGGACCCTTATGTATCATTTTACTGCAGCAGGATTACACTGCCAGCCCTGCAGAGGGAGATTTAGTCAGGTAATTCTCATTAAGGGGCAAACCTCTCTGACTTCTGCAGGTGCTTTGCCTGATTAAGTACTGAAGAACCAGGCCCTAAGGTTGGCCCAGCTGAGCTCTAACCTATCTGCCTTTATGCAAGCGAAAGCTTCATATATCAGCTCCAGCTCATGCAGAGGAGTCTTACCAGGCACTCTAATCCTAAGGGGAAACATTTCATTGCAATGCACAGCAATTTGCATTCTTTCTCAAAACTCTGCTATTACGTTATCCATTTTTCTCTTGATTAAAAGAGATCAAGAAGTGCACACTCGCACACTACACATGCAGGCTTTCCATACAGGAGGTCTGGAATCCGCATTCACAGTCAGGCTGGAGGAGATCTGGCAACTTCCAGCTCTTGATGGATTTATGCTGTTTTAATAATAGTCACAATTTACTGATAATTATCAAGGAGGGAAGTTACTGTGCTTTTTGTTGTTGTTTTGTTTCTAAGATATTCAAGTGTTTTCAGAAGTATCCAATGCCAAAGAGTTCTTAAGCACTGTGAACACTTTGAGCCTGTGTAGATTATTTTCATTTTACCTACTGAAGGCCAACCTATGGCATTAGTTACTACCACAAGCAGACAGGGAACTGGAGCCACACTGGCACAAGAGAAATTTCAGAAGGTAGGCATGAATTTCTCCACACATTCAGGCTTTTAGATTATGGTTTAGGTTACACAGTCCATCCCCATCACCTTCCCTCTGGGAATGACTTGGGAAAATAACCAGGGATGTAATCACAAAAGGCAGGGATATAATTACAAAAGGCTCTTTTCTGATCTTTGCAAAAGCATGGACAGTCTTTGGGTCCCCTCCATCCATACCTTTACCCTTACATAAGCACTAAGAAGATTAGGGCACATGGAGAAAGAACCAATCCCTGCTCCACCACTGACTTTTTTTCAGGAACTGGTGTTTGCCTGTACCTCAATGTGCCACAAATGAAATGTGGGTAGTGGCACTTCTTTGCCTCAAAGGAAACAGGAAGATAAGTGTATTGTAGAGTAAATGGTGGTCAAGCACTGCATCGAGGGGACTGTGTAAGGTACCTAGACGAGGTTGATTGCGTGGTATAAATTTGATCTGAGTATGCAAAATAAAAAACATTTATTTCAAAACCTGAATGTCTCAACTAATAGCAAGGTAAACAAACAACCTGGTATTGCCAACACTGGCTGTTGTGTAGAATACCCAAAAAAATTATTTTGGCTAAAAGTCATCCACTTCCTCAGAGATAAGTCTGGCTTCCTCTCCAAACATTACCATATTAGCTTTGGCCTGGGGGCTCTGAGTGGTAATTTTTATACATGAGCACATGGAGCGAGGCATGCAAGAAAAAAAGGAAGGGGATGTGGAAATCTTAAATGTATTTAACATCTCTTGTTCTCCATTTTTCAACCAGTGAGGTGAAATAACAGTTTTGAGGCACTTACTCTAATGAGGTACTCAAATCAATGACACCTATCCACACAGAAATTAGTAAATTAATATTTCGGGTGAGATTCTGGTTTCATACCAGTAGCTTGACCTGTTCAGGTGAACTATTAAAGGAAAGGTTTTTGTACTTTCATGATCTGGATTTTTTTCTTGCTATTGTCACTTCAGGAAAAAATAACAAGCCTTTTTGATACAAAACTGGCTGTGCAACCAAATACAGCTAGCAGTTGTAGGAGGTGTGGTATATTTTTTTAGGAGAACATCCAAGTAGGATTAAAGTAAATTTCACTAAGTAGCTATTCATTACAGGAATGAGAATCCACCCCTATCTGATCTAGTAATTCAATAAAGTGGTTCCACTGATCATTGTTAGAGCCAATTCTTTAATTTATGAATAGAAAATAAGTAATAGTGCATGGTATATAATAGAACTACAAAAAGGTAAAAGGATTTAGGACAACACAAGAACCCAATTTGTCAAGAAGTGAGAGACATCAAAAGAAGCCTCAGGCATACTAGCTCTTTGTAGTTGAGCAAAAGTTGCTATGTGTTAAATCTTCCTTCCCCTTATGTCTGTATAAATTAAAATGTGCTGCAACTTGGGCCACTGAACAGTGTATTCAGTGGGCTTACTGTTATCAGTTGCAGACTCCTTGCTCTACTCACTTCTGGGGCAGGTGGAATTTTCTTTGAATTGTGATGCTTTCTAAAATTACAGGAGTAGAAGACTAATACAGTTATAAAACTCAGTCAATTGCCTCTCATGCCCACAATGCTGTATAGCACTGTATGTGCTGTATGACTGTTGGTCAAAATGGAAACATTTACTTCCAGCTGCACCTTGTGCTTTAGCTGCAGGTCAGCAGGCTTGAATCATGGTAAATTTGTCACCTTAAAGTCATTTGCAAAGTTGAATATAAACCACATAGACCCATAGCATAAACAAGCTGGAAATGATAAGCAGTTTATGATATCTCACTGAACAGCAAATATTAAGTAATAAATATTTTCTTGGAATGTTAGTAGAATACATGATCTATGTTTTCAATTCTAATTTCAGCTTCTGATGAGATGAATCAAATATTCACATCCCAGCTGCTTCTGAATGTTCTAAGTGGAATTTCTTGGAGCAGTGTGAGCAGGTGGTGTTCCCACACAGCTCCAAATAAAGTTTATACGTGCTGGGCATGCTGGCTGCCTTACATACAAACAGGGATTCAGATAACCACTCTTCTTTTAATGCACATATTTAGTCATTTTGGCATGAGGCTGAGAGATCTTCCCAAGGATAAAGCCACAGGTATAGAGATGTTGCCCGGAGCCCTACCTTCTTCAAAGCTCACAGCCATAGTTTTCTGTACCTGACCCATAGAATCATAGAATGGTTTGGGTTGGAAGGGATCTTAAAGATCATCTGGTTCCAACCCCCCTGCCATGGGCAGGGACACCTCCAACTAGACCAGGTTACTCAAAGCCCCATCCAACCTAGCCTTACACACCTCCAGGGGTAGGGTATCCACAACCTCTTTGGGCAACCTGTTCTAGTGCCTCATCACCCTCATAATAAAGAATTTCTTCCTAATATCTAGTTTAAATCCAGCCACTTTCAGTTTAAAACACTTACCCTTCCTCTTATCACTACACTCCCTGATAAAGATTCCCTCCCCATCTTTCCTGGATGGTACTGGTAGGCTACTATAAGGTGTCCCCAGAGCATTCTCTTCTCCAGGCTCAACAACCCCAACTCTCTCAGCTTGTCCTCACAGGAGAGGTGCTCCAGCCCTTGGATCATCTTCATGGCCCTCCACTGGACTTGTTCCAACAGGACCATGTCTTTCTTATGGCGGGGACCCCAGAGCTGGATGCAGCACTGCAGGTGGCATCTCTTCAATGTGGAGTAGAGAATCACCTCCCTCAACCTGCTGGCCACATTTCTTTTTATGCAGTCGAGGATAGCTTGTATAAACTGCGTGCATGTGAAGGAGTGGACTTTTTCAAGCCTTTGACAATACTTTTTGTACTCTGGTGCTAAGAGTGGGGTATACAGTGTACGATATGAAGTTATAGAGGATATCTGAGGCTACCAGGCCTGTTGGGATACACCAGAAAAGCATGCCTTGTAAGGTTGGGGGTGGGGGGAGCAAGCTACGTTAGTCACATCTAAAATCTAGTTTCTGAATAAAGGCAAGAGAGTGATGTGCACTAGCCTGTAGTCCAGTCCTATGTGTCCCTAGCTGGAAATCATTTTGTCTGCTTCATGCTGGAGCCCAAATTAAAACTGTCATGCAGCACAGAGGATAGGGATTCCACACCTAAGAGACATACTGAATGAAAGTGCTCACAAAACCTTCACCTTTAGCAAGTTAACTCAATCCTCCTTGAGCATGCAGTCTCCTGTAAAAAGAGATTTATAGTTACTCAAATACCTGCTCTGGACCACACCTTAGAGAACTCTGTCTTTTCTGGCTACAGTGGGAATTTAGGAAGCTCAGCTTCACAAGGATGGAGTAAGATCTTGTCATTTTTCATTCCTCTGTGGTCCATTTCGATATGGATTTTCATCTTTTTTTAACCAGCTCAGCAACAGAGCTTGTATTTGTCATCCAGTATTGTATGCACTTTTGGTTTTGTCTAGTCTGTTATTTAAAGACTGTTTATGACTCTGCCAGCTGGCATCCTCGTGCCATCATGCAAGGGAGTACAAAGGGACAGTATTCTTCTATGCTGAGGACACAGAGTAGAGCAACAGAAAAAAACTTCACTTTGGCCTAGCTAGGAAGTCTCAGAGTGGAGGAATTTTGCTCTGTCCAGTTGTATCACTATCCATTCCCTCTGCTTCATGGAAGTGATGTGAAAAACTTAGCAACTAATCAAATATGTGGCTTCTAGTCCACAGTGTGAAAATTTTAACTATCTAATGTAACATTTAACCTTGCAAGTTTCTTCATGTGCCATGTGGATGCAGTGCCATTGCCAGTGTCAACACTTGATGCTTTAACAATGATGTTGGACTGCCAGAGCCCAAAGCAGGAGTTTCTTCTCCTGAAGTCTCTTATTCTGTCTTTTCAGTATAAATTTTGCTATGCCAGTGTTCGGCAGTGCAGCTAGGAGATTGATTACCTGAAGAAATAGAGTCAAAGATTTGCTCTTACGGAGGTGAGACTGAGTGGCCTATAGTTCCCTGGTTCAAAAAGGGAAAGAAGGATGAATCAGGGAACTATAGGCCAGTCAGTCTCACCTCTGTGCCCGGTAAAATTATGGAGCAGATTCTCCTGGAGGCACTGCTGAGGCAGAAGAACAATTCAGAGGTGATTGGGTACGATCAACATGGCTTCACCAAAGGCAAATCATGCCTGACAAACCTGGTGTCCTTCTAAGAGAAGGTCACAACATCAATAGACAAGGGGAGAGCAACTCATGTCATTTACCTGGACCTCAGGAAAGCCTTTGACACTGTCCCACATGACATCCTGGTCTCCAAGTTGATAAAATATGGGTTTGATGGATGGACAATTCAGTGGATAAAGAACTGGCTTGAC
>VXBO01003930.1:73947-89882 GCA_013400135.1 Rhinoptilus africanus
CCCTGGAAATTTTTAAGGCCAGGCTGGATGGGGCTCTGAGCAACCTCATCTAGTGGGATGTGTCCCTGCCCATGGCAGGAGGGTTGGAACTAGATGAACTTTAAGATCCCTTCCAACCTTTACAATTCTATGATTCTATGATTTGCTTTGAATGATTACAACTAAGATGTCCTACCACAGTTGGGGTGCCTAGATTATTGTGCACTCCTTGCTCATGAACACTGAACATATTTCAGTGAACACAAAAAAAATGTCCTGATAACAGTGAACTTAAAAGAAAATTTATATTCATAAATTAGCTTCTACCCTGTACTTCTCTGAGACGAATAGTAAGACACTATTTTCTACATTTTTTTTTTTTTTTTTTACTGCCAGGGCCCTGAGAAGCCTAAACTTTCTTACACAGCATCTGTTGAGAGATCTCTAACATTGTTAAAATGCAAGTTATGACTATGTTTCTTACCTTAATATATTTAAGCCAATATAGGATATTTGAAAATATGATCAAGGTGGGTATTCTCACTGGGAGAAAAGATTCATCATAAATAAGAACCTCATTCATTTTGAAAATAACATTCGTTATTTTCAAAGGTTTGTTTGAAAATAAAGACCCTCTCAGAAAGATAAAATATAGGTACAGTCTAAAATAGAACTGTGGATTCTAGAACTACGTAATTAGTATGAGTATATGAGAACTTCAGTGTTCAAAATCCAAAACACAGATCCACGTCCTCAGAGGAGACATCTTAATAGAAAAACAAGAGACTTCTCTACTGTTTTGCTCCTGGGCTATGTTATAGATTCCTTAAAGTTTTCATAGTTCTCCTAGAAGGGCAGAGAAAAAAAATACATATTCTGATTTGTTTCAAAAACAAGATAATTAGAAAGAAGAGTATCTAAATATATATTTTTATACATAAATTTGCATGTGTGTGTGTATGTATCCATCTATTCACATCTCTCTCCTAGAGGGAACCGTAACCAAAATGTGTTGAAAAAACATTATTCCCTTCAAAGAATTGTTCTCTTCAAAGTGAAAACTAATGGGACCTTAGCATAAACCTCTGTAATTTTTCTCCAGTGAGAGGCAGCAAATTTCATGACTAGATGACAATAGATAGATGCTAGTTTGTCTTGTTTTTATCAGAAGACTTTGAACCATGTGAGGTTAGTTTTATATCTCCTGATTCACAAACTACAGCCAAGGTTTTAGTTATGTCACATCACTTGATTACTGACATTTGAGGATAACACCAACACGACAAAATGAGATTCATTCACAGAAAATTCTAACTTCTACATTTTCATATGAATTTTTTTCTAAGATCTAATAAAATTCTAGCAGACTAGCTCCTCAGGAGTCAATAATTGCAATAAAAAGAATATCTGTTGCAGCCTTTTAGTCCTTTCTTATTTCCCATGACAGGAGGGACTTGAACTTTTTTTTTTTTTGTTCAGTGTAAACCTATAAAATGTGATGCTCAAATATATTTATGACTGCAACCTCTCTGACCAGAGGAATTAAAAAACAGTTGGGATTGTCTTTATTGACTATTCATTGAATCTCAAGACCAGCTGAAGCAGATACATCAAGGCAACCATATCAGCTCACATAAAAAACATGTGAACATGATTGCGATATAGGAGAAAATACCTATTCAAGACATCCAAGACACACGGAAGTGCCACAGCAGTAATAAAATTCTTATCTGATGATTTTGGAAGAAAGAGATGCTAATGAAAAAAGATTGGCTTTGACCAAGGATACAAGAAGATAGTAGATTTATCATCCAACATGTTTTGCTAGTAACAAAGTAATTAAACATGATCATAAAGGTCTACTCTCTTTTTTTTCTCCTTCTGAAACTAGAAATATTTTCTTTCACTGGTGTCTCGAAGATCCAAAACACCTCTCTGCAGTCAGTATTCAGGAGACACACAACATATGGTTACTGAAAACTGGCAACAGAACAGTTTCTCATTCTCCAGTCAGGCAGTCATTGAAGATGCTTAGAGGACTATCAACACAGCAAATACTCCTTCCTGCTGATGCGTTTTTTTACTGTAGTGACCTAGATAATCTTCTGATAAAAAAGGCATTTTAGTCACATACCTCATTTATTCAAAATCAAGTGTTCAATATGCTTTGTTTAAATTACTGCTTATAACAGAAAAAAACGAGGAAAAGGCATATACTTGTAGGCATAAATCCTACCTTTTTGTTTTTTTTCAATCCTTTCTGTATGTTTTTACTCCATTGACACATGGTGCATTTTTGCATCTTTACCCTCACTTCAGTCTAGTAGTTGAGGTCATTCCAGAAGTTCATATGATGCTGTAATCTGCAGAAAAAAAAAATAGTATTTCTACCTACACAAATTGAATTTTCACTCTCATATGCTTTTGAACAAAATATATTTAGGGAAAAAAATTGCAAAACAAAAAGCACATGAGAGCAATAGCCACATATCTTACTCTCTGAATTTACCAATCCCTGCCTGCCTTCCTTCCTCAGCAAAGACAAGTAGATTAAGGGTTTTTTGCTCCTTCCTGAATTCCCTTTCCTCTATTATCTACATGGTTTCAAGTCATGGCCTTGACTTATTGGACTAAAGCCCAATGTGACTGTGTTTCACTAAAATGGCCACTAGTACATCCTCAAAACAGTCTGGAATATCAAAAATGCTTGCTATAGACCTATTGCAGCTGTCCTAGGATTAAGGATGAGTAGTGATCTAAACAAAAATATGACCTTACGAAAATTAAGCTACTCTTCCACTGAAATAAAGCATGGGTAAATTATCTGAAATTCTATCATCCTGGAAGTATCTACAGCTTTTTAGGAAATGGCTTGTAACAGAACTCTACTGGTACAGGACCAAGAAAAAACATAGGAGGAAAAATGTTTCCATAGACTTGATATCTTCAAAGAAGAGGCTGTCCTTAGCCCTCTAGTAGGCATACTGGGAAGTGAGCCTAGAGACAGGCCATTTTATGTATGTCCTCAACAAAGAGGCATTGGTGATCCATTAGCTGACTTTCAGTTGACAGATTCATTAAGAACACTGTGGGAATGTCTCTATAGACATACCCAGGGAGGTTGTGGAATTTCCCTCCTTTGACATATTCAAAAGCCCTCTAGGCAACTGGCTCTAGGTAGCCCTGCCGGAGCAGGGGGATTGGATCAGATGATCTCCAGAGGTGTCAGCCAACCTCAAACATTCTGTGATTCTGTGATTCTGTGACTGATGAAGCCCTGAAATTTCTTGCATCCACAATAGCTTCTGCTGTGGAAGTGTGTGAGATAGTGTAGTATAGTATAGCAGGTTTGGTAGTCTCCTGACGATAGTCTGAGTTTTACACCTAAAAGAAGGGATAGAGAACTAGTTTGAACTGCCTGACAAGACAAGAACCAGAAGACTGACTACGCATACAGCCTGGGGAACAAACAGGAGGAAATGCAGCTCTGTGCCCAGTCAGAAAGTTATACCACAGTAATAACTGAAATATGGTGAGACAACTCACATGACTGGAGGATCATGATGGATGGCTATAGGCTGCTTCATAAAGACAGGCAGGTAAGAAGAGGAGGGGGAGTTGTGCTTTATGTTAAGGAGAAGCTTGAATGTATAGAAGTCAACTACAATGATTGTAGAAGTCCTATAAAATGCCTCTGGGTCCAGATCACAGGGATTGTCTCCAAGGGGGATCTTATGGGGGATGGGGGACATGCTACTGACCTCTGAACTAAGACAGTAAGACCAACGAAGCAATATCTGGGTCACTTAAGCAAGCTTCAGGTCAACAGAACCTGGTTCTTATGGGTGACTTCAACTATCCAGACATTCGTTGGAAGAACAGTACAGCAGCTCACATGTAATCCATCAAGTTCCTGGAATCCATAGAGGACTGCTTCCTCATTCAAACATTACATGTGTCAAGAATGCGGCACTACTGGACTTGCTACTGACGAACCAAGAAAATCTGCTTTGTAATATCTCCATTAACAATGGTCTTGGCTTCAGCGATCACAATAGCGGGGAGTTTGGGATCCTGCTGTGCATGCCTAAAGTTAGTACTAAGACAAAGGTATTAGATTTTAGAAAAGCAAACTTCAGCTCGCTCAGACCTCAGTTGGGAGGGATTCCATGGGAAGCTTCTACGGAGGATAAAGGAGCTGGTGAGTGCTGGGAGTTTTTTAATAACACTCTCTTGGAAGAACAAAAACAGTTCATCCCCTTTAAAGGTAAGGGAAGTAGGCAGAGCAAGAGACCCCCTTGGCTTAACTGTGAGCTTCTGAGTCTGATCAAAACAAAAAGAGAAGCATACTGGAGGCAGAAAAGTGAACGAAAACCCATTGAGAACTACAAGGGCTTTGCCAGGGTGTGCAGAGATGCAGTTGGAAAAGCACCTTCAATAGAAATTGGCCAGAGATGTAAAAAAATACAAGAAAGGGTTCTTTGGGTACTTAAGCAACAAGCAGAAACAGCAGGAAAATATTGTCCAGCTGTTAAACAGGAGACATGAATTAGTCACCAACAATGCTGAAAAGGCAGATGTTCTCAACACTTTCTTCACCTCTGTCTTTACCACCACTGTTGGGTCCCAGGCCTTGGAACAAAAATACAGGTTGATGCAAACACAGACCCACCATCAGTGAAGGAAGAGCTAGTATGTGAATTATTACAGGAGCTTGACCCCCACAAATCAACGGACCCTGACTCTATCCACCTGAGGGTGTTAAGAGAGCTGGCTGATGTCATTGTGAGGCTGCTCTGTAATAATCTTTGAGACCTCATGGAGATCAGGAGATGTCACAGAAGACAGGAAGAAGGCTAATGTCACCAACCTCTACAAGAAGGGCTTAAAGGAGGATCCAGGAAATTACAGACCCATCAGTCTTACTTCAGTCCCTTGGAAAGTTATGTAATTAATCCTCCCAGAGGCTATCACAAGTCAAACGAAGCACATGATTGGGAAACACCAGCATTGATTCATCAAAGGCAAATCCTGTTGTCCAAACTTTATTGCTTTCTACAACAAAGTAATCTGCTTAGTTGATGTGGGGCAAGCAGCGGGCAGTGTTTAGCTGGATTTCTCCAAGGCTTTTGATATGGTTCCCCACAGCTTCCTCCTAGAGAAAGGGATGTGTTACATTCTAGACAAGTGGTCTGTGCAGTGGGTGGGGAACTGGCTGACACGCCACACCCAGAGGGTAGTAGTAAATAGCTCTTTTTCAAAGGGTCAACCTGCCAGAAGTGGGGTTCCACAGGGATTGGTAGTGGGCTCAACATTGTTTAATATCTTCATAAGTGAACTGGATGATGGGATCAAGTGAACCCTGATAAAGTTCACTCATGACATCAAACTGAGTGGGGAAGTGGACACTTCAGAAGGGAGAGCCACGCTGCAGGAAGACCTGGTTAGGCTGGAAGAGTGGGCTAACAAGAAATCTACGGAGTTCAACAAGGCTAGTGTAAAGTCTTGCACCTGGGAAAACGTAATCCAGGAGTGCAGCACAGGCTGGGATCTACCCGCCTTGGGGGCAGCTCTGTGGAGAGGGACCCAGCAGTCCTGGTGGACAGCAAGCTCCGTATGAGTGAACAGTGTGCTCCTGTGGCAGAGAAAGCCAACAGGATGCTGGGTTGCATCAACAAAGGCATCACCAGCAGAAATGAAGAAGTTATTATCCCACTCTACTCAGCACTTGTCAGGCCATACCTGGAACACTGTGTTCAGTTTTAGTCCCTGCTACAACAAAAAGATGTGGACAGGAAAGTGTCCAGAGGAAGGCCAAAAAGATATCAAAGGACTAGGAAGCCGCATGAGGAAAGGCTGAGAGAACTAAGCTTTTTTATCCTTAAGAAAAGAAGGCTTAGGGGAGGCTTTATCACTATGTTCCAGTACTTAAAGGGTGGCTACAAAGATTGAGACTCCCTTTTACAAGGAGTCACATTGAAAAGATGAGGGATAATGGGTACAACTTACTCCTGGGGAGATTCCTATTGGACACATGAGGAAAATTTTTCACAATAAGAACAATCAGTCATTGGAATAATCTCTTCACAGTATTAGGCACTTTTAAAATTCAGCTGGACAGGGTACTGGGCCATCTTGTCTAGACAGTGCTTTTGCCAAGCAAGGTTGGACCAGACTACCCTTGTGTCCCTTCCAGCCTGGTATTCTGTGATGCTATGATTCTATTAAATGTTCATGTGCAATGATAGAAGGTACAGAAGTGGCAAATTCTTCAACCACCTCTCATTTAGCATTTCCTAACATACTGAGCATGAACACAAATCTAATGAGTTAGCAAGCATGGCATCTGCAATGATGATTTATTTTAGGTAAGACTGCCTAGTGGTATAGATATACTTTCTATCAATCTTTCCCCCTTTAAACCAGAGGAATATTGTTCCCTCTGAATCTTTGGCAGATGTCTTTTCCTTTCAGTTCCTAAAATGAAGCACCTTGCAACATCTCAGAATGCTGAGTTTCTTTATTGACTTTATAGAAAGATCAGACTTCAGAAAGGGACCTTTCTGTAAGACTTTCTGTAGTGATTTTCCTTCCCTCTTGTCTGTTCTGGAAATAAGTAACAGCTTTCCTGTTAAGAGTTTTTTGTAGTTCTGTGGATAAACTACGTTGTAGAAGGACAGCAATAGCTATGTATGATTATAAACATTCCCCTGTGAATTCATAGGGCAGGGCAGGTTTAGATTGGATATTAGGAAAAATTTTTACAATGAAGGGGTTATTAAACATTGAACAGGCTGCCCAGGGAAGTGGTTGGGGCACCATCCCTGGAGGTATTTAAAACATGGTGCTTTGAGATATAGTTTAGACCAGTGATGGTTTTTGTCAGAATTGAGTTAATGGTTGGACTACATGACCTGAAAGGTCCCTTCCAGCCTAGGCAACTCTATGATTCTATGAAAAATACAGGCCAAAAATACAAATCTAGAGTAGTCTACCAGCTCTCTCATAAGTACTCATTAGATTGCTTTGGAAACCATGGCAAAGAGGACAAGACAAACTATCAGATAATAATAAAGTAACAGAAAACAGGAAATTTTCAGTTCAGGGATTTCAGAGACATCTGTTATTAATTTCTGGAATTATTGCTTGTAAAATTAGGAGAAGAGACAAAAATTGTATGTTGCATAAGTGTATGATAATGTAAGCCATGACTTACATTAGCACGCCAGGCAGAGGGTCCATTTAAACAACATTAGACAGTAACTTAGAACAGTCTGGCACAAGCCCAGTCATCCAGAAACAAGGTGCCTACTCCACACTTGGAGCAAGGACTTCTAGATTAGTCATCTAGTGGGAACTGGAGATTCTGAGAAGGGTTTGGGCTCAGCCTCTTCACCTCCATTTCAAAAAAGACTGTTGTCAAAGTGATGAGGACTGAAAAAAAGAAATTATCTGAGGCCTGGAAAACCCACCTTACAGTAAACGGGTAAATCTGTTTCTTTTACATAAAAAAGTGAGAAATTACATGGCAACAAATAAAATAATTACCTGCATTATTTCTTATAATGGGGTCTTTAATCTAGTAGATAAAGGCATAATATGGAGGAGCTGAAGCTACACAAACACAAACCTAAAATAATCTTTGATTTTTAAGAGCAAATGAAATTAACTATTGAAATGGATGTGGTGGTTTCTCTGTGAACTCTTTAAATCAAAATAGATACTGTGAATTGTATTTTAAATCAAGACACATATCTGGATTCATAGTGTAAAGAAATAGTAAAATAATTTAAATTATATATATATTTAGGTAAAGATATTGGAAGTTTTAATAGAGATGTCAACACTGAAAAAGCAGCTATGGACTATATGCAAAAATTACTGGTAAGTGTCACTTTTTTATTTGAGTGATACAAAAGGTATATGTTAATAACAGTACAAGCACTATCACAAGCAACTGAAGTTAATTTTTATGTCAATTCAGAGTTGAAAACATACTGCCTTCTATGGTAAAGACAGAGTTATTTCAAACACAAGGGGTTATGTGTTAGTCAAGGCTCTTGTGCTCTGGTATGATTTAGTGCTATTGTTCATTTACGTGGATGTAGTATTATGGTGCTTCAGCAGTTCCAGATTTTCTTTCTCTCTCAGCAGTTGGGTTAGATCAATAGCCAAGTAGCTGGGAAGAAATTAAAATCCAAAATGCGATGATCTCTGTGTCTGACCTCTGCAGGCACCCAGGATCCTCCAGGACTGTTAAGTCTACAGAGCAGTTTTGTTCCCTTGGTGCCCTGAAATGCTCCTTTCTCATCTTGGACTGGAAGTGCATGGGAGGCCACCAGTCAGAACCCAATAGATGAGCTTCCATGCTGCAGTTCTTGTTGATTTAACCTGTCAGCTTGTCTCCTTGTAGTCTTCTTCAACATAGGCATTACTCAATTTTCAGTAGCCCAAGCTGCAATCTGAACTCGGCCAAATACTCTGGAAACCAAACCAATCTGATCAAACCTGGATGTTTGGCAAGTCTGAAGTAAACTGGCTGTTATATTGGTGGTAGAGTAGAAGAAAATACAGACTACAAAAGATGGGAGAAAACAATTCTTTGGAGTTGTACTAGTGGCATTTAAAAATTTGATGAATAGACAAGAATGTTTTCATTTTCTGAATGTTAGGGTGATATCTCAGACAGCCCAAATCCCCTAAAAAACTCTGTTTCATCCTACCCATTTGCAGTGCTGAAACAGTGAATAGATCTGACTGCTTATTTAGAAGTATTGCAGGCGTTGTATTGGAACAACTGATATAAAAAGACTCTATCCCACGCTCCCACTTTTCCCGCTATTTGCCAATTCGTAATTACAGTATGTAAATACACAGCAGAATGGGTCTTTGGTTAATCAAATTGATTTAATTGCTGAATCCCCACAGATGAATGTGAACAGAGTCTTCTCTTTTCTCATTTTTTGTTGGCAAAACATAGCCACACAAATGATAAAAATTCCACCAGAAATGGGAATTTGAATATCTCTCTTACTGGAACACTGCTAGAACACCTGTAGTCAGATTCAAAGAACTTTAACAAGGTAATTCCTCATAATTTTAGAGCTGTAAATTATAGCATACCCTAGAGATATTGAATTAATTAGGCCTTTGTAGATTATCAATGTGTATATGTCTATTTTTTATGGAAATCTGGCATTGTTTTTCATTTTCTGAATTATGTTATTAAAAAGGCAGATATAGTAACACAAAAAATGTTGCAAAGGGTTCACCAGGTATGCTTATTACTTTATAGGCTGAATATAAAGCTCTTATAATAGTTACGAGTGTTATTGTTAATATCACATTTAGCACTAGTCATTGGAACCATAACACTCTCCTGATTGCTTCTGGCAGGTAACTGAATCATATAATCTAAAGAAAGCAAGCCTGAAGATGCCCTAGACAAAATCATGGGTCATTAAAAAATGACGACTTCATGAACTAGTACAAATACATATAATTTTCAGAGTTTGGGACCTGCATTGGAGACATTCATGACATATAACCCACAAGCTTGTAAATTCCTTCTTCCAGGTCAAAACCTTTCCTAGTTCCAATCTCTATATCAAAGTTGGACACATTCATGTGCAAGCCCTGGTGAGCCATGCTCTCTGTGTGAAGAGAACATGAGTGTGTATTCTTGCAGGGGTGCTAGCCTGAAGGATTTGGGTACCAGAATCCCAGAGCATGCCCTGCTATGCATCAGAAGTAAAGCCTCAGATCTGTCATTTGTGGTAAGATAAACTAAAAACATTTGTTAGAGATGCTTTGTCAGCAGGTTCCCAGATGCACACTAAAATTCATTGTCCCCAGCAAAGGTATTTGGGCTTTAATCCCGAGTCAAACAAGAATGCTGATCCCAGTCCTTCCATATCCTGGATGAATGTTGTGACCATTCTTGAACTTTGTACAGAGGGGAATTGTTGTAGCAGCAGCAGCAGCAGTAGTAGTAGCAGCACAAATTTTTCTTCAACTGTTCTTTGAACAAAGTCAGCTGTCACTGCATATTGGGTCCCACTCCAGAGGTATCCTGAGAGAGCCTGTGGGAGTTAGCTGATCAGAGGAGGCTGAAGGAATATCTCATCTTGATCAGGTTTTCGTGCAGATAGGTGTCGTGGTTTTGGCCGGATTGGCCAATCGGAATGACAGATGGCCCTCCCCCTGCTCTCTCCTCAGAGAGGAGAGGAAGACATAAGGAGATTTACGAGTTTAGAAAAAGAAGTAAACTACTTTAATGAAAATAATAATAAATAAGGAAAATAAGAACTAATAAGAAAATTTTAAAAAAGGTATACAATATATACAAAACCATATCTGGCTCCCAGGATGACAATTGCGTCACNTTTAGATTTTTCTGCCCTGCTAATTTACTAAACTGATTCTAAGAACCTTAAAAAGAAAAAAGAAATTGTTTGGGAAATATTAAGGCTAAGAAGTCTGATCTTATTGACCTTGAAGGTCTAGATCAGTTCCATATTCAGAGACCTGCCCTTAAGTGTCTACAAGTATCTGTCTGCATGTGAGGTAAGAGACTGAATTCCCACTGTAGTCATTCAGGATTTAATCAACATGGTCAAATGAGTCTAGAGAGTTCTTTGGTTGATCAAATGAGATGTTTCCTTTACACCGAGTGAACGGAGCTGTGCTGAATACCAGCTCAATTTATTTCCCTAGACATAGGCATTTGAGATTCCTTGATAGCCTTCCTGGACAATTGCTATTAGCTCAGTAGACCACAAGTCCTACGTCATATCTACCAAGCCCATGCAGATATCTTAGGTACTTTAGGATACCTAAACATCATTAGATGTCTATGGTTGAACATCTGGGCCAAACGCTGGGCTTCTACTGTAAAAGAGGCTTAGACATTAGCATACTCATAGGCACTTGCATTTAGATAAATTGACCTAGATTCCTGAGGATGAAGGTGAATCCTATCTGTGAAACTCAGGGTTAGTTACCTGCTTAGACAGTGTTGTCAGAATCAGTTTTCAAGTTAGGCACTGATAAGTCCTATTCTGAGGCACCTATTGCCCTTATTCATCTCTGTCCATAAATGCTTGGAGCAAGCCCAGTCAATTCTAGACTACCTGAGCCTAGAAATGGATTTACAAAGGTCATTCATATTGCATAAATAATGCCACTGCTAACTTTTGATCTCAGCAGTTCATAAGAATACTGATTTAAATGCTTACTATACGTTTCTTTAAGACTCAGGATAAAACTGCTGCCAGATTTCAATTCTAAGCAAAATAAAATTCTTTACATTGCTTTTGTATTTGCTTTGTGTGATAACTACCTTTTCAGCGTATTACTAAACTCAATTAGAAATTCTTACTTGGCAACTATGTGCAGCAGTATTTTGCTGAGACTAATGAACAAAGTTTCATAAAATCAGCTTGTGACCATGTGATGACTATTAAAACTTATAAAACCCTTAACAATTATCATAAGGAAAACAGCATACTATGGCACTGTTATAGGGTGCATCATGAACCAAAGTACTTCTAGCTCATCAGAGCTTTGCCTGCTCATGCTGGAGCGCAGACCTGGTTTTAAGCAAACAGATGGAAATACAAACCTCTGATATTCTTATTTCACTTTGTGCAACAAACATGCTTAGAAAAGAGGAATTACATTGACCTTGAAAGACTATTGCACTGTACCCTGCACTCAAATTCCTTCCTTTCACAACTCCCTTTTCTATCATTTTCTATCAGTGCTTTTTTATAAAAGCAAGTTTCGCATGTTTTAGTTTTTTTAACTAATGAAATAACTGTCACATATGGTTAAGACAGTTTTATTGCCGGTAAATTAGCAATTTTTTAGAAGGCTTTCATACCTTTGTTCCCTTCCACCTGACTAGTAACACTGTATACTATTATTTGCTATCAGCCTGGATGCTAATGCTTTTCTTTGGTGTTTTCTACCCTTACTGTTGGTTTCTCTTCTCACAACCACCAGAGCTGGCCCCTCATAATTATCCCCCTGCTTCAGTTTTCAGCGAGCAAACTGAGAGTGTTGTAGCCAGGCTTGTAATTATTTCACAATGGGATCTTCCAGTGTTGTTCAGTGATGCTGGAAGACACTTGCTTTTAGAGAACGCCAGAAGTGCCTTTTGACTTACACTTGCTTTACTTTTTCAGCAGTCAGAATCTTTCCATACACTCAAATCTTTCTGCAGTTTTGGTTTTCCAACTAATCTCCAATGTGTTTTTTACCTCTTATTCCCTGAAAACCTATCTTCACAGTTGGCTGCTTTGTGTAGTGTAGCAGACAGCAGGACTAGGATCTTGTTTTGTTTAGGTATCTACATGTAGACATCTTCCTGTGAGCTATTCACACAGGGCTCTTAGAGAAAACAGATGTCCATTTTAGCCTGTGCTTCACATAGTCCTCAAAGAAGGTGACATGAATTACGCCTTAAAACTACACCTTAGTTTCCATTGGCTACAAAAGAACGTATTTTAACTAACAGAAACATTTATTTATATATTTTTACCCTTCAGATGTCTATATCTCTACTGGAATCTGACTATAAAATGAACATAAACTATCTAGGATGAATCACGTGATGTTTAAAAATAAATTTTGCCTGCAAGTGGATCTTTATCAAAACTTACAAAAAAATGCAGTGGGTTTAGTGTGTGTTCCTTTATACTGCTTTGCTTTTTCCATCCTGCACAAAATGCCTATAACTTAACTGTTATTTACTGTTTTTCTGCTTTTGAGTTTTCATTGTCCACTGAATACTGCAACACTGAATGTATTGTAGTTAACCTAACAGCAGTTCAATGAAGTAATCCAATAGCATACTCTAGGTGCCTACAGAAACAGAAACATCCTGGCCATAAAAAATAATGCCCTTGAAAAGCTATTTGGAGAAACATTTAGTTCTCTTTAGTCTTTCAGAATGAAGATGTGTTGTATGAGGTATTTTATACATGCAAATGCTTCATTTTCTTTCCTTAAGTCTTTATAGTACTATTTGTTTTCAAATGAGTTTTGTGGTTGTTTCATACACGGAATGAAAAAGCCAGGGTATATTTCACCATTCTGCGGCTTGCCATATATTTCTCTTTAATAAATCACCAGTGAAGATGTGAACAAGTTTAATTCCACAATATAAATATTTGCATTTTCAATTTGTATGTTTGTACGAGTGTGCCAAAACCAGATTTTTCTAAAAAGCAGTAACCTAAGAAACCACAAATTTGGCACAGCGTGAAACTGGGACAAATAACACTCCCATGGAAAAACTGCACATGATACAGACCATTTATATTTACAAATCCTGAGCTTGAAGAAATACCTATGTTTTTACTTAACTTTGTTTGGAAGCCATATTCAGTGATTTCTGACTTCTTGGTAACTTAATGATGTATATAGATCATAAATGTCCCTCCTGCTGTTTGTCTGCCCAGAACAGACCTTTAGGTAAAGAAACAATCTCAAACATAACTGAAGTATTGGTATATTCCAAACTTCAGTAAAACTTTGAAAATGTGAATACTGGAGAGAGTATCAGTTACATCGAGAATAATAATTACTGAGTTTTTAACTGTTTTCTTAATTTAGTCTACTTTTTCATTCATGACCATGGCATAGTGACTTGAAAGTAGAAAAGCTAGTGGAGCCCACTGTCATCCACCTTTTGAACACAGCTCCACCATCTTTTAAGCCACTGTAGCCAGAAACAAAAAGGGAGAAGGGTGTTTGTCAGACGTGTTCTGCAGGAACAGTTGGAAGAGAGAATCTGCAGCAACGTGGATATCAGCTATGCCTCATCTTCATCCTAGGTAAATTAGAGGTGCCTCTGAAATAGTGCTTATCTGCTGCAGTGGCAGAAAGCCATGGTTTATTTCCAACTGCTTTTCCCTGCCCATTGGGCTAATTGGACCCCAACTAGAGCACCAAATGGGAGGATTCTGTGGGTGCCCACTAATCCAGCAGGGAATTGGAGACTTCTGATTCAAGAAGGTAGAGTCTTACTTGGGTGATAAATTTCATTGACAGAGAAGAGGTCATGATGACACACAAAAAAGATTTAGCTTATTTTTACTGAGTTTCTTTCTGTTGTGACTGAACCAATTTGATTTGATATTAACTGCATTTATGCCTCAGTTACTTGATAGAACAAAAATTCTTTGGCATAAATTGCCTTCCTTCCAACATACTAGAAAAAGTGGATTAGAAAATACAAATCTACTTTCTAGAACGGTCAATGCTACCAAAAAAAAAAATATATCTTAAATCTTGCTTGCTGGTGTCATGTTCTGGAAACCATTCAAGTTTAGATTGTGCTAGGATATACACCGCAGTCACAGGACTAAGTAGGCAGACTAACGTAGCCTTTTCCAGGACCTCTACAGCTGCAGCTCCCATTAATCTACCAGCTGAACATCCTTTATAGCTAACTTAGTGTCTACTCCCTGACATAGTAGCTCTACTACTTCTGTGAGAGCAATAAAGACATATGCTAGAAGGAATACAGCTGACATGCCATAACTGTGTTCCAGTTACCGCGTCCTTTCAGCCAGTACAATGGAACAGATAAATAAAAGCAGAGGTTCAATCAGAGATGCACCCAGTCTCGTGCATCCCAAATGCCTCAGGAGCAGAACTTGGAGTTCAGTCTGTCCTGTTGTCTGACTCTCAATTCAGCTAGATGTAGGCAGGCCAGACCCCTTAAACTTCAGAGCTCGCTGTCATAAATGGGACTTATGTCACAGACCTTTTTGGAAAAAAGACCTCACACCCTTTCCCCCCGAATTCCAGGCAATGCTGGTGTTCAAATAAAACCTGAGAAAAGGAAATTATTTTGCCAGTTGGCCAATAAAAACTCCTTGAAGTTTTCAGGGAATACATTAGGGAGATTTCCCATTTGCATTCTCTCAGTTATATTTCTTTACTCTCAATTTGTTATGTTTGGCCACATTGCTGGGTCTGCTCTACTTCAGTTCTTTTGGACTTCAGGAGATCTATAATTATTATTTAAGAACCAGAGTTTTGTCAAAGCAGTACAGCCCAATTGATCTTGTTTCTTGTAATAAATCTAATAAAAAGTGAGCTTTGGAAAATGTATTTATGTTGTGAACAGCAGAAACAAACCACTGAGGCAGACTTAAATGTCCACGGACTGGTTAAAGCTTTTTAATGACCTAACTTGCCCCAGAGCAAACAGTCACCACCATTTTGGATGTTGTGATTTACAGATTCAGTAGCCACAGAAAAGGAAAGTTCCAAGAAAAACATGACTGCTGGGGACACTGATGATTAGATGACTGTCTCTAATCATCAGACTGAGTGATTATTCTCAGGACTAATGTTGTTTTTATTAAACAAAAGACTGCCAGGAGAAAGTTACTAGTTAGGTTTAGGATTACTCTCTGTTCTTAAAAACTTTTTCATTATCAGACAATCAGCTAGCAAGTTGCTTGCATTATCTCTATACATATATTCAGATCTTCCCATCACTTGTTCATGCATAGTCCTCCCCAGAGGTCATAGAATCATAGAATCATAGAATCCTAGGGTTGGAAGGGACCTTAGTAGATCATCTAGTCCAACCCCCCTGCCAGAGCAGGGCCACCTTAGAGCAGGTTACACAGGAACGCGTCCAGGCGGGTTTTGAATGTCTCCAGAGACGGAGACTCCACCACCTCCCTGGGCAGCTTGTTCCAGTGCTCTGCCACCCTCAAGGTAAAGAAGTTCCTCCTCATGTTTAGGTGGAACTTCCTATGCTCAAGTTTGTGCCCGTTACCCCTTGTCCTATCACTGGGCACTACTGAAAAGAGCCTGGCCCCATCCTCCTGACACCCACCCTTCAAGTATTTATAAGTGTTAATTAGGTCCCCCCTCAGACGCCTCTTTTCCAGGCTAAAGAGACCTAATTCCCTTAGTCTATCTTCATA
>VXBO01003930.1:89922-102120 GCA_013400135.1 Rhinoptilus africanus
GGGGCTCTTGAGGGCTGGGCTGAGTAGTAAAGACCGAGGCAAAGAAGGCATTCAATAACTCCGCCTTCTCCGCATCCTCCGTCACCATGGCTCCTGTGTTAGTCAACAGTGGGCCCACAGCTTCTCTGGTCTTCCTTTTTCCTCCAATGTACTTGAAGAAGCCCTTCCTGTCATGGGTACTCCTTGCCAAAGCAACATTTACTAATCAGAGTAAGGCACCACAGGCCAGGACTCGGGCATATACCTCTGAATTCCTGCCCTGGAAAACAGTGTCAGACATATTTTGCATGTATTTTACTGAATGGAATTCCATTAAAACATGTACATCAGGGTGTGGCTCCTCTTGATAGAAATATAATGAAACAATTAACTACACTGGTGCTTTGTCCAAATAAAAAGCGCAGGACTGGGAGACTGTTCAACAGAAACAAATAGCCCTACCTCCTCTCTCCCAGCCAGAAATCTGCCTATCAGAAATGCATTGCTATTAGAGGTAAGGAAAGAGTCTTGGCAAGTATAAATACTCTTCAACAAGAAGTCCTTTAGCCTCTTTGAAGAGAAATTTCAGTACTGACAAAACCAAGACCACAAGAGCATCCACAAAGATTCTTGAAATTAATCCTTCCTGATTTAAAGTGGAAGACAGCAAAATTTTTATTGAATCGTCCTACTGCTCTCAAATTATAATGTGCTCTACTAGATTGCAGGTCAGTCACACCAATCTGGAGGATATTATTTTTTTTCCTTTTTCCCCCCACTTATTCTTTTCATTCCGACAGCACTATTGATGAAGACCTCAGGAAAAAAATACCAGCGCCCAAGACACTTTGATGGCCTTTCCACTGTGTAATTATACTTACTCTTGATAACACTAAAGACATGCCTTATTGGTAGTGGCACAGGCTGCTTTCCTTTTCACAGAGAGATGGATTGTTTCTGCAGGCCTTGATGGCCTTCAAATTATCTGAGCACAGAAAAAAGAGCAGAGTGAATTTTATTTTAACTCATTTTATTTCTAAATTTATTTCCCAGTAGCTAGAAGGTGATGACTGCCCCAGCAGTCAAGTCAATTGTTATCTGTGGGACTTGATTATGTTTAGACCCAGTCTCTCATTTTGAGCAAGACACAGTTAATGAGGAGAGAAATGAAAAGTGCATTGAGTCACAGTGTGTTTGTGGTAATTTGTGACACATTCACTCTACTCAGTTCTTTGTTTATTCCTTCCCCCCCTCCATGCAGGTCCTGTAGAAAAGGGAACAGATAAGCGAATTCAGTGGTAGACAGTTAAGGGTGTTGAAAGTAATGAATCTATATCTCTCTATCTCTTTCCCCATTGTTGGCAGTAATTGGAGCAGTGTTCATCTATACAGTAAAATGCCAGTGAAGCCCATCTTAACGAAACATCTTTTTTTTCCATTATTTTGCAACACATTTTTCATTGACACTGCTAGTTTTTATTTTCACTATGTGCCTTTTTTTTTTTTTAAAGCTCTTTGCCACTCTTCTAAATAATAGTCCATTAAACAGTTCACAGTGTGTGTTCTGTAGAAATGTAAAAAAGTGATTGGATGATACTAATTAAGGAGAGATTTTGTTTCCACTTACTGCAGATCAATGGTGGGTTACATTAAAGCTGCATTTTTCTGATGAGCTTAAACACAAAAGAACAGCTGTGCTAAATACATATTTCAAGGCTTACAGGTAGGTCAAATAAATCTTTCTTTCTTTACCTGTCTATTTTAAAACTATAGCAAACTCTATGTGAAGAATACTAGTAAAATAAAAAGGCAAATTTCTCACTGCAGATATTTTTTTCACTTGTGGTAGCAGAAACTGTTAACTCAGGAATGCCAATTGTAATGCATTGAGATCCTGTTGGCTTTTAATTTACTCTATAGCCTACTATGCATTAATTTTAATGAGACTTTTTTCTTCTGTTTTCTACAGTTGCCACTCTAAGGTATCCCCTCTCTGATTTATGGCAGTGTTAGATTACAGGGAAAAACTGTCGTAGTGAGAAAGCTTTTCCTATATTTGAACCCACATTTCTTTCTTTAATCCTAAATTATTCTGAGCACAAAATTTAACCAAAATCTCCATACAGAGATATGTTCATATGCAAAGACGACTGGCGGCTCATTCCAGTCAGATCAATTAAAATAAAAATTCACTATTCGTTGGCATTCCTTGATCAGCACAAACAACGTTCAGAAGAAATTCACCTGGTTGCCTCCAAGTAAGATAATGAATCCTGAACATATATGACAAGGAACTAAAAAAGAAAATGCTTTTCAGACACTTGCTCTAAATATTAAAAGCACAAAACTATTTTAAAATCAGTTCACTCTGACTATTTAAAAAAATTATTTTATTTTATATAGGGTCCTATATAAGGGAGCTATAGGGATCCTGCTTTTATTCAGATCATTTCAGTATCAAAAGCAGACAAGAATTGCTGTTTGCAGTTTCCTTGCATTACAACAGTCTAGATCCCAATTCTAAACCACTATTAGCAGAGCAGAATAATAAGAGGAAGGCTTTGTATATCATGGGCTAAAGAGGCTGCCTGATGTCTTTGATTTTGCAGAAACCAAGGTCACACATAGATTTAGTATTATCCAACGAAAGTTTGTAAGGGAATGGATAAAAAGGTTTAATTTAGGTCCATTTTTACTGTTTCAAGTTTAAACTATGAATTCAATACTACATGCCTTCTATCAAATCAGCTTGAAGCAAGACTTCATAATTCATAAGATAATTCATAGAATCATAGAATCACAGAATAGTTTGGGTTGGAAGGGACCTTTAAAGGTCATCTAGTCCAATCTCTCCTACAAGGAGCAGGGACATCTTCAACTAGATCAGGTTGCTCAGACCCCCGTCCAACCTGACCTTGAAAGTCTCCAGGGATGGGGCATCTACCACCTCTCTGGGAAACCTGGGACAGTGTTCCACCACCCTCATTGTAAAATATATTTTCCTTATACCGAGTATAAATCTTCCCTCTTTTAGTTTAAAGCCATTACCCCTTGTCCTATCACAACAGGCCCTGCTGAAGATCTTTGTTTCACGTTGAAATCTGGGTGATCTCCAACTCTCTACAGGAATTGGGTATGCTGAAAATCTACCCACCAAACTCTGGATTCAAACACTTTTCAAAGAGGTGTATTTGTGATGCCTTTAAGAAATTCTTAGTTGTGTGTACTCTTCTTGGCACTAGTACCACTGTCAGGCCTTCTGCACAAAGACAAGAACATTCACGGCTAGCGTGAAGGGGCTGCTGCAATTCTGAGGACTATTTGCATATAGACGCATGGACAAGAACACCTGAGCTACATGCCTTACTCCACAGTGGGTCAGCTATCTGGCTTTTCCACTGGTCATGTAAATATAATGCTTTCCTTAACATCATTATTGAAATACCTTTTTTCTTTACACATCTTGAAATGCAAACAATGCCATATTGCTGAACATTTTTGGTCCAGAAGGATGGTCTGTTTAGCAGTAGCCTGTTCATCAACTGATTGATAGATTCATAGCTTCTTATGCAAGAAAAGACTATTTAGTCACAAAGTCCAAATGTCCAAAGACATGTAGGGTGGGTTACAGAATTTAAAAGCTGTACTTGTACTGAGCCCAGGCAACGTTCAGCCTGTTTTCAAGAGTGACATCCACTCTCAAGCTGAAAACAAAGACGGTTGGAAAGCATTCTGCTAGTTACAGGACACACTTCCAGTGAATAAAATGGCCTTTAAAACCTGCACTACTGTGCACCCCACGCTGCTTTTACTGCTGTTATGAACTGGATAGATTAGGGCGAGTAGCACCATTTTTAGTTCAATTTTGCTCAGTGTCTCTGTAGTTGTAGAACCCACACAGGCAGAAACCTTTTGTTCAAGCATGGGTTATCACTGGTATTCTCACAGCATTTTATACAAGGAAACTTTTCCTGGTATAATTCATTAAAAATTAATCAACCCATTTCTGTGCAAATCTCTGTGACACACGTTCTTTGATGCAGTGAGTGCTGAATGGTCTTTTCTTTATTATGAAATGACACAAGTGGAACTTTCTAATTGGCTGTCAGTGATGTCATACCTAAGTAAATGTACAAGTCGGCTTATTTCCCTTATTATGAACATACTTCATGACAGACTGTGAGTTTCTGGAGAGCTCCTGCCCCTCTTTGGTAGTTAACATCACTTTGCTGGAAGGATTACAGTTATGCTTCTGTAATAGGATAGAAACCTGCCAGTGTTTTTTCCTGTCTTTGTTTGTATGTAGAGGATATTTTTCCTTCTTTTACCATGCTCCCTTACTGCTGAGTTTCTGTCTTTTCCCACAGGAGCAATCTGGAACTTACTCAGTGAAATTAGCAATGACTTTCTCAGGTATCCTTTCAGGGCTCTCATTTTGGGTGGTTTCATGGGTTGTGTCAAAATCAACAATAAATGTGGTCACATTCATATCTAACTCATAGTTAACAGACTTCACTTAATACGCAAAAGTTTCAGCAGCACAACCACTAAAGGGAGGCAGCCAAGAGACATATGGAAACAGTAAGGTTTTGTTCTTGAGGTTTTCAAACTATTTACGTATTTGGTTAACAGCTCCTTGTTAATGCAGAAAGATTGCCACATCTCCAGCCTTGCCAGGAGGGTCCACTTTCACTGCAGGAGGATGTGCTCTCCAAAGAACGTGCTTTGGCAGGAACAGTGCTGCTTACATTTGTTTTTCTCTGTTACCCATGTTATATGCTTACAGAGCTCAGATAGAGGGCAAATGTTTTGCTTCGAGAAGCCACCTTCCAAAATCACGTGGCAAGATGCCACGTCCTCCATACATCTCTCCAAACCAAGATTGCAAACCCATGACTTCTTTACTACCTCAGCTCCCAGCTACTTTCATCCTACTTCATAAGTAGCTCCCCTCCCACATACAACTTTCATCTTACACCCAACTTCAAGATCCCCAGTCCCCAGACCTCTGCAGTCTGACAGCACAGCCAGGACCACTCTCGAGCACACCACAGCCCCTCCTCCACTCTCTGGTCCCACATGAGCTCTCATCAAATCTTTCTGATCGGTCCCAATGAGGCCTCCCAGGGAAGAGAGGTGTTGGAGATCTGTTCTGTCGCTGGGGAGAGTATAGGTGTAGGCATCCTCTAGGGTGGTCTACTGAAGGCTATAATCTAAGCTTCACTCTATAACTGGACCCTGCCCCATCACATGCCCCTTATGTTACCTAGTGGTGTGTTTAAAGTATAAGTTACAAAAGATAAATACACTTGGCGATTTCAGAAGTTTAAGTGATATGTTTACAGGATGCTGTCCCAAACACGCCCATGGTTACTACTAATCACATACACAATGACAGTTCAGCTGCAGTAATTCTTATCCCCAGGGTCTGGAGGAACGTTACAGAATGTAAAGTGCAGTAATCTCAGCTGATGGAACTAGTGTGGTGCTCCTGCCAGCAAGGCTGGAGTTTAGAAATCAGAGTTCATCACTGTTTAATCAAATTATTACAAACAGTGAAAGTAAAACTTAGCTTGACAGAAAGGTGTGACATGCTGGTATCAGGTTGTCCCATCTTCCACTGTTTGAATATTCCTTCTTTTGCTTTGTCTTGTTTTAAGAATAATAGAAGAGGGGTTTCTTTCTCTTTTTATTCCCCTTTTATTCCCTGATCTTTTTTTTTTTTTTTCTGGCAGACAATGGCTCAATCTAAAGAATAAAGACACCATATGATTATATCATTTTCTAATCCAATTACAGATCTTTGATATGGCCCCTTATCTTTTCTGTTCATGCAGTGATATACAGATCACATGGTTCTTTAAACTTGAAAATATCTTTACTTTTCAGTTCATGCCTTTACCGTTTCCTTTGCATTTCACTAAAACACAAATGTGTAATATTAATTATTTGATTCCTATCTTATGAAAGAAAGATTAACGGAGACATTAATGAAGACAGTAATGTAATCGCTAGTTAACTTTCCTAGAATAATTTTATTGGGATTTCATTTTAGCGTATAGGGTGAAACCTTGGCTCCAGTAAAATTACACCATTCCCATAAGATTTAATAGGACCAGAATCTCATTCTCTACTTTCCAATGACTAGCAAATTTCCAGTATTTGGCTCTGTGGTCATTTTACACCAGTGGGACTGCTTTGTTGTTTTAACGTGTGTTAAACTTGAGACGAATGTTCTCCCAGCTGATCTGCCTGTTAATAAGGAGTTGGAAAGAGGAAAAGACTTTTCCACATCCTAGAACTGGAGCAACAATCACCTGCCCAGCTCAGCAGCAACTGTTACAACAGTGTGTTGAAGCAGCCATACCTGCCACTAGGGCTGTTAAATGCAGTCCCATCATTCCTTTAAACCTGCCCATGAGCAGATAAAATTTCAGTCGGTGCAAAACTAACTGTATGTACTACTGAACATTACGTGCTGACACGTAATGCATATGAATGACAAAAATAGTATTAAACACACGTAATATTTTGCTAGAAAACTTACGCTTGTTCATCTACTATGCCATCCGACAGAAGTATGAGATTTTCCTGTAAGCTAAATTTAAAAATTTAAGTCTTAAATCTCATAAAGTATTTATGGAAGCAGCAGGATTCTCTATAGGACAGACAGGAGGCATAAAAATGTTTTGTGATCCTTGGTCTGCTCTTTTATGTGTTCATTAGCTTATTATTTGTTTCAGGAAGCCTTGCCTTGCCCACCCATCTTTGATGTTAGCAGTATCTGAAAGACTAATATAAATGTTCCACTATTTTTTTTTATTTCCTTCCTTTTCCCCCAGACGCTGTTTGATCATTCTTCCCCAACACCATTTGAACAAGGCGCCTTTTCATGGGGTAAAGACCTAAAGCAGTTGCACTCACATCCAGTCCTCTGCAGCTGACGTGGGTTATCAGAAGGGTAGATGGGTTCCTCCTGTTCACCTCAGTAAAAAAAGAAAGCCACACTTAAGCAGAAGAGCTACAGTACTGGTCCTCCCAAAGTTGGTTGCTAAAGTTCTTGTTGGTTTAATAAAGAAGATAACAGTCCGGTCTAGTTCCTTTTGCTCTTATCAAGAAGAGGACAGGGATTAAGGATCGGGATAGGGACCCCAAAAGATGTTTTTTCCTTGTCCTTGTGCAACTACCCCTCAAGCTAGCCTCATGCAAGACCACAGAAACCCCACAGCTAGACTTTCATAGGTACTAGGAGGTGTTAAAATTTGTGATTTGGCATGAGGACTGCTTAAAGAGACTAGATGGCCAGTGAGGCTGTGAGCAAGAGCAGCCAGGAGAGGACAGGATGTCAGTAGTCATCATTAACAAGATGATTCTGAACAATTTGCTGTGCCACGGCTGCCATTCTCCCCTTTCTTGGCGTACTTCCTTTCTTGTCAGTCAGTGCTCAGTTAATTAGTATATGCAGTGGCAGCTTTCATGTGTTTTAACTGGAGTGGGATCAGATAAAATTGTGTAGTAGACTTGTGTGTGCATGTGTACACAAGTGTAAATTAGAACAATATGGAATAAAACCAAGAACAGCAAAGTTTATTCGTTATGAAGACAATACAAAAATGAGAACACTATGTTGTTATACAATGGCGGTGCACAAAACATGGCCATTGCCTTGTAAAGAAGGGTTTGAGTTTATTCCGCTCCCCTTCACATTCTCAGGCCAAGTTGCCATATGCTATCTCCGCAAGCTTGGGGATAGCCAGTGAAAGCCCCACTGATGGCTACTGCACAGGCAGATGAATGCATGGGAACTCTGTAACACAATTAATGGAAAATTTTAAAGTATTTTGATATGTTGTTTGGGGGTGAAACTTGTTATGTGTTGGGGATTTCACTGAAGATCCTCCAGCTGTTCTTGTCTTGTGTGATCTTTTAAACCTGTGGTTTGTATCTGCGTTGCATGCCACTATTAAGACAGATTTACAAAAAAAGGATTTTAGTGAAGTTTATAAACCTGTGTTGCAGATGGACTCCCTTGTCTCAAAGGTACTCCTGAGTATAAAATTATTTATGACATCAGAAATGCCTCTTTTTTACTTAGCATGAACCCTTCACTGTAGGCCCCATGAGATAACATGGTCATGAGCTCCTCTCTCTTGCACTCTGTCAAAGCCTTTTCCTGGAGAAGGAGGATCTGGATGAAAAGCCCATTGTCTTGGGCATAACTGTCAGAGTTTGGGTAACAGGGAGCTGCAGGGTGCCCTGCGTGGGAAGAAGCCAGGAACAGTGACAGTCACAGCCAGGTCCAGTCAGCTCTGAAACTGGTGTAAGCAGCTCATTGGGTGTCAAAACTGCAGCCTTTCAGGGGAGCACCCCACACCTTAGCTCTGACATCTATATGAAAAAGCTGCAGCCATGAGGGGCGGGAAAGACATGGGGAGATGCCCTTGGGTACATGCGACTAGAGGAGTGGAGACATGCAGAAGGAGGGGATGCTGAGGAGACACTGCTGAGGACACGGCTGGAGAGACACCCTTGGAAGGAGGCACTCCATGATGGAGGGGGTACCTTCTAAGGACTGTAGTTATCGGTGACCCACAGCAGGCTAGAGACAGTTGCTGGGGGACAGAAGCTGTGGGCAACCCACAATGAGGGCAGGAACACTCCCGAGGGACCATGGCAGTGGATGACCCCTATCAGAGTGAGGACACCCTCAGAGTGAGGATACCCTTAAGGGATTGCAGTCATAGGTGACCCATGCTGGGAAAACCAGTAAGAAATGAAGAGCAGAAGACAGAAACCATTAACCATACAACCCAAAATATCTGTGCCACACATGTCCTCACTGAATGAACTGGGGTGGTCTGAGCGTAACCGACAGAAAAAATACAGTGGACTGAGATCAGGAAGGGAGGGAGGAGAGATTTGGCTTAACGTGAGCACAGAGAAAGAGGGAATCCCTTTACTTTTTTTGTAGATGTTTACCTAAGAGTTTGCCCACTTGTTAATGGGCTCTTTTCGCAATAACCAAGTCATGGATCAGAAGTTTGCATGAACTGGCAATGAATTAAAGTAAATAATTCCCTAAGTCTAGATTGTTTACCCACTACAGGCACGGTAATGTTTGTCTTGAAAGACATGTATCAGTTTTATGACCTTTTTTGCCTGTTTTCTTGGCTAATTTTTAGAATCATAGAATCATAGAATCAGTGAGGTTGGAAAGGACCTTTAAGATCATCAAGTCCAACCATTAACCTACCCTGACAAAAACCACTTCTAAACCACGTCCCTAAGCACCTCAGCTACTCTGTTCTTAAACACCTCCAGGGATGGTGAATCCACCACCTCCCTGGGCAGCCTATTCCAATGTTTAATAACCCTTTCAGTGAAAAAATGTTTCCTGATACCCAATCTAAAACTCCCATGACATAACTTGAACCCGTTTCCTCTTGTCCTATCCCTTGTCACCAGGGAGAAGAGGTCAGCCCCCATCTCTCTACAACCTCCTTTCAGGTAGTTGTAGAGGGTGATGAGGTCTCCCCTCAGCCTCCTCTTCTCCAGGCTAAACAACCCCAGTTCCCTCAGTCGTTCCTCNNNTCTCTGGGCATGGCCATCCAGCCAGTTCTTTACCCAGCAAAGAGTACACTTGTCCAGGCCATGAGCAGCCAGTTTCTCCAGGAGAATGCTGTGGGAAACAGTGTCAAAAGCTTTGCAAAAATCCAGGTAGATGACATCCACAGCTTTTCCCTCATCCACTAAGTGGGTCACCTTATCATAGAAGGAGATCAGGTTTCACAGGCATGACCTGCCTTTCACAAACCCATGCTGACTGGGCATCATCACCCTGCTCTCCTGCATGTGCCGTGTAAAGGCACTGAGGATGATCTGCTCCATGATCATTTTAGCTGATGCTTCAACAAAAACTTAGCTTTTCTGATGGAATAAACTGTGTTTGAGCCTCTCTACTTCAAGTCCAGTTTAGCAACCTTGTGTCTTTCTCTGAAAGTGGTTTCACATACACATGCAAATGGAACAAAATAATGTGTTCTGATGTTTAAAATCATGAATTCTCTGTTACCAGTAGGTAAGAGAAGACAGTAAAGACTACAGCTTTCTCTCAACCATAAAAAACATTACTTCTGTAACATGGTAGAACCGTAGTAAACTGGTTTACCTTGTAGAAAACTATTTTGCTGTTAATGAAAGTATTTCAGTGTATCTTGAAGAATTTGCCAGCTTTCATGAACACAAAATGCCCGAAAACCTAATAACTTTAAAAAAAAATTAACTTCAAATATATAAATCATGATTGATTTCCCTTAACTGGCAAAATTAGGATCTAGCTTTGAAATTCCTCTATGGTCCACACTCAGGAAATCGTCTCTATTTATGGTAGTAGAAGTCAAACATCAGTTTATAGTTAAGCACCTGCTTAAGTGCTTTTTTGGGTTATGTTCAAAAATGAAATGTGTTCAAGACCCTCATGTGTAGATAAGGGTCAGATACGAAATTAGTAGATAAATTTAGATTCCAGTCACCTTCTTTTTAATTAGTGAGTACTCAGATCAGAACTTCTATATGGGACCATCTGGGCAGTGACATTTTTAATACAGTCATTTATTTTCCTGTTTCATCACTGTATCTCTTGAGCTACAGGTCTGTGTTTTTAAATAGTATCAAATCAAAGATGACAAGTTTCTTCATTTACTGACTCAAGGTACAGAAATTATCACTGAGGAAGTGCTGAATTAAGTGCATTTACTATTTTGAGTACTACTTGCTCACAACATTTTGGTTGTCAAAAAATACCAGGAAAGTATTTTTCCTGTTAAAAAAATTCTAACAATTTATTTACTTAAACCAACTTTTTTTTCATTGTATTATTTTATTAGGGTATGTGCGTTCAGTGTAACACACATTAACAGAAATACATTATTCTGTACAGTCATGGGTGGTTTTTTAATGGTATGAGGGTCCTTTTAAGTGTCAGTGCTTTAGTTATCAGAGAGATGGACAGAATATATGAACTTAAACAGAACATCTGCTTCAAAGTACATATACTGTAATTTATGAGCATTTCAGGATCACAGAACTGTTGCCAAAGTGAACAGAATCCAGTACCTCCATAAAGATTTTAGCTTTAAAAAATACTGTGACTGAGAATAAAATTACAGGTGTGGTGTTATTTATGTTAAGAGACTGAACAAAGATGCAGATAAAGGGCCCTAAAGACAGCAAACATTATAAAAAACAAAGGGCTATCTGTTTTGGGGAAAGAAGATGGTTATAAATAGCTCATTCTTCAACAGAAATTGTTGCCTAATAAATGGAACAATATATGAACTTTTAAACTAATTTCTGCAAAATGAACAAACACAGCCTCTCCTCTCTTGCCAGTTACTGGATGGTGAAAGGCTCTTGCAAAGTTTTAGAGTTGAACGAGGAAGTGTCACAACAGTATGGATTGACATCTGCCTCTGTCAGGTTTTTACAGCTCACACAAAGGAGGATGAATGCACACTACCACATAGGGAAACTTACCATTTGACAGAAAAGAGCATTTTCTGACCTGACCAACAGTGCTGGGACTTAAGTGAAGGCTCCCCAGAGTGGATGGTCTAAAACATTGATTCATTAGTCTGTTTAATCTTTGTGACTGCTAAGGGAGAGATCCTCCTTGATTTACAATCTGACAGACTGTCATCTCAGGAGGTCCCTGATCACTGTCCCTCCACCAAACTGATAAAAAAACCAAAAACCCTACTACCCATGTTGCATAGAATTAGCATAAGGTTCAAGTGGAGGCTGGAAATAAAAAATTATGAAGGGCTGAAATCAGTTTAGGGAGAAGCGTCTGCCAGGGAGCTACTCAAAACCCCCTACTTTGGGAATATCTCTGCTGTTTTCCAAGCTCCGTGAATGTAGTGCAGCCTTGAGGGGCTGAGGGAATGGAGAAGCAACGTAGAAGGGCCCAAACCCTCTACATGCTTCATGCTCACCCTTGTACCACCTATATGTGCTACAGTTTGTATCCCAATGTAAACTGCTGATATACACCAGATAAATGAAATATGGTCACCTGTCGCCACTGAAGATGAAGGCAACCTAGAATGACTAACCAAGATGGAGACATCTATTTTGTAGATGTAGAAAGTTCAAGAGGATGAATCTCATTCTGCATGTATGCCAGTATTTGGTCATAAACAACTCCTGACAGTTCGGGGG
>VXBO01003930.1:102180-124650 GCA_013400135.1 Rhinoptilus africanus
GGGGGGGGGGAGCGCGTGTGTCTACAAATGGAAAGAGATGAATAAAAACAAAAGTAAGGACTGTGGTTATATATGCTGGGGAAGAGGGTAAGGTATGTCTGCGGGCAGTGAGAGACAGCTGCTCCTTGCGGGCTGGGAAAGTGGGAGCCAAGGGAGATCCCAGGGTGAGGCCAGAACATCAGGCCACAGCTGGGGTCAGGATTGGGCCCGGTGAGGGGAATTGGGGTCAGGCACAGCCCAGGATGGACAGGCGGGGCTGTGGAGAAGAGGCCAAGGCTGGCCCAGGACGTGGGGCTGTGGTGGGGTATGGCTAGGCAAGGCCCATGGGCAGGCAGGGCAGGGCTGTGGGGAGGGGTAGACCAGCCCCTTTGCAACATCACTGTGCCAGGGGCTGACCATCCCTGGAGGTGACATGGAGTCCTGGGCCCTGGGCAGGGTAGGGTGAGCTCTGGGAAGGTGGGCAAGACCAGGAAGGGCTGGCTGTTCCCTCAGGGCGCTGACAAGCTACACCACTACTGTTACCTTAACCGTTTGGTAAGCTTCCTGTGAGGGTAAAGTAGGACAGGTGGAAGAATAAAAAAGCCTTAATGCCGAGAGACACATCCACATGAGAATAACAGGATGAGGACCTCTAAGAGGCTAAAAGAGCAGAAAAGAGCAGCCAGGCATACAGTGTCACCAGGTAGAGAAGCCTTAGGATGGTTTCTGATGCAGCACAGGACTGATCTGTGCTGAGACAGATTGCCCCAGAGCAGAGAGATGTGAAGACAACAGTATAAAGCCTCCCTTTTCCAAGGACAGCTCTTCATAAACAGCTCTTCCACATGCTGGCAAATCACCCAGGGAAAGAACAGCACAAATGCTCAGAAGAAGTCAACTCACATTTTGCATAATTTTTCTTGTCGCTTTTTCTGAGGGACCCTGGCACTGTAGCCATAACAAAAAATATGTAAATTGTATAAAGACAACCTGAACATCCAGAGTAAATATTCTTCATTTCTTGTTAAACCTTAGTGCTTTATTTGCATTTATCTCTCTGACTGTATTTCTGACTCTCAGGTACCGTAGCCTATATTAACAGTCACTTTGGGTTTAACATCATTAAATGTTCACTGTCAAGCCCCCACAAATCCCGCATTCCCCTTGTCTCTCAGGCTTAAAAAACTCATTTAACACTAAGGGCTAATTAATTAACTGGATTTTCCTATATTTAATAGAGACTACCCTAAACCATAGAACGAAACCCCACTGAAATTTAGTTCACTGGGGCAACCTATAATTATACCCAACCAGATTTAAACACTGTTCTAATTTATATTGATTATTACAGTAGTAGTCGACATTGTTATTATTATTACTACTACCAAGAATATGAGCATGGTCATATGGCATGTTGCACTATATACAGTATATGAGTATGTGGTATCATGAATGTACACTGTCAGGAAGAAATACAGAAGTAGTTTGTGCCATGGGCATTAGAACTGGTTTTCACTCTGAATTAAACAATATAAAAAAATCAGGGTGAAAAAGAAAGACAAGTTCATTATTTAACAAACTGGTAAACTCAGGGAAAAAGATCACGCTCAACTTTTATACCACATTCACAAAAGCTTTTGCACACCTCCAGATGGTTGATTAACTTATTTTTATGTCAGCAAACTGGTTTTCTTTATTTTCATCGTCCTTATTGGCTTCTGTAAACTTTATTTTTATTCACTGTTCTTTATTTATAGGTGTTTGCAAATTAAACCTACAAGTTCAAAAAGGAAATCAAAGAGGTGTACGGCTGTTACTTGATGTAGAGTTTATTAGAAGAGAAAGATGACTGTGGTGAATTAGCAATGAGGCACGGACTGGGCACATACCACTGTACGGTTATGAACATCTGCTTCAGGTGCATTGGTAGGTCACAAAGAGCCAGCAGCTGCTCCCCCTAAACTCAAGGGGAGCTCTTCTGTTGACATAAAGAGAAACTAGTTTGGAGCTCCACAAAGTTATAGCAAAACCCATCCTGATGAGAGAAAGCTCACTCTTTTAGAGACTGGCACTTCTGTGGTTTTACAAAACTAGCGAAACATTACTTGCTCAAGTTTTCAAATTTTCTCAAGGAGAAAAAAGAAACAAATAAAAAAGTCCCCCCAACCTTTACTCTGTGAAACTCTGTTTTTCTTGCAAGAGTGAAGCATTTCAGTATGGTTCATGATGCCCAGCTTCTCTAGACATATCATGTGATGCTATGCCACGTAGAAATACAAATAAGCTCTCTATTTCATAAAATAACTGTGTCTTCATATCACTCTGCAGAGGGCTATGCAGAGATACTGATGTAGATCTTTGGAGAAATCTAGCTGTATAGCTCATGATGTATATCTCTGCATTATGGTGCTTCAGGTTTGGGACCCACCTTCAGTATGCCTCCACAGCCCAGACTCGCACCTTTAAAAGGACACTCTCAGTGGGTTAGTAAACTAGTGCATCTGAAACACAAAAATAAATTCAATCCTTAACAATACTTATTGGCAAGGCAACCTTACAAGGTGGTCTCAAAGACACCCATGGCAACAGCCTGTTCCTGATCAGTGTGTAATTTGACACAACGCCCTACAAGAAGCAGCTTTCTAGCTCATCTCGGCATTATCAGATTGCAGTAATTACGCTCACTGGAATAGTAATGCTGATCATTTTCCACTTGTACTCTGCAGTGGAGAAATTGGTAAATACTGCATGAATTTCTGCATGTTATTTTGTGAGTGCATTCAGTTTTGCTCAGGGTAAGGAAATAAAACATCTTTTAGAGCAATTAAATATTTGAGTCCCATAGGAAAAGGTGAGGTTGGGGCATTCAGACCTCATTGGCTGGTAGGCAGGTGCATGGAGCTAGCACTGTATATCTGATAAAAACAAATGAGCAGTGGGGTTTCGAACAGGCAATAAGCTAGTAAATAAGCAAATACAGACTTAAATTCCAATATGGGGTAACCAAAAACTATGGAAATGTTAATGAACTGCATTCAGCAGAGGTAAAGTCAGCAGGGAGGAAGACTCCAGTACCTGGCTGTGACTTAATTGTGTCTTTACAAGTGTTTATCTGCTCTATGTCTAATGAATGCAGATTGGGAGTCCAGGACTCAATTAAAAATACTATAAACAAAATAGAGGAGTACAAAGACAAGGAGACAGCATGATAAACTCACACCCTATGGCGTTGTGATTGGGAAAACATCATACCATATATAAGATGACTCCAGGAGTAAAGAAGTAATAATGAACATTCACAGTGAATGTGAACCAGGAGTAGAGCTGAAAAAGTCTNGATTAACTTATTTTTATGTCAGCAAACTGGTTTTCTTTATTTTCATCGTCCTTATTGGCTTCTGTAAACTTTATTTTTATTCACTGTTCTTTATTTATAGGTGTTTGCAAATTAAACCTACAAGTTCAAAAAGGAAATCAAAGAGGTGTACGGCTGTTACTTGATGTAGAGTTTATTAGAAGAGAAAGATGACTGTGGTGAATTAGCAATGAGGCACGGACTGGGCACATACCACTGTACGGTTATNTCTTCATCAGTACCCAAATGAAGATGTGGACCAAAGGGCAGCAGCTTCCAACAGGCAATGCCTAAACTCTCTCTATGCTTCAAACAACACACACACATACACACACCCANTCTGTTGACATAAAGAGAAACTAGTTTGGAGCTCCACAAAGTTATAGCAAAACCCATCCTGATGAGAGAAAGCTCACTCTTTTAGAGACTGGCACTTCTGTGGTTTTACAAAACTAGCGAAACATTACTTGCTCAAGTTTTCAAATTTTCTCAAGGAGAAAAAAGAAACAAATAAAAAAGTCCCCCCAACCTTTACTCTGTGAAACTCTGTTTTTCTTGCAAGAGTGAAGCATTTCAGTATGGTTCATGATGCCCAGCTTCTCTAGACATATCATGTGATGCTATGCCACGTAGAAATACAAATAAGCTCTCTATTTCATAAAATAACTGTGTCTTCATATCACTCTGCAGAGGGCTATGCAGAGATACTGATGTAGATCTTTGGAGAAATCTAGCTGTATAGCTCATGATGTATATCTCTGCATTATGGTGCTTCAGGTTTGGGACCCACCTTCAGTATGCCTCCACAGCCCAGACTCGCACCTTTAAAAGGACACTCTCAGTGGGTTAGTAAACTAGTGCATCTGAAACACAAAAATAAATTCAATCCTTAACAATACTTATTGGCAAGGCAACCTTACAAGGTGGTCTCAAAGACACCCATGGCAACAGCCTGTTCCTGATCAGTGTGTAATTTGACACAACGCCCTACAAGAAGCAGCTTTCTAGCTCATCTCGGCATTATCAGATTGCAGTAATTACGCTCACTGGAATAGTAATGCTGATCATTTTCCACTTGTACTCTGCAGTGGAGAAATTGGTAAATACTGCATGAATTTCTGCATGTTATTTTGTGAGTGCATTCAGTTTTGCTCAGGGTAAGGAAATAAAACATCTTTTAGAGCAATTAAATATTTGAGTCCCATAGGAAAAGGTGAGGTTGGGGCATTCAGACCTCATTGGCTGGTAGGCAGGTGCATGGAGCTAGCACTGTATATCTGATAAAAACAAATGAGCAGTGGGGTTTCGAACAGGCAATAAGCTAGTAAATAAGCAAATACAGACTTAAATTCCAATATGGGGTAACCAAAAACTATGGAAATGTTAATGAACTGCATTCAGCAGAGGTAAAGTCAGCAGGGAGGAAGACTCCAGTACCTGGCTGTGACTTAATTGTGTCTTTACAAGTGTTTATCTGCTCTATGTCTAATGAATGCAGATTGGGAGTCCAGGACTCAATTAAAAATACTATAAACAAAATAGAGGAGTACAAAGACAAGGAGACAGCATGATAAACTCACACCCTATGGCGTTGTGATTGGGAAAACATCATACCATATATAAGATGACTCCAGGAGTAAAGAAGTAATAATGAACATTCACAGTGAATGTGAACCAGGAGTAGAGCTGAAAAAGTCTGTGACACAAGGAGAAACTGTAGCTGGGGAGAAGATAACAAGAGGAGAACCCATATCTCAAAGGCCAAAGTCCCTTCCATTCAACAGAAATTTGGCACTGCTAGCAATATATATTTACTGGTGGAAATTATTTACTTCAAAAGCATGGTGTGCTCCACAGAATGTAAGGATTCCTTCAGAGCTGTGGTTTTTTCCTTTTTGTCTCTACTCTTGGTTTATTTGGCAGCAAGCTGTAGTACTCCATGTTAAGACCTTAGCAGACGGAGAGGGATAAGTGGGGAGAGAGGAGAGGAGAGGAGANCAAATCAAGTCAAATCATCAGAGACACAAGGTGAACAATAATGACTAGGGACAGAAACAGTACCCAATGAATTACACACCCTTCTTTGAATTCCCCAGTTAGAACTTAGATACTGTCAAATTAGAGGTTGTAAATTCTAGTGACAAAGCAATTTTGCTGATTCTTTTAAAGCCCCACAATCACCACAAGAGCAGTGTTTCAGGCAGTATATTAGTCATGTAGGACAGAGCTACAAACCACTTGCAACTCGATACCCTTGGCAACTGAGTTATTGTCACTTTTGATTCTGACTGTTAGCAATATCTGTGTTTATCTCACAAGAAGACACTTGGTGTCTATTAATAAAGCCATTATAATTAGGATAATCATTTATTACTTTTGTTTAGAATTAGCTGCAGGAAAACAAAACTTATGGTTGACAGAGACGTCAACTTTCTTAAAATTGTCAAATTCTGCATATGCAGAAGCAGAACCTGAGATGTCTGAGAAGACTGAAGTCCTTGCACAGTTCAGGGCCCTGTAGCTGAACAGGGAGCTCAAACTGGAGCTCTATCAATAAGGACTATATTCATCTTCAGGCATTTATGTCTTTGTGTTTTTCTTGGTCTGCTTTTATGGATGATGGTTGTGTGTCCAAGGTACACTTAAATCCCTCAGAACATTTCTTAAAAACAGTTGCAACTACACTAAGGTGTAATGTTATCCTGAAGACCGACTTAAGGCCAGATTTGCTTCTCATCCATATTATTTGCTGACAGAACTGTGTTGTGACCACATTGCCAGTGTTCCCAAAGGAAGAAAACTTCCACTTCTCAAAACACTTGTGTGTGGACTCAGAAGAACACTTCGTTCTCACCCAAACCCGGCTCAGCAGTCTCTGTTGTGGGATATCCTCTTGTGGTGACCTCACACATACCATTAAGATGACCCTTGTTAAGAAAGGCCACACTGTCATCAGCCAGAGGGCAGATGAGGGCTGGAGGCAAACTGAGTTGAGCAAGTTTTCAGGATGTCAACAAAGACAACATGGACACTGGGTATCCATGGTGAGATAGCCAGTAAGATTAATAATAACTCTTTCATTATTGTGTTTGGTTTAAAACTATTCTCTCTTTTTTTCTTTTTAATTAATGTTTGGGTTGCACATGTGGAAAACTCTATAAAAATAAGCTATTCATTATTATTTATTTCGACCTGGATTTGTTACAATGCGTGCAGAATCTATTCAGAGATGCTACATAGTGATACCGATACATTATGCACAGACCCTTATATCCTGTATTTTACAACCTACAATTGCATAGAATCACTTATTGCCAAGTGGTCATTTTCTCACATTTATTATGACAACAGGATAAATGCCAGCGTTTGTCAACATCTTGTAAATGATGAGTCTTAATGAGGCAATCTAGTGTTTCACCCCTCTGAGGAATCTCATAATAGGATGAGCAAAATATCAGGTTAAAGGAAGTGGGAGGTAATCCCAGGGGACAAACCTTTTCTTGTACAATATATTCCTCAAGGTTTTGCTTGGAGTGGGTTCTAGGATGCGGGCCAATTTGGCGTACCCCTCTGTACAACATTTTAATTGTATTTTTATCAAATCCGGCAGAAATGCAGTCCGCATGTTGAATCTGTCAGTAAGCAGTGCCCTGTGAGAAAATAACAGTCTGAGCTTTGAGAACTTTCACCTAACACATGAACTTAAAATTATTCTTCCTGAGCTGAAAAATATATCTAATGTGCCTGCTCTTGAACTGTACGGTATTCTTTTTATTTTGATTTTGTAAAATATTTTTCAGCCTTTTATGTTCGCTAATCTATTTCAGGTTTCTCTGAAAAAATGCAGGCCACATTTCAGTCCAGCGTTTTTGGACTGAGCTCTGTTGCTGGATCCTTTTAGTGATAAGCCAAAGAGGAAGAGAATTCCTGCATTGTGTCTGAGCATTTTAATGTGTTGTTTGCTTTTAGTATCTGTGTATACTATCCTGCATGTCAGAATGCTAAGTCTTAAAAAACTTGAGTAAATAAAGTGTGTGAGAGAGCCCTACAAATGTAATACTTAATTAGAACAAGACATTTTTTTTAGAAACAAGTACTACCACTTCATCACTCTATAAATGATGCTATAGATAATCAAGAGATATTGTGTTTTGATAACATATATGATTTAGGATTCAGCCAATTGTCTAGCAGGATTGCAGTTCATTAGAAATCTGTCTCTGTGTCTTGCAGCTTTTTTATTTGTTTGGGTCAAACTAAAAACTCAATGAATGTCACAGACTTTATGAATTTGGGCAACTGAAAAGCAAGCAAACATTATATTACAACAATGTTTTAGTTTTTTCAAAAGAAAAAATTCAACTGGAAAATGATGACTCAATCAAGTAAGCATGTTCTAGTAGAATGTATTTTTTTCATTTAAATCTTTCATGCAAAGTTATGGAAACATTTAATTTTATTAAGGTCATGTAACTGTATTTCAATACTTGACCCATTATGTAGCAAAACAGTAAGGCTAATAATGAAGTGCTCCTGTAAACTTATTTTCATATCTTTTGGAACAGAACTGGGGGTGGAGGTGGATGTTTGGAAAATTTATTTCTTGAAAAACTCACAGATTTCAATTCTTTGTTCTTATTCTGGATGACAAGTAATTTTAAAATTTCAGAATTTCTTTTGGGACAGACATTTCAGGTGTTAATTCATAAATGGTGTGAGAGACGTTAATTCCCCAAGATATCTAAGCTTCACAGTACGCTTCTCACTCTGTGTTCTTTTTTTCCAACATATCTCCTTTCTTCTTCACAGTGTCCCTCACATCTCTCAGGATCAGGCTCTCAGTGTCTTGGGGATGACTATGTAGTGATATGTTCTGATTGCACTTTTGCTGTTCATCTGCATACTGGAGGCATGGTTTAATTGGATTGGATTGGCCATGGCTGTGCCTTCTCCTGCCAACAGAAATGATGTTGTAGTCTTTTCCTACTAATTGTTTGTATAACAACTGAAATATGTTAATCAGAACAACTGCAACTGGTTCTGGTTTGTATCTGTTTTGTTTTAATTGTCATTTTAGTGCTAACATACAGTCCAAGATAAGCAGGGAGACCTGTATTACACTTGTGCATTGCTAACAAGCACCTAAAGCAGCATACGATTTTGAACCTTATTAACCACTGAGTTTTAAGCAGACTAAATTGTCAGTGTTTATATTTGTAGGATACTTCACTGAGATTGTTTATATAAATATAAGTGAGATCGAAAGACAGAGAATACATTGTGCAAGGACAGTGAAGGACAGGGAGAGGTCAGTCCAACCATGAACCTAAGTGGAATAGAGTTTTCTAATTTAGACAAATCTTGTGAGGAGAACGAGACTTTGGAACTCTCCTTGTCACAGAACAAATTTCTTGACCTGCAACAATTATCCACTGAAATTACACTAAGAAAGGGCAGAAAAGCTTGGTATGTGGGGCTTTGGCAGAGGAATGGTGAGGAATAGAAACAGTGCTACTGCTGATGCTACAGAAAACATTCATGAAGCTGACAAGGACCTAAAGTGTCCTTCACAGGAAATAAAATAAACCATTGGTTCCTTCCTTAACTCTGCGGGGTTCAGTGGTAATTACATAGGAAAAGATCCGTTTCTTGAGACAGAAATCTAAATTTCGGATGACAGTAAAAAGTTCTGATATGGATGAAAGCGTGACCCTGCAGATGTGCTATCTAAAGGCAGGCCCTTTCTCTCCACTGTAGCTCTTTCTCCCCCAAAAAGGCGGGGCAAGAATTCAGGAGTAATTTGGGAAGGAACACATAGAAGGACTTGGCTTTCTGGCTGTCCTCCTCAATCTCTTCATAAGCAAAAAGACAAAATATTTTTGGAAGAGGACTAGTATTAACTACCAGTAACAGGACACCCAGCCTTACTAGCACCCACACTTTCTCTTGCTTGGTTGTTCCTAAACCTTCTTCAATTCCATAATTGCAATGTTTATTCACTTATAAAGTAGGCATTTACTATAACAAAGATTTGGGGGGAGGAAATAATAGCAGATGGAATTTCAGTTGATCCTATCATAACTATTATTTTCACTTTAGTAAAATAAAGTATGCAGTCATTCTTACATGATATCATATGGTATTTTCTTTATTTAAACTAAGGCAGGATGGAGAATGAAAAGAGTCTCCAGATTATAGCAGACTAAGACCATTTATCTTTATTCCTGTATAAATTATTTATTTCCTGATATTCCTGAGACCTTTTTTCTCCTTCTGCCCCCTCATTTTATTTCTTCTGTTGCATTAGTATGGGTTGAAATGAAACAATTCTTAGAAATACTTTTAAGGAAACACTTCATTTTATGTAACAAACGTTCTCCTGAACTGCCATATGTAAATTATTGACTGACTAGGGGGCAATTACTTGCAAATAACACTGGATTGTGCTGAATTACTGTACAGCCACAGGATAGCTACATTTTGAATGTCCCTATCCAGAGACAGATACTTTAGAGAGATGACATACAGGAAGAATCATCTGCCACACACACCTTTCACATGAAGATACTCGGCTTCTCCAAATGGAGCTTCATCACCTTGCAACAGTCAAGGCTCTCTCACAGGTTTCCTGCCTGAACCCTCTCCTTCATTAGGACACTTGAACACTTCTGAAGAAAGGCAATCTTCTTTTAAAGAGGTAAATAATAAATGATAAATAAATAAATCAATAAAGAAGCTCTGTAAATGCATTTTTGTTACTGTATAACGGTCATCAAGTTTCTATCATGAGCTGAAATAGTTGAACAAATGGTATTGCTAAATGTCTCTCTCCCTTAGAAGTGATTGTGTATACACTTTCTCTATGACAATATGAGTGAAGGGTTTCTTTCTGAATGACTGACTGTGTCTGCAGAGCTGAAAATAAACCAACACCAGTAAGACTCTACCATAGCAATCTTCTTCACAGTTCCTGCCCATGTCCATGTTTCTGTTTCTCCCGTCTAACCAGCATCAGCTCCAGTACAGCCCACAAGTAACCCCTCAGTGCAGCAGCAGCATTAAACCATTGGTCAAGAGCCCTTACACATAACACCACCATCAGTCCTTAAAGCATATGGTCTCTAACGGCCTCCTCTTCCCAGTGGTGAGTGCACTCAGGTTCTCCATGTGAGATGCTGCTTATTTCTTCACTTCTTCGTTACAAGATTGGTCTCTCTAAGTGACAGAAAGCGCCATTTCCAAGTGATAAAGGAACACTGTTGAGCATATTAGCTACAGAAGTTCTGTCTGTACTTCTAACAAATTAGGAAAGAAAGGCAGAGAGAGACTTTGGCCCAGACCCTCACAGATCCACTTTCCACTGGGGCTAAATCAGTTGGCATGACTCACTCTTAATAAATAATTTGATCAGTCTCTGTCACCTCCTACAGAGTCTCAAGTGACAACAAAAGGTGACAGTGTTGAATGATTCCACTTTCATCTATTCCACTCGATTAAAGGTTTTAGTCTAATAAATTCTACTATATAAAAATACGGATAAATGATGACAGGAGAGATGCAGCTCAGTCACTGCATAAAGAGATTTGTTTGGGTTTTTTCCCCCTTCACATAAATAGAGGTCTTTCTAGGAAGGTAAGTTTGTATATACTTATCTTCAATTAAGCTCATGAAGCTTGCAGGGAGGCTGTAAAGCTCTGTAAGCTCACTGAGCTCTTAAGACTGGACGGCACTACCCCATGAGCACAGCGTTCAAAATCAGCAGAGACAGAGAACCCCCAAACATAACTCCCTTTAAATAGTCAGACCTTGTTAATCCAAGCTTAGTTTAACCGAATGCCTGAGTATCTGAAATACTTAAGTGGCAACCTGTCTCCAAGTCTGAATGCACCTTTGATTTGTTAATCTGATTGTAAGGATGGGGGTATCCTGTATGAAATGGAGTTTGCAAACAGCTTGGGATTAATCAGCCTTACATATTACAAAACAAAGTATATTCCTGCCACTGTATTTATCATCAGGAAGGGCTGGCACCCTCTCTCCCTGACTGATTTATAGAATTGCACATTTGGCATAGCTGTGTAATATTCAGACGACAGAGTTTTCTAATAAGGATGTGCAATGAATGGAAATAAACTGAATGTACCTGAAATTATGCACCTAACTTTAGAGTACGTTATGTCCTGGTAGCCTGGAAAAAAAAAAAAAAAAATATCATTATTAGAATACATTAATTTTCTGGACAAGTATTAACAAACCTGATTCATGCATAGCATATTTCTCACCTTTAAAAGATTCATTTGTGCTTATTTGTCCTCTTAGCCATGTGTTTATTCTGTTACAGTTCCAAGGAAATGTTACCCATTAAATCTACTAGATTCTGATATGAGGCTGCTTGTCATTTTGGTTCTATTCAAAGGATTTCTTATGTTTGATATCTCCATGCCATTAATGCTGGGGCATCTGTCCATTTACAAAAATGAGCTATCGCACATCTGGCTGCTGGTAATAATTGCTTTATCAATGGCTTCTTCTCTGAGTCAATAACCTCATTTGGACTGTAGCAGGATAGGTTTGGTGTGCAGCCTAACTTAAGTTATCTAATTCTGCACTTCTGTGCTTCTGTTGTGTACAGGAGACTGTCAGACAGCCCCACTGCTATGCCATTTGAGTTCTTAACAGAATAAAATATATTTATGAAGATGCATTCTCACACTCCTTCTCCAGAACAGGAAAATAATTTTTCTGTATGTTTAATATTTTAACAAAATTCAAGGACTGGAATTAACAATGGAATGGTTTGCTGGATTATTTCTTGCCTTGAATATACCCTGCATGTATATTTGCATACGTATATAAATATTGTGACTCCTTTTGGTGATATAGTTGGCTGTCATCTGGTTTAAATGCAGTAATATTGCAAAAAGGCCTTGTCACTTTGTTAGAGTATTAACTAAACAGATCAGCTATTCATTAAAGATGTTTTTCTCATAAAACACAATATTTTTCACTAACCACATTTTTGAAGTTTCAAGTATTTCTCATTATGGAAAGTTATTGCTTTGGATCCAATATCTTGGCTACTATGGAGTCATTTGCTTTAGTTAAATGACACTACACAATTTATATAGATGAAACACTAGCCAGAAGATTTATTGAATTATTGGTCTTGGGATATCCTTATGAACGTACTTGAGTATTCAGTGGAGTGACAATAATATAAGCGTTTGCACCTACCACCATCACTGCTAAATGCAGCAAAATCACATATTAAAATGCTTATGCTGAGGCAAAAGCGTCCATGCAACCATAGGAAATCAAGCCTCACCTGAGTGAAAATTAGGGCTTCCTGCTCCACTTTACAATCTGGTTATAAAATAAATGGATTTCAGCTGGAATGGTAGCACTGTTTCTTCCAGGTCAAATCTAACATGCTACAGCTTTATTTTTTGTTAATATGTCCTAGCTCAAAATGCTAACCTTAGTTCACTTGGAAGCCCAGGGGTATTTATATGCTAGGAAAAGTAGCACAGTGCAAAGATTCTCAAGGTGACTTTTCTTACCATTGAGTCAGGCTGGTAAATTCAGCCACTGTAGAATATCACTATGAGGGTCAAACCGAAGTCACGCTCAGACTCAACTGTGCCCACACTAGAAACTGTGCCTGTCTTTTTGGATTGGGCATATCACATACAAACACAGACATATGGCTCTGGGTTGAGCTGACTCAGGTGGGATCAGATGTAGTGTTTAATGGTTGGTGTGTTTAAGGCCAGCAGTGGTATCTGAGCATCATTGTGAACCAGCATTTATCTGTTCCTTCCTGCTCTGGTTGCTGGCATTCAGGAAATTACTCTAACTTTGTCCCTCATTATGTTCATTTTTGAGTCTGAGAAAGAATATTAGGGAAATTAACATTTGCCTGTTCTGTTAGTATTGCTGTGACAAAAGTAGTGAAGATGTGAAATGAATGGCTATTGAGATAAGACTGATCTTCTCTTCTTTGAGAACTTAATCATAGAATCATAGAATTATCAGGGTTAGAAGGGACCTTAAAGATAATCCACTCTCATCTATTTTATTCCTCTTCTTTCCATGACCCATACTTACAGTCATTCATGCCTCTGAGAGCCACACAGTGAGGCAGTCACCTCTAGGTGTAAGGTAGCCTCCAGTACAGATTTTTACACAGGCTGTTTTCTTCAAGGCAGTGACAGTGAAAACATGCAGTTGTGGCAAATTAAGGCAATGGAGACTAACTGGTCCTCTGTTCCTCGCTGTACGTCATTTGCATAAGCATCTAGTCTCTTCAGATCATTTTGCCGTCTGCTTTGCCTGGAAGTAAGTACGATTCTGCTTGCTCTCCTGTTTGCTATACTACACATCACATTGTGCCTACCATTTCTCTGGCATTACCCATCTGCGATATCAGTGCCTGGGAACAAATTCCATCAACAAGCTTGCAGACTGATGAAACTCTTACGTTGCAAATACCCGGCTCTGCTTCCTCTTTCTCCATTGCTTAAAACTCAAAGAACTGATTTACAGGGCCTACCCTGCAACCTCATTGATATTAGCAGCTTGATGTCACACCCCACATATCTGTTAGTACTATTCTGTATCAATGTCAAGCAAAACAGATAACTGATCGTATCTGCCACAACTCAGCAGGAATTCACAGCATCACAAAAGACAGTACGTTGCTTTATCATCCAACTGGGAGAGTGGTTTGGGACAACTTGTTTATTCACTCTTGGGACGTGAAAGGAAATATGCTCGAATCATGGAATTCTTTGCCTGGTACTTAACCGAGCACAGCAACAGTGGCGACTATTTGCCTAAGATATCAAGCTACTGCAGCTATTGCTGAAGCATAGAAATACAACTGTTTTTAAGAACATGGATGTTTCTTTGTTACGGTGCTTCGCAGCTGTCTCAGATACTAGGGGAAAATCAGAAGCAGTTCTGAGGTCACGGAAGACAAAAGTCCAACGTCTTTCCAGCAGCAGTAGCAATACAGCATGAGCTGCTGGCCAAGAACAAAGGAGCTATAGACTGAGTATAAGCTGACAAATGATCCCATTGCATATTGCCTTCTTGAGCCAAAAACACAAGTTCACTTTAGAAGGAGCCAACTGCACTGGAAATATAGCAGTAACTTACGGAATCATCTCATGAAACAAAAGCTTATCCATTAAGACAGAGGACTCGGTCCCAGTCATGGAGCTGCAACTTACCCATCTGAGAAATTCCATATGCTGTTTGTTGCTATTTGTTATCCAAAAGAGTGTTGCTGCCTGGGCAGCTAGTAGTCAGTTGCCTATCAAGCAGAGGTGGGAAAATCTACTATTGATGAAGTGGTCATCGAAGTTTTTGAGGAAATTAATTCATTGCTATCCCTCAGGGCTGTCAAAATGGAAAGTACTGCTGAAGTAGTGATGAGGTTTGAACAAATGGGTTTCCTGAACTGTGCAACTCCAACTGATCAGACACATATCCTCATCCTGTGCCTGTGAATGTATTACCAGGATAAGATACTATTCTATTCTATCATCATTTATTGTGCAGTCAAGGTAGAATGCTCATGGACACATATGTTGGATGCACAGCGTGTAATGCCAAGATAGTCTTAAAATGTGCCTTCTTTCAATATGGGCAAAGCAAATAACCAATTTGTTTGGACTACAGCATCCATACTACCGTACAGCTAAAGTTATTCTGGATTTTTCTGTTTGGTACACAGAGCTAGAGAAGGACTACTTTGAATTGGACTGATTCCCTTCTTTTCACCTTTAGTGGAGTTCAGCATGGTTTAAAAAGAAAGCAGGCTCATGAGATGCATTAATGCCACTGAAAATCATGCAAGCACTACTTGGAAAACATTTTCTTACATCCACCTTATAAAATTGTTAATGAATTTCTCATCTCTCCAGCACTGCAGATCAGGTGACTGCTGATAATCCGGGATCCTTTGCTGTCTACCCAAGGAACGTGACAGTATATTGTACAGCTCAAAGTAACAGAGAATAATGTTTTAGCAGCTGAAACATGACCATTCTAGTCTAGAATAATCTCTCAAAGGTCCACCATGTCTCTCTCCTCTCTCAGTGCTATGAAATTCCTCTGAAAATAACTCAGTCCCTTTCCTTTGATCCTCTTCAGTCTCATTTTCTTCTCTGATTAACTTTACATCAATGGCACTGTTCTCCAGTTTACATTTCTCTTCATTCTTGTCTCCCTTCCTTGCTTCCTTCTTCTCAAGTTCCTGCTCTTCTCATCACTATTGAAGTACCCTGTCAAATTCAGAACTCTCTTACTCTGTTGGATGATCTTCTATGCAACAGATTTCTCTTTAATTTGTCAAACACAGATGTAGTTGTTCCTGAAGAAGAGAAGAAAACAAGAAATCATAGAGCACTTGCCTTCTATTTATGCCTTACATATGGTGCTGTACATGAAGAAGTAAGTTTTTATCTCTAAAGACTATTCTTTATGTGGGTTTTCCATTTTTACCAGCAGATCCCTACCATGTGGAACTTTCATCAAGGAGTTATTCCAAGAAAAGAAGCAATGAGACAATTTTACCTTTCATATTTACAAAAAAACATACTGTGGAGAAAAGAAGAGGACAAAGAATGAAAAAGAACAACCAAGCCAACATATAGGAGCAATAGTGGATATCCTGAAAATTTAGAAGATTTCCAGTTTCAGATGTCAAGATGGAAAGGAAAGGAAGTAACAAGTCTACTATTATTCCAGCTATGCCATCTATGGTGAGGAAAACTTGTGTATGATAGATCATCTGGTAGAGAGACAAGTTAAAATATTAGAAAACTAAAATTCTCAGAATTTGACCTGAATTTTGGGGACTTAAAAATTCCCTTCAGGGGAATTTACCCAACAGGTAAAAATTGTATCAGAACAACACTGAGTCAACATCAACAAATCTTACCAGTCAGGATGTCTGGGGAGGTAGCAAGCTCCTTTACAGAGAACTCATGACATCTACTCTTTTGACTGCTACATTTGCAACCCTCTTATAATCATGCCTTTTATTTTTTAAAATAACATATCAAAGGGCTGGAAAGTGTTGCTTGAAGTTGGGGGTTTATTTACTTATTTATGTAATTATTGATGTATTTATTTAAATCCCTCCACTTGGCCACAGTTTTGAAGTAGCTGTTAACAACTGGGAGAAAAGAAAGGAAATGTTATGTTTGAGGATAACAGCGCCACATGCAACTGCAGCTAAATCAAGTACAGAAAGCAAATATTTAAGAACCCACTTCAATATTTTGCAATAGCCATTGTAATAAGACTAAAGATGACAGAGCTCCATCTTCTCATCCTAGGCACCTGTCTCTTTTGTGCAGGAAACCTCTTCTACCCTCTCTGAGTGTGTGAATAGCTCCTAAGAGCTGTAGATAAATGTCTCTTTGGAGCACCATTATGTTTCTGGAGAGATTCTGTCTCGCGTTCATAGGCACCGCCTTTTACTCAGATTACAGACCCATACTCTCAGTTCTTTCTGATACATTTTAGGTAGAGCTTCATTAAAAAAAAAAAAAAAGAAGTTCTTTCTTGACCTTTTAAGCTTATATATCAGACGTTGACCCAAAGCAGCATCTGCACTGTAATATTCACAAACACATACACCATGACTTCTTTTTAACCCAGAGTTGGGTTAAAATTCAGCAGGTGTAAATTTGCCAATCATGTAAGCCATCATATTGCTTCCACATTGTATTGGGTTTACATGGCAAAATTCAGGTAGTGGGGAGTCTGCAGGGGTGGCCTCTGTGAGAAGAGACCAGGGTCTGCCCTTCCAGCTGGCTCCAAAGGGGACAACCTGCTGGTCAAAGCTGAGCCCATCAGTGATGCTGCTGGATTCTGTGCAATAACGTATTTAAGAAAAGGTAAAAAATGTTGCACAATCACTGTGAGGGAGAGGAGTGAGAAAAAATATGAGAGAAACAACCCTGCAGACACCAAGGTCACTGAAGGAGGGGAAGGAGGTGTTCCAGGTGCTGGAGCAAAGATTCCCCTGCAGCCCATGGAGGAGACCATGGTGAAACAGGTTGTTCCCATACAGAATATGGAGGACCATGTCGGAGCAGGTGTCTGCCCTACAGCCCATGGAAGACCCCACACCGGAGCAGGAGTAGCTATTCTTATATTGTGCAAGCATCTAAGCTAGGTAAAGCTCCAAGCATTGATCTTGGCGTGTTCTTCGAGGCAGTGGAATGGCTAGACCCAGGTACATGGCATAGCTGTAAAGCTGAATTGCATTTTTCACAGCTATGGGGAAAAATGACAAGGAATCTAAGAAAAAAACCTTCTAGAAACAGTAAACAGTAATGGCAGAGGAATGTGACTCATAACTGAGATAAAAACACTAAGATCTCTGAATCAAGTAGGGCAAGTTTTAAAAGAGGTGAGATTTAAAACATAAATTGGGTATTTAAAACGTAAATTGAAGTTTTGGGGGTTTTTTTAAGCAGTCATGCTGATGGGAATATCTTGAAGAATGTGATGTCTCTTAGGTAAGGAGTGGGCAGAAGGAGCCATATTCAAGAAACTCGAGCAATTATAAACTGACATTAGTTGTGATCTTCTTTATTCAGGTAGCCTTACACGACATTCAAACCAGTACCATCCATTAATCTATTTCCTTTACAGTAAAGAAGTCCTAATTTCTCTACTTCTTCAGAAGTTGCAACTAAAATAACTCTTCTCTCCAGTACCTGACCAGTATTCTCTGGTTTCCACAAATCCTATCCACCCTCAAAACCTGAGAGTGCTGCAATCTCTCCTATACCCTAACACGCTTCACTTCTGTGTGCCTTTGTGTGTGGTTTTTCTAGCTGTGTAAGGCTTTTGTTGGGTTTTTTTGATTCATTATTGGGGTTTTATTTCTTTAATTCCAGTATTTCCATACTTTAACATCACTTGTTGCTTTCTATAGTTTCTTCAAGATCTTTCTTTTATGGTCAAACTAAAACCTCTGAAGTCTAGTGATAGATAGAGAAAAATTACAGAGAAGGTAAGTCAATTCAGGCTTTGTACATTCCCAGGTTTGTGTTGGAAGGCAGCATTCATCTTCATATCAAACAAAAAATACAACCTATTTCCTAAAGACACTTCCCTTGTGGTGGCATGTGTTTTCCGATTAGTCCTCTGAATGTGGCAGAAGTTTGAATGGGGAACACCAGTTCTGCCCTGTTCCTACTCCACATTAAGAGTGTTCGCAAACAGCTATTATTTCACAAAAATTTCACAAGATTAACAAATTAATTTATTTCCCTTCTCCCAGAAAGCTACTTCTGAATGCAAAGGAGAAATAGACATTTGGAAGCAGGGAAGCAGGAAAAGAAGGATCAGATGCTTCTAGGCAAATTTACCACTTGAATTTTCCACGTTGCACCCATTTCACAGCCATCCTTTGAAAACAGTCACGTTGATTTGTGGGGCTCTGAAAGACTCAAAAATCAAACAAAACTGAGTGCTTTAGTATGAAATGGGAGCGGGTCATTTTCTGCTATTTCTGGACTTTCTGCCCACGCCTGGAGCGTGAGGGAGTGAGGGAAGGGGGAAGGAGCATCACGGTGGAAGTGCCAGGCTGCTGAAGTTCAGAATAAATCTGTCTCCTGGCAACTCTGCACATTTGCTTTCCTTTCCCTCTACGAAGTGTTGTGGTACAGCGGAATACAAAGTCAGTAACAACTTCACGTCGTCCTGCTGAAAAAAATATAACTGAATGCAAGGCAAAGTAAACACACAAGTGAATCAGAAAATGGAGTCTCTCCTACCCAAACATGTTCCATCCTTCCATGTAAAAAGACGCTGAAAACACTACTCCTGCATAATCATCTGTTTTTTAAAACTAAAGGTTAGAGAAAGAGGAGCGGCTTCAGCTCCAATGCCTGTACGACACTACTGCTGGAATGCCTGGTGTGCCGGTAACAGTACTAACTGCGGAGTGCTAAGCCTAGTCCTCTGCATACATTCTTCTCTCTCTCTCTCTTCCTAACTCTCTTTTTTGCACTGGTCACTTCTAAATTTAACTCAGGTATCTTAAACTATGACATGAACACTTTAGGATTAACATTCAAAACATAATTTCATATCAGCCTCCCCTTCTCTGAGCAAGTCTGGTTGTGGCCACAGATGGAGTTGTTCCCCTTTATCATCTTTTTACTTCTTTCATCTTAGAAAGAAGTGAAGCAACCAGGAAGGTGGTTTTAACTAACACGTGATCGTTATCTTAGCTCTGATTAAGAAGGTAATATCCAGCTCAGTGGTGGTAGCCTCTGAGGATGAACTCCCTCCCTCTCTTGCAATTGTGGTATTGAGTTCAGATCTGCATATATGATGGACAGGCAAACCCTGTTTTCGGTAGGCACTGGCTTCATCTTACAGATGGACAAGGCCTCAGATGACACAAAAGATCTCCCTACCACACTCTATTTGTCTAAATCACTTTCTGTCCCTGACGATAAAAGGAGAAAACCCATTTTAAGAATGAACATGCTCATAATATCCACATTTTCCCAGTAAAGATTTTTCAGGCAGGAAGTACTCCAAAGGAAAAGATTCAAAATATTCTTAAATTTATTTTATGAGCCAGCCTATCAGCTCCTAATTTCATAGACCTTTTGACACAATCAAAGGCAGCTTTCCTTCTTGTCTTACAGGTACTCTGTTCCAAGCTGAAGCCAGAAATAAGGCTGTAATGTGACTCAGGTGACTGATCACACTAGAAAGAGTGAAAACCAGTGACAGAAAATTCACAAAGAACCAGTGGCCTGCTACGTTTTGCATGATTCATTGTTGACCAGTGAATAAATTTATGAAATGACAGCTTAGAGACAGGAGGAAAAAGAGCCAGTGGCAAAGAATACAATATATTTCTATCACATCTCCCCATCTCTGTTAAGAGAATGGCAAGAAAGGGGGTACCTGCCACCCTAAAAATTAAGACAAATGCAGAGTTTCCTTTGCTAAAAGGTTTCCTCAGTAACTTGGCAGTGTGTACTTGTTATTCCCCAAACTTTCTTTCTGCTCTGAAATCCTGTGCTACCCTCCTGTGACATTTTCTTGCATGCGCTCCACTGAAGTTTGGGTCTATTGTGTCACCACAAGGGAGCTGATCCTTCAGCAGTTGCTTATTTATTGAGGTCACTTGAGGTCAGCGATGTGGGTTTTATGGGGTGGGTTTTTTTTTTTCCCCAGAATATGGTCAGTCTGGGCTGGGCTGTAGGAATTCCTTTAATTTTACAAAGGGGGAGGCAGACGGTGGAGGAGTTTTCTTCTAAAATTACATACATTTCAAACGCATAGGTCTATACCTGCATTGTATGTATAACTGGCTATTTCCAATGCCTGTCTCCCTCCTGTCACAATTTTGGTTTGATATTAATGGACTTGTACGGTTTTTCATGAGCAAGATCTTAGTCCTTTATGTCTCACTGAGGGTTTTTTTGTGTTATGCAGCAAGGAAGGGCTACTCTGCCTTACCTCTCACATTTCCTTCTTGCCTGGGTGACAGGGGATTTGTTGACATTTGCTGCATGCCCTGTTGCTATTATAAATCGGAAGCTACATTTCAAGCTTCAGCACACTCAGAGTTAAGCTGCACTGGAAAGAGGACAATGGAAAATATAAATGGGAGAAATTTGAAGATGTGGAATGGGAATTATTTGGAGGAGCTTTTTCTTTTATTTTAAAGCATTTAAGAAACAGAGTGAGAAAAAAAATCCTCATAAATGAGGGGTTATTTTGCTTTGTTTTCAAAGCTGGATGCCTGAAGTCAAGGTTCTAACTCTGTGTTTAGTCATCAGAGTTTTCTTCCGCTAAAACCACTCTTAAATCTTCCCTTGAAATGATCCTCAGTACAAAAAGTATAGATTTTGTGATGTGAAATATTTTCCACAATTTTGAAGGTGTCTTTGTAAATAGTGCTTAGTGTCAGGTTTTTAATGAATTGAGGAATTTGGTTAAAAAAAAACCACTCCAAGAGTTTCAGTTTTCATTTTAAAAACTTTTCATTTCCGTTCACGTAATATACAATAAATGAATACCGGCTATTGAAAAAATGAAAAAAGAAAAGTCAGAGCAAAGTAAATTTTACAAATCAGGCCAAACAAAATATTTTGGTTTAACAGAAATCAAATAATATTTCTTTTTAAATGTCAATATATAGGAAATTTCTAAAAAAAAAGTTTGCTCTCCCATGTTCTGTTCCAAAATGCAAGGGGTGTTTTACAACAGGAAATTTCCCTGAATTGAAAAACTCGGTTCTCCTACAACTCCAATGCCCAGATTTTCTAGTCACTTAGGAGCTCCAAGTGATTTCAAAAAGAGTGTGACTGCAAATCAGTTCATTTATCTGGACTACTTACAACGATGTCTATGTAGTGAAAAGAAGTGTAATGCAGGGAGTCAATTTTATAAATGTGGCCACAATTTAGTACCACAGTCCTTAAAAAACTAGAACAAATAGAAAGCATAAAATAATAGAGAGGAAGCGTATAATTTGAAAATATTTTTCATGACCCATTTTAACTTGTTTCACAATGTGTCTTCTTTTTTTTTTTTTTTTTCTCCAGGGTAATTTACGGCATAATTCAAACCTGCAGATAATTTTGACTTCTTTTGCTTTATTAATAGCTATTAAATTTTATTTAAGCTTGCTCATTTTTCAAGGCATGGGTGGGATAAAGCGAAGCTTCTAATTTTGCATCCTGCTCTAATCTCCGATTGGAGAGTGTTACAGGCTGGGGTTTTACATAGTAATATACGGGCAGCAGATAGAGAGATTTGACACACACCCACACCTATGGATATAAACCTCGAGAGCGGCCTGTGCGTTTTGCAGTGGCAGCTGACCAGACTAGTCCCTTTTGGACTTCAAATCAGCGCATCTCTCTGTGCGGGAAGGTGCTATATTTTATAGTTGGGTTGCAGGGTTTTGGTTTGGTTTGTGGGTTGTTTGGGGTTTATATAATAAGGGGGGTGAGGGAGGGGTGTCTTCTTGAATGGCTCTTCCCCTGCCCTTAAGTTTAAGGCTATTTTCAGACTTCGCCAAACGTTTGATTTTTGTAATTATCGCTAGGATTTTCCATGCCCACCCCACCCCC
>VXBO01003930.1:125378-173786 GCA_013400135.1 Rhinoptilus africanus
CCGCTCCGGGCGCGGCTCCTCCAGCTGCCGGGCAGCGGTGGGGCAGGGACGGCGGGGGGCGGGGGATGCTCCTCCATCAGCCTGGAAGCCCACCTTGAAGGTGCCTTCCTGCTCACTCCGCCGTCCCCCTCGGAAAGTTGGGCTCCAAGGGGATGGCTGGGAATAAACCGAGAGGGGGACAGATCCGTCACGGCCACTCGCAGAGAAGCGCGCCGGGAGCGGCTGGGAAGCCACCTCTCCTGCCCACCTGAGCAGAGCTTTTGCTTCAAGAAGCAAGGCAGCATGTTCTGCAGGGGAAAGTCGAACAATAAGCGAAGCTACGGTTCTTAAGAAGAAGCCATAACGGGACTAGGCTCCATGCACCGTGCAGGTCAGCATCCTTAATTCCAAGGTGCTGGTATGAGGACCATTGCAAGACACTGTATAGAGCAGGTCACTCAGTCCCTTCACAGTAGGCCCTAGCTATCTCTTCAGCTAGGTCATGTTCAATTTATTCTTTTTTTTAATTTTAATTGGGCTTAATTTTTGGCTTATAAATGTGCGTCTGGCTCAGAAAAAGGAAGCAAGCCCTTAGCTACATTTTTAAAAATCCGAGCTTGGATGAGCTCTTTAAGTGATTATAAAGTTGACTAAATGTAAAAGCTTTGCAAAGGCAGTAATTTCAGACACACTCCTGGCTGCTAAGACATGTCTATGTTTCATTTTCTGTATATTTTTAGGGAGCTTAAGTGGGGTGGGTAGCTCACTCATTGGAAAAAGGTTTTTTTAAATGTCATGCTTCATTTGGCTGTATGGAAAAGCTGAGTATCAGATGTCCTGTCAGGAAATAAGATACACTGATATACAATGTGCAAACATTTTATTTTGAAGAACTCCTTCACAGTCTCACTTCATGGAAGTGAGTTGCCCAACTTAGTCACACAGCAAAGGAAGTCTACATCCTGATTTAGGCTTAATTTCTTGGTTTAGAGCTCATGGCAGCAGGATATCTGAAAGGGAGAGTGTGCTTCAGGGTTTTTTGTACAGTTTCAGCACTTCTTATCTGCACCATCAGGAACGTCTCAGTACACCAGGGGAGAGAACATTAGCCCAGGGAAATTTTTTAACCTCTTCTTTATGGCTTGTTTTTTAAGAGTGGAAGTCAGAATGACTAGTGTTTTATTAAGGATAATCACAGCTTCCTGCTCCTGATTTTGCAGAAGAGCTCTCTGCAGGTCTGGGCATAGGTGGCACCAATGAAAAACTACACTTCGTCATCAGTCAGTTTTCTCAGTCCTCTAAGGGCTAAGAACAGAAGGACTTGAGAAGCTTTACATTTCAGGGCAAGCAACACTTATCTAAATGCCTGTTGTTATGATATGACCTTATTCTAGTGCCACCAGAAGTCCTTTAGGTTATAGTGAGAAGAGAGAACCAGTTATTTCAGAAAGGGAAAAAAAAAATCAGGGAAATTTAAACTCCCTTTCTGTGTTCTAAAAGAGCTGATTCATATACTGCCATTTACTCCTGTTGAGTTACTCTGGATTTTGCAGCTCACCTTGAATGAAGAATAGACTGTTCCTTAAAAGTGGCTATTTATTTTGGGGACCATCTTTCTCATCAATTTCACACAGATAACTGGAAAGGTCTCACCAAAAAAAAAACCAAAAACAATTATCCCATTGGAAACCAAACCTCTTCACAGATCTTCAAGGCAAAAAGAAACCTCTTTCCTGCTTGTTCACCAGATCTAAGATTCTCAAGCCATAAACAGTCATGGATATCATGAAATGTAATCCCCAGCAGCAAGGCAATGTGCAGAAACCAGTGTTTCAATACATTGTATTGAAATTTAAGACAGAAATTGAACTTAGAAAGATGTTTCTCTGTTCAAAATAAAACCATCAGAGATGCTAGACACAATCATGGTGACCTCATGTATACACTGCTTCCAATTTGGAAGAAACTTTGCCATGATAGTGAGCATGTCATCAAAGCCTCAAGGTAATGTTTAATTGAACTCTTTTTCTTTTCTTTTTGCATAACTATATTCAGTATTGTACTGATGTTTTCTCAGTTAGTTCATCTGTCTCCACATTTTATCTTTCTGTCTGTTAGGCTTATTAGCATACTTTGACAGATTAAAAGGCTAAGGTCAAACAAACAAATCCCCAGAGAAATACTGCTAATTATTGTCATATGTTTTTTAAATACTTTTGCTTCTTCAAAGAATTTCATAAGGAACTCAATTCAACTTTGCAGTCCAACTGTTTCTTTTATGAGTCCCTCCTCTCTTTAACATCGCTTTTCCTAGCCACCCTCTAGTGCCCCTACTCCCATCCTCATGTTTTAGGCAGGCAATTAGCTATTTACAAAAATGCGAGACTGTGCTTCAAATGAGTTACATTTTGTGGAAGGTACCCAGAGCACATATTGACACGCAGCGAATACTGTTCAGTGAGCCAGCAAACATGGATTTGGGTGGCTCTTCTGTTTCATGATGTCTGAAGAAGTAAAAGATGCTTTTCATTGGTGGCAAAGCGGCACAGATCATCCTTCTTCCAGAATCCTGCTAGGGACTAGTGAGTGCTGCATACAACTGGGGTGTGCAAAGGAGTCCTTTGCACCCCAGCATTTTCACTCTGTTTGTATTGTGAGGAGCATTGGTTAGGATCTGAAGGCAGAGGCAGAAGGCCAATGAGCTGCGTATTAATACCAGGTGCTGTACAAAATTTTCTTTACCTTCAGCTTCAGCTTCTTAGAAGACAAAACAGAGCAGGTAGATGGTCTGAGTGTGGGTGAAAAAAAATTTTTAAAAACAGAACACAAACATCCAACACACATTCAGTTGGGAAGAATGATTTTAACCACAGTCAGCATAATACTTTCTGTATTCATTGCTGGCCAAGGTAAATAATAAGGTAGGAGTTGGTCAGATACAGGCAGATATTGGCTTCTTGTGAGAATGAGACAACAGGTGGCTAAAATAAATAGAGGGAGAGTGCTTTTGGAACAAGTAAGCAACAAAACAATCCTGATTAGCTTAATAAGCAGACGTGTATTTATCTTATGCCTCCACATTTCTATTAATTTCCAAGCACTTCCATGCTTCAAGACAATATATCTGTTTTTTAAAGGATTAATTGTTTGACAGGTATGCAAAGGTAGCATTGCCAAACCTTGTTCATGGCAGGTAAATCATTACATGGCCTAAGACAGTGTTCATTAGCAGCATTGTCAATCAAGTGGGAGTCCTGCCAGAGAATTGCTGATGATACGACAGGGTCAGAGACGAAGATATTCAGTCTCTATTCATCCATCAGATTATTTTTTTTTAAATCAATTTACAGCATGATAATTGAGTCAAGTTTATTGTGCTGCCCCTCAAACAATGTAGGATTTGGTGATTATAAATCTCTTGGTACTGAGACCACACAAAAAAAAAAGAGAAAGAGAGGAAGAGAGAAGAAAAAAGGAGGAAGAAAAAAGGAGAGTTGGGATAGGGTGGGGAGATGAAAGCTAATTGTTAAGATAAATATTTTAAGAAGGGAAAGTTTCAACTGGAGAAAGCCTGTCTTTAAGATGAAAAAAATAGTTGGGAGATGAAGTCCTCAGTTAAAGAAATTCTTCACTAAAGGTGAAGGGCTAAATTGCCATTCATGTATCTGTATCATCTGAAATTATTCTACTGATAAAACCAATGTGTATCCTTCCCAGGGGAACAATACTGCCTTCAAAAATATTGTTTCTTTCTGCTGTGTTGAGACCCCTTTTGTAAAATGTTTTCCCCTTTATACATGCAACTGTGCACGCCTGTGTGCACATTTGTGCGAGCAAGGTCTGCGTGCTGACTACGTCTCTGTGTCACAAGATTAAAAAAAAAGTAATTAATGTGGAAGCAAAAATGAAAAGTCTCTTGCTAAGGCAGAAAGAGAAGAGCTTTCAACAGGGAGGAAAGCCCTCTTCTATCAACCTGAGGATGGTCTGATTTCCAGGACAAATATCCAGCACTGTATTCCCAGCCCAGGAAAAGAGGTTTGTAAGCCTCCCTCCCATGACCTGCACTCTTTTCATGCTTATGCCAAAGAGTTAAAATAAGTGCCATTGCCATCATGCTCAGGCTGGCTGTAAACTGATGTTAGTAGTAAACATGTGCTTGCTTATCTACTTTCCTCAGTTTGCTGTTTGGCTGATTTCAGACACATGATAAATAGACCATTCCTAAATTTTCGTATAATTACATTTAAATATAATTTTGAGCAATTAAAATGAATGGGAGAGGAATTCATATGAAATCTGTCTCAAAATAAACCTATAAAATATCTGAGTGGCGCATTCCAGGGTGATTTCTTAAACTCCCCTTCATACAGCAGCCGTGGTCGTGAGCTCTCCCCTCAGACCCCGACTCCTTTCTGGGACTCATCAGGCTGATGCTGAACATATTTAAATCCTCCCCATAAAAGGTTTAGTCTAAGTTGCTTCTCCAGTACTTGTTTGAACATTAAATATGCAAATAATCATCATTACACTTCCAACAATTACACATGTTTGCGAGCACCATGTCAAGTACTGGCAGCAGTGCAATCATTTGTAAAGACAAATATTCCATTCCAAGAGATGTCATGCTGCTTAGAAGATTTCTTTTTGTATTAGTAGCCACACTGCTGCTTCATAAAGTGTGCAAATGAACGTGACAGTGCTGCCAATAGCTGCCAGTTCCTTCCTCTCGGCAGAGCAGATGTCAATCAACCATCCCAAACAGACAAGGCCTCGGTACTGCCGCAGACATTAAACATGTAGGATGGAGAAGGGAGGGCACAAACAACACAGGCAACGCAGGGGCTCGGCGTGCTCCTCTCTCTCTCCCTCTCCCTCCTCCTTCTCTCCCTCTCAGCCTCTCTCCCTCTCTCTTCCTCTCTGAGGAGGCCTGAGGCCGTTGGAATATTTTAATTTCTGATTTCTGACTATATTATCGCATGTTTGTAACAGTCGAATTGTAATTTGTAGCTCTGAGGTGATATGAAAAGCTGCCTGCGACCGTAGGACAGATGCAGGCGTGTGTGGCAGACTTCTCGTCGCTCTTGCCTCCTTCCCTCTCTCTCCCGCTCTTTATGTAGTTATGGATAATTGTCAGCATTCACTTTTATCACATCCAAAGTAGCAGCTTAGAGAAGATGCGACTTTAGTCAGGACTAATCTTGCCTCCTCCTGAAGTGGGAAAATCCCAAGTATTTCAGGGTCCTATTGATAACCCTTGTGCTTTTTTTCCATAAAAGACGGATGACTCTGGCAAGCTTGGGAGACTGCAGATAATGGGATTGACTTGGTACTTAAATCTCAGTGAACCAAGACAGCATAAGTAATTAGTGAATTGGATCCATACTGGGGTGCTAATGATGGCTAATACTGCCCCACACCATTCTAAAAACCACAAGATACACATCCATCTCATTCAGATAAAACCGAGGGGACACCACTTTTGCGGGCATCATTTATTTCTTCCTTAGCAGAGAATTTATCCGCTGTAAAAAAAAAATAATCTAATTTTCCTGGAGTGACATCCAGAAGAACAAGTGACCATTCTGTCAGAAGAGTTCATTATGATCACAAATACCTCTGGTGTTTTTAATTAAGAAAGGCTAATTAAGAGAAACTACGCATTTATCTTCTTATCTAGTTGTCAAGGGAAAAGTCACAAACACTAACTATATGCTGTTTGAACGGGAGAGGCAGTTCCTCTTTTTAATCTTTTTTTTTTCCTTTTCATTTTCAAACAGACCAAATCCTCACANTTACAGAGACAGCTGAAGACAGGGAGGAGGTTGGGTGGGGTGGGGGGAAGGGTATGCAGAAGCTGGGAACCCAGGTATCCTTCAGCTTTCCTGCTGCAAGCTAAATCCTAAAGCCAGACAACTGATCTTGCCTATTCCAGCTTCTTATTTGCAATTTTTCCTGTTGTTATGAGACTTTAAAAAAGATGTGACTCAAGGCAGGCTCGGGCTGTAGCGTATAAAGGGTTAAGATGCAACATTACTGATCAACAGCAAAAAAGGCTCCTGCCAGACACTGATTCTTTTTCTTTTTTTCTTTTATTTTCTTTCTTCATTAGGATTAAGCTGAAATCTTTCTTTTCCCTGAATGTCAGAAGAATCCTAATTCTGTATTGGGTTATTTCGGCAAGTACCTCAGTAGGTGTGTGTGTGACCACAGTACGAAATGCTTTTTAAGGAGAACTTCATATTCAACATTTAAGGAGAAAAAGCTGTTTAATACAGGGGCTCTTCGTTTTCCTTCTCAATCTGTAACTGATTAGGGGGCATTCAGAGCTAATGTGGGATGAAAAAATGGGCAGATTCTCGGTTGAGGAGGTGGAAGGAGGGGGTTGGTTGAGGTGAGGATCTGAACTGGATTAGAACAGACCCAAGTTTTAGTTGGGTTGGGGCTAAAGTGTTAGCCCAGAGGCAGGCAGGCTGCCCTTCATCAGGGAGAAAAATGCTCTCACTTCAGAGGCTCTTTCTGCTTCTCAAAAAGCAGAGAGATTCCCCCTGAAAGTAGGGCTTTGGAAATTGCAGCCTTNCAGACCAAATCCTCACACAAGACGAACTTCATTTAAAGGAAGTGTTTCTTTTTTTAGACCAACGCTCCAACTTTTATTAAGTGTATTTCAACTCCACGTCCCGATTTTCCTCCGGGTTTGTATAATTGTGTACAAACTAGCATTCTGCCTCATTTTTCTTTCCCCACGGAGTGATAGCATTTTATCAGGATAATTTAGATAAATGCCTTTCCATAGGGTTTGCTTATCCTTCCAGGAGCTATGATCGACAAACAGCCACATAAGATGAATGGCATTGTATTTTGATCAAATGTATTCTCATCTAAAGGTAGAGAGGGTTTCAAGGTGAGGGGAACGTCTGTTTTCCTCAAATGTGACCGTCAGAGGGTGGTCCTCCCTCCCACNGGATTAAGCTGAAATCTTTCTTTTCCCTGAATGTCAGAAGAATCCTAATTCTGTATTGGGTTATTTCGGCAAGTACCTCAGTAGGTGTGTGTGTGACCACAGTACGAAATGCTTTTTAAGGAGAACTTCATATTCAACATTTAAGGAGAAAAAAGCTGTTTAATACAGGGGCTCTTCGTTTTCCTTCTCAATCTGTAACTGATTAGGGGGCATTCAGAGCTAATGTGGGATGAAAAAATGGGCAGATTCTCGGTTGAGGAGGTGGAAGGAGGGGGTTGGTTGAGGTGAGGATCTGAACTGGATTAGAACAGACCCAAGTTTTAGTTGGGTTGGGGCTAAAGTGTTAGCCCAGAGGCAGGCAGGCTGCCCTTCATCAGGGAGAAAAATGCTCTCACTTCAGAGGCTCTTTCTGCTTCTCAAAAAGCAGAGAGATTCCCCCTGAAAGTAGGGCTTTGGAAATTGCAGCCTTAACCTCATCCTTTTGATCTGGCCCAGAGTTTTTCTTCCTTTCTGTCTTGCTGCACATGAGAACTTTTGGCTTTTGTAGTTGCTAGATGCATGTATTTCTAAAATGACAGGCGTTTTTATAATACTAATAAATCACATAGTCCTTTAAGTCTAAAACTGAACTCTGCTTCTTCCCCAGCCAGGTTTCTTTTTGCTTTTCTGCTTACCGCCGATTTACCTGGCTCTTGCTAGCTTTTAGGCCTTGTTGTAATTCTCAAAAAAAAAAAAAAAAAGTTATTTTGACTGTGCAAGACCTAAAGTATTTTGTCCTGAAGAAATCTGAAATATTTTAGTCTACATAAGTAACAAGGATCCTCATTTTATAATTAACATCATGTTTTGGGAAACACCTCAGTCTGGAAGGGTAGGACAAGAGTATGAGAAATATCATTGTTAAGATGTGAGGATTCACCTTCTGCAAAATTAGAATACCGTTTGTTAAAGAAAGTCCCTTTTCTTAGATTTCTAACTATAACTGTTCCCCTTCCATGAGTTTAGCTTTTGGAAGAGCTTCATTGTTTATCTTCCTAACAGCCTGCATTTCCCCTTGAATATGACGAATGCAGCTGCAGGACCCTGTGTGGCCAGTTTAGGGAGTTTGTCACATGGTGGGGGTCTTGAAAGGGTTTTCTAGCAGAAAGAGAAATAACTCCCTTCTTTTGACCTGATTTGCTCAAATATTTAGTAGTTGCTCCCGTTTCTGCTGTCCTCCCTGGAAATAGCGCTAGAAATTACAGGTGCTGATAGAAATAATCACATCATTGGACAATTTCATCTAAAATACTGCAATTCTCAGTTTTTACTTCTGAAATATTATTCCTCATTTTTTATCACTAAACAAGAAGGGTTTGACAGAAATCAGGGGAAAAAAAGAAAGCTAGAACCGATATATGATCTATCCACTTATACCTTAAACTTACAGACACTATTAGCAGAATTACAGAGCTTGTAGTAAATGGTATTAAATCTCAGACACTTGGCTAAAGGCAGGTCCATATCCAAGGTTATAGAAAAGGAGTATGAAGATACTGACCTTCTCCAAACTAAAACCTGCCACACATTTCTTTTCCTAGTGTTTCAAAAGGAGGTAAATTCATTCCCAAATCCTTTCTAACAAGACTTTGAAAGTTACATTAAAAATGAAAAAAAAAAAAAAAAGAAAGAAAAAAATGTACAGAGCCCTTACATGAATCTGAAGGCAAGACAGACTACATTAGTTAACTACTTTTTGATGCTGAGGGGGGAAGTCAAGATAGTATTTATTTTTCCTACCCATCAGAAAAAATAACAGGAGCTGCAGGAGCATTTTCATTACGGGGAGAAATATGGAGGAATGAATTCTGAATCACTCTTCCCTGCTGGAAAATACCCAGATGCTTGTTGTCTGCTGTGGGAGAGTTTGTAGTGCACATAGATAAGTAGCAGAGAGAGAAAGGTTTGTGTAAAAGGAAAGTGGAAGCGGTACACATTAACAGCGGTTTCATTCGACTACTGATTTTCCCTTTGCGTGATTGAGCACACACAGAAAGGTAGAAAGAATTGGATCTTATTTTAAAGAAAGCAACTCAGAAGTCCATACTTCTCTTTTTACATCTTGTACTAGATACCAGAATGCTGCTGAAAAAGTCCCAGAATTAAAAGTAATTCCTTCAACTCAAGCAACCAGTCCTGAAATGTGCCAGTTGCTGGCATATTTCCACTGGTTTGAAAGTTTGAAAGCAGGCTAAAAAATTTAGGGGTAGTTTTTGTTTGTTTGTTCCTGACCACTGATAGCATGAGCTAGCAGCTGGTAGGAGAATAAAGGAAAATGTGTGTGTATTGGCAGCAGACAATTTATAACATGAAGCGATTATTCTCTCAGAGTCTTAAACATCAGAACTTGTGTCTTAAAAAATAATAATTTGCTTGGACAATTTTACAACGGAGCATTTAGGCTTTTTCCCATTTTTCCTCCTTCAAAGATGTGTTGGAATTTGTAACCAACAAGATACATAATTTATCAATCTTGTACTTTTTTTTTTTTTTAAGAGGCGTTTTTCAATCTTATGCCGTTTAAAGCCTTGTTGCAATCCTGGCTTGGTAAACCTACATCTCCACCTAGTGGTTTCCCAGAAAGGTGAAGCAAGTATTTTTCAAGCGGTGTGGGCATTCAGATAGTTTGTAGTGCAACACCAGTGTGACGAAACTATGTTCTTTCTGAATAAAATATTTTAAGAGTTGTGATTAAATAGATATAAAAATGCTAACTGAATGTTGAAATTTAACTGCCATGTGTAATTAGATAATGGTTTTTTTATTTCTTTGTATTACTTAATAATTTCAGCTTTTAACAGAAAAACTAGATTTTTATGTGGCATCGGTTCATCCTGTATTTTCTGTAGCCCCATCCTAAACATGTTTGGTCGGTGCTGGGAGCTAGAAGTACCATCTTGCCTACAGCCACATCTCTGATGCAAAGTGTGACCAAAGCCCCAAACTAAGCACAAAACAATCAGCAAGAATTTGAAAATGCTCTAGGATATATCTGGAGTGTCTCCTTTGTACAGAGATGCTTTTTATAACCCTCTGGTTTAGGATACTTTATATCTGATGTGAGGAATTTTCAGGAAATCCATGAAGGGAACAGGTGTGCACAATGTGTGTGGCTTTGGTACTAGAGCAAGAAAGATTTTTAAAAGCTGTTCCGTCCTTTCACAAGAAGCTTATTATTGCCTTTTTGTGACTATTCAAAAGATTCTTTTTTCACACGTTCTAAAAAAAGTATGAAGAATACCTCTTAAAGATTCTCCTTTGAAATATAGGGAACTGGATTGCTGAAAAAAGCTGCAGTGCCAATGCATTTGTGTACCCTCCCATACGGTCACCGTAAACCATTCCTGCCAGAGCTATCTGAAGCATATAAAAACCCCTTCAGGTACACAGAGAAATTAATATGTTTCGGTATCAGCAAATCCATTCTGTTTAAAAAATAAAATATAGGCAGAAATTAAATTAGCCTTCTTATCCTGCCCAAAATACCTCTTTTTTTTCAGCCATAGTTCTTATTCCTCTTTCATGTCTCTGCAGTGCCAGTCACTTCACACAGCAGTAAAAATCCAAGTGGTTTTTGAGGGTTAGAATCCCGTTCTTTTAACAAAATGGCCAGTTCCATAGGTCTATTCATGATGTACAAAATTAAGTGTGTGCCTAAACCTGTGCAGGATTGGATCATTCACATGGACAGTAGATGTACTGTTAATTAAATGCTACTTGTAATAAAATATATTAAAGTGATTGAAGCTGCTGTAGCTGCAGTGGGCCTAGAAAGTACAATAATCCTTCACTGTAATGTAGAATCCTCGTGTCAGAAACATGTACAGTACTTAGGAAGAGTATAATTAATGCACATTAACATATATACTCAGAGAGAGAATATATGAAGAGGGTGCTCTGGGACATGGTTAAAATTTTTGTGACTTCAAATTAGGGAAATTTGGAAAATCTCCAGTTCAGCAATTTAAAGTGATTAAATGGTATCATAACTTTGTCCTAAAACTGGACAAATGTGAAGAAACGTGGAAATGTGGTTTTGTTTCATTAATGAGATATTCCAGCCTTAAATATTGTTTTCCACAAATACAATAAATATTGATTTTCTTAGCTAATTAAGAATGGATGGTCACCCACAAATAATTAAACTAAACATTTAGTCTTGTATAGTGAAATGAAAAATTAGATGCTTATTTCAGAGATGGGTAGCATGTGAAGGTCATTAGACAGTCCAAGGTCAGTATTGGATTAAAAGGAGATCTACCACTGAAGAGAGAGGAGGAATTGTTTCAGAGAAGGAGGGACATTTTGGGTGGCTCAGGCTGAGAACTGTTTCTATCTGAGGTAGTCACTGTTTGAAATTTGGAGGTGGAGGTGAAAACTGGAGGTGAAAATGGAAGCTTATTTTTCCTGTAGAGGCAGTTTATCCTTGTCTTGGAATAGTGAGACCCGCAGGGCACTGTCAGTCCGCATGGTGAAGTAACCAGCAAAAGACCCCGGCTGGTCTTGCCATGAGCTCTGGTGGGTCGCTGGGCTCCTTCTGAGCAGTTGGAAGCAGTGTCCTGTGATACATGCTATGTCTGACACACACATGTCACAGACCCAGTACTCTTGACAGCATCCAGTAAAACGCAGTTTGGTCAGACAACACAATTGAGGAAAAACCCATGAGTAGCTTTTAGGCTGGTTGAAAAACAAGAATGAGAGATGGCAAAACCCCCCACACCCCACTTCCTTGTTACTTTAACTGACCTCTGACTTTTTTATTTTTCAGAATTAGATAAAAATGTAGAATCAGAAAAGGAAAAAAGTGACAATGTTGTTGATTTTTTATCCCTGGTTTACTTGAAGCCTGAAAAGCAGAAATTCAGCCTCTTTAGGAAGAAGATAAGCTCAGGGTCCATCTGAGTTGCCCAGTCTTACTTGCCAATTGTTTGTTGGTCATGCTCTGTCTAACTGTTTAAATCCATGCCAACTAACCAAGTCTTTTGACTAGTCCAAGTAGTCAATTAAAGAGCTCAGTGTGATTGAGCACTCTTCATTGGCTGTCACTTCAATAAAAGGGCCATAAATATTGGTTTAATGATAAGTTGGTTTAATAAGATTGGTTTCATGTAAGAGGATGAAGTATCCAGTGCTGCTACTCAAAAGATATTTTTGCTTTTCCTGACTATAAAATTCATAATCTCACGATATGGGTAGCTCTAACAAGAATATAGAAAATCACTTTCTCAGGAAAAAATGGAAAAAATGGCATTGGATAAAAGCCATTGTGACTCTTTGGGAAAGTTACAGGACCTGCAAATATTTCCAAGAAATAAAGACTCAAAATAACAAGTGTGTCTAAGTCCAGAGAGATGCAGATATTCCAACCACCCTAGATTTCTCATCAGGTAGATGAGATTTCTCATCAACTTGTAGTTGTCATAGACAAGTCATAGTCAATATAAACAGTTGAGAGAACTAACTGCCAAATGGCAGTCTTCATATTATGTTGTCTTTGACCTAAAAGGAAGAGTAATTGTGAGCTTGCTTTAACGACCTTTTTGTTTTCCAGGACAACCAGCTCCTGCATGCTGAAGTGTGTGCTGTGGTCTTGTGTTACTGTTGAAACTTTCAAGGAAGTATTTAGTATCACAAAGCATTTATTAATCAGGGACAGCAAAGTTGACACGATGAAATTCAGATTATTTTACTGTAATACAGTTGTTGGATGTGAAAAAAAAGTATAACAAAACCTCTTCATGATTCCCTGTACATTTACAGGTCTGGGAACCATGTAACACCCCACAGCTGCTGTTTAACGGCTGGAAAACTTTTTGTGTTCTCAGTGCTAGAACTTCTTTTCTCCATATTCAGGGTCTAATTTTCAGGAGCTGAAACAAGCACACACTCTGAATGAGTCATTATTTCCAGATGAGTCATTATTTCTAAAACTTAGGGACTCAGAGACTCATGTCATAAGTAGAGAGAGCATCACACAAAGTAAGTTCTTCAGTTATAGACATATATTTTGTCAGAAATGTATTAGTATAAACTGATATATAAACTCTAGTACTATAACTAGCATATAAATTCTAGTATAAATTTGTAAACTCTAGTATTAAACACATTTTGCATTTAGCTTCTTTCTATAATACCACTGATTATATTTTTTTATCAAGTTATTTCTTCTGTTTTTGAGAGGGAAGAGGTGGGGGGAACGGACAAGGTGCATTTCCAAGTATAAGCCAAGATTTCTCACATCCATGTCAATTTTAATGTAGTTTTAGCTAACTGTTCTTAGAAGTCCACAAGTACTGTGAAGCATTTCCTTCAAAAAACAAAAATCCAGACTTCCTTCAGTCACAAGGGAAGTGACCTTCAGACTATGCAAGCACCTACGTGAGCAGCATGGCACTGCAGCATGCCTTGTCCAAGTCACTGCTGGGAAAAAAGGCAGATTTTCTTCAGCCTCTTCCTCCTCCTTTTTTTTCAATCACTCTCATCCCCTGCCAAAAAAGTTGAAGATATACTTTCATTCTTAAAGACAATCAAAGAACAAACCCCACATATATGCCCTGCCTTTCATCTGTTTGTGGATATTTCATTGGTCAGTATTCTGGGTACATCTAATATTCCTGTATTAATGCTGCTGTATTTAGTGGGTGGTACAAACTGACAAAAATTAAAAGTACATGGGGGAGAAAGGGGTGCTTGAAATCTTAGTTGAATTGAAGTCCAAGATAGCATTTATCTGGTGATTTCAGTAGAGCGGGTATTTCACCATAACTGATGACAAAACCTTCTGACTGAGTTCATTGGTATATAAATTTCTGGAGCCATGTGAAATATTGTCCTTATTTGTTGTAAACCTTTATATATGTATGGATAGATACATTTATACATATTGTCGAGTAACTTAGAAAAGGAGAGACTATAAACAAAATAACCCAGAGAACCATTATTAACAAATAAGAGTCATTGTCTAGAATCAAACTTGTAGTGGAGAAAAAGGAGAAGAGGATGCCAGGAATACGTAAGGTATTCTCCTTAGAGAACACGGAGTAAATGTACAAAGATAAGACACAGAAAAAAGAACAGAAGGATATAAGTTAGAAAAACATAATCATCCAGCAGATGTAACATTTATTAGCTAAGCTTATATGCAAAATATCTTTCACAGTTAAACAAGGCAAAGAGGTATTAACATCCACTGTACTGTTTCTGCCCTGCATATACACAGAAAAACGTAATGCATATATTCAATCTGATGAAAAAATTTAGGTTTAAACTTGCAAACATTACCTGTAGGTAATAAATGTGGTTCAGAGGCAAAGTTCTGCAACATAGCCTAGCCCACATTTATGCAGGGGCCGCCAGAATTTGATTCAGGTATCGAGGTATTTCTCTGCTTTCAGTCCACCATTTCGTAAGGAGCTGATGAAGCCTTCACTTGCAAACATAGAGATTGTCTTCCCTTTTGGCATTAGTGATTTTCTGTGCCATTAATACATAAACCTGCGATGGTTTTGTGATATGAAATAGTTTCTGCATTCTTGTACTTGTGTGCTGTAGTCCAGCATTTGTAATGCTCTAAGCAGTATCTACTGCAGTTGATTTTATATGACTTCTCATAGGATTTTTATACTTTGTCTGTGTGTAGAGTTCACAGGCTGAGTTGTCTTCCTCAGCTACTCCAAAGACTTGCAAAACCATGTAGACGACAAGGGTGGTTCCCTCCAGATCTGACAGCTGGTGGTCCCCAGATGGATCAGTCCTGAAACCTTGAGAAAGCCAGAGCTGAGCTGGAAAGACTTAAGTGTCTCCAATAATACACTAGTAGGGCTTTTGAAAGCCTTGAGCTCCACGGGATTTTCTGCCAAGGATTTTATGTGAGTTTAACACAGTCTGAAGTGTATGGTTTCCAGCAGTCACAACCTCCAGAGACTATGTCAGACAGGCTTCTGGGAGGCTTCTCACATGGCTCTGCAACACGTGTGACTCGTGGGAGGCCTGTCCCCAGAAATGGTACAGAAGGGCTGAATCACCCACCACTATCCGTCTGGAAAAGGCTCTCTTCTGTTCACTAGACAGCCTTGCTGACTGTGAGACCTAATATCTTTGCTTAAGCAAAGTTGCTTAGTTTTTCCGTTTAGAAAAGGCAAAAGTATCTCTTTTTTTCTCCTCAGTTTGAACATTTTGAAGTAAAATCACCACTAGGACAATGCTATAGGTTTTGATAACACATCATTATTTGTCTAAGAAAATAATAAGATCATTGGAAGCACCTGTTAATGTTCTCATACCAGTGACCCATATTTTTATGCAAATACACAATTGCTCCATAGTGACAAAAATGTAATAATAGGCTGTAATTTATAGCAGCAACAACATCAGAAACACCCCAGTAATGTTCTCAGTTGCTAATTGATCGTTTGCTTCAACTACTTTCCTTACAGACATAAGCTAGTTGCACCACTAAAAGTTAGAGGTCTAGCAGAGATCCTGCTTGAACAAGAGAGTCCAGATGGTTCTTATCTGTGGAGGCTTTCTTTGAAATACAGGTCAAATCATGAATGAAATATGCTGAGGGATCTTTAACTGTCAAGCTAAGCTGTAGTAGATAGTTACATGGAACATAAAATTCATTTCAAAAATAATTACATCTTTTAGAAGAGGCTACCCTGCAGAAGATGGTGAAGGGTTGAGGTAAAACAGGAGTTTATTGAGACAAGCCCTTCTTGGAAAGTTTAATCTTTAAATATACCTGTCCAGAAGCTATCTGACTAACCAGGGCATTGGGCTTAGGTTATACTTACTCCTTCCACACATATAAACTGCAATGGACTAAACAAAGACAAGCTTGGGAAGGTCATTATTACCTTGCTCTTGGTAGTCCTTCAACAGCTCTTCTCTGTCTGGTGGACACTAACAGAGTACATAAATCTGATTTGAAGTCCTCCTGCTCTGTCTAGCTATGATAATTTACTAAATAACTTCCTTTCTAAGCATAAAGCTCTTGATAAAGATTTGCCCTATACTTGGACAATGATTTTTTTTATTTTTTTTTTATTTATTCATAGTATACCAAATTTGTCTGTGACTGATTTGCTGCTTCTCTGCATCCTGGCAGAAGACAATTTCTGTGTGTTGACTCTCACCATGCTTGAAATACCAGGGGAGAAATGGGCAATCTGATAAAGTTCTCTCCAAGGAAGTTGGGGGTTTTCCATTTTTTTGAAAATTCAACTCATCTCAAGTCAGTATGTCTTTTCAGAAGATATGCTCCAGCCTTAATTGGGGTGCTCAGTCTGAGGGTAAATGGGTGAAATTTAAGGGCCAGCAATATATAAGCAGTTTCTCTCAATAATCTCACAATCTCTTCAATTCTATGCATTTAAAATGAAGAATCTTGCAGTGTGCAGCCTGCAACATGTTAAGTATTCTTGGAACATGGGCAAAGCATTTACACCTAGTAAGTAACTCTACATCAATTGCACAGTGAATTCTTTCCCACTCTGCATAAAATACAGTATAACTGAGTGCAAGTGCAGATTAACAGAGTGGCAAGGACATGGACGGTCTCCCCAGCCTTGCTTCAAAGCCATTGTGCGGTGGCTGCGAAGCCCCTTGAAACTGTGTGGCTGAGATCTGTGCTCTGTGAATCTTAACACCAGACTTTCTGCAGACCAAAAATACAGCCTTGTGATCTCAGGGTGGCTTTTTAACCCCTCTTCTGAATGAGTCTGTGAAGTGAGGAAAGACAAGACAGATCCTTAGAATCATGGTCTGAGGAAAAGGTTTGCCATCAGGCGTATTAGCAATGCCTCTGCTTTGCGCAGGAATTTGAAAGCACACACAGAAAAAGGCTAAAAAATATGAAAAAAGTGTGAGGAAACAATAGCATGCGGTAAGAGGAGATACAATGAGTGGTTTGAGAGCAGTGAATACCTCATTTGGTATTATTAATACAAGGAAAGATTACAAGCCCTTTTATTCTTTACTTTAGTGTCTCCATGTTACGAGAAGTTGTGTTGAGCATTGTTTCAGTGGGAAAAACCTGGGAGCTGCATTGTGTCTGTCACAATATATCAAGTCAAACATACGAGCTGAAGAAGTGCCTTGATTTCGCTCAATTAGTACTGTTAGCTTTGTGGCCTTCCCATTAACAAGTATAAATTTGTACAGTGGTCACCATTTAAAAATCAATATTTACCAAGGGTTATCACATCATCAAGCCTAGGACACTAAGTAGTTCCTTAAACTTTGAGCAGAAAATAATATTGGGATCTGGTAAATATTTAACACACGTATCATTTTATGGTAACTACCAGTTTTGATACAGATGTTCATTACCCCTTCCTAGCTAAAACTTACATTAAATTACATTGCACCGAACTTAGTCATCACTGAATCCAGATTTCAGGTAAAGGAACTGAGGAGAAGACTATAGTGAAACTGACTTTATAATGAATATAATGAAAATAACTATAATGAATAATCAATTTTGGTTTTTGCTGTCCTCTCATCCCAAGGTATTTGATTGAGCATAGGTTCTCTGTGGAAATACTGAATTTATGGCTAAAATATATCTTGGGAAAGTTAACTGAAGGTTCCATTTTCCTTTGGATGTAATAGAAAATTTTCTGTTTGTCAAGGAAGACTCTCCTGTAGCTAGCTACACTGTCCAGATACTTTAATCTAACTGCCCTTCCTTTGATGTGTAAGTAACAGATGTTTAAGAGATAAGAAATTAGATAGATTGTGATAACTGAGGAACAACTTAATTTCAATTCGTTACTTGATGTTCTCATTCACTCATTCTGAAAATGGCAGTAGTTAGTAGGGTTGTTAGTTTTTTTAATTGACATTTTTTATGTTTTATCAATCAACTTAACCTATGCACACCTCTAATTTTGAAAGACATCATTTGCGAGCTAATACATCACTTTTTCAGTGCAAGTTGGAATTATTTCCAAAATGGATTAATTTTAATTATGTGTATGCACCACTTAGCCAGCTTGGGTTTTTTTGTAGGCTATGGAAAGAGATAAGGAGAAAGCAGGAAACAACAGCTTTGCTCCTCTCTCTTTCCCAAAACAAAATCCATTCCCTCCCAGTTTTCTAAAGAAAAGGTATTTCAAATGAGCTAGAGGAAGGGCTTGGCAGGGGAGAGATTAGATTTGGGTATTTCTTGTGAGAAGGAATAGGAATGATTAAGAAACTATCTTGGATAGCTCATTAGCTTTCAAATATTGCATGGTTTTGGTTGATAAAGGTAATAACATTCACACAAGTACTGTAAGGCATTTGACTTCGTACCTCACAAAATTTTGATTAAGAAAGTAAAATGATAATAAACTTAACATGGCATATGTTGAATGTTTTAAAAAGTGCAATTTTTTCTTGTAATTGCAAACAGGGAATTTTCGCAGAAATGTTGTTTTCCTAGTCAGGTCCTGAGGGATCAGTTTTAATGCCATGCTGTGAAATATTTGTATTGGTGCAGAGGAAAAGACTTAGAATAGGTGTTAGGAAGAATTTTCTAAAATACAGTACAGTTAGATATACAAAGAGGATGCCTAGAAAAGCTGCTGTGTAAGCTCACTTGCATCGGGTTCTTAGTAAGGAAATGGTCTAGATGACCCTTTGGGACCCCTCCAGATCTGCATCTGCATGACTGAGAGACAAAGTGATCACTGACAAAATTTGAGGGTGGTCAGGAAGTTGGAATACTGATAAGTAAAAAAGAGGGTAGACTGCTGACAGAATGCCAGCTGGATCGATCTCCCCATAACTCAGGTATAAGCAAGCAACACAGTGTTGTAGCATAGCCACAGCAGGAGAGCAGCGGGAAGAGAAGAAAGAGAGAAGAGAGAGCATAAAACTTACCAACCTGTAGCAGTACGTAAACACTGTACATCACAGAAACTCTGTCACCAGTTCTGATCTTTCCAGTCCAGAAAAAACACATCAGAATGGCTGCAGTGCTTTATAATTCACCCTTGCAATAGCCTACCCCAACAAATTATGCCTGTATAGTTCATAAAAGTCAGGCAACGTTTGTAGGAAGAGGTATTTTTTCTTACGTCTAACTAGTATCATTGGAAAAAAACAGATGATCTCTTAGGTACAAAAGCCCTAAATCTCCTCTTTTTTTCCCAACTGTATCAATCTGTCTTATAAAAAATATTACTGGTCCTTACAAAGTCTGCTTTGTTTATATCCTCTGGCCATCACAACTATAACAACCCTACTGCAGTCAGAAATTGAAGTAACAGGTGACATGATCACGTCTAGGAGAAGCAACATGGAGGAGAAAGACACAGCCCCTTCCTTCTGGCACACAGACTGTGGCACACTCCAATGGCTGGAAGGTCAGAGTGAAAACTATGTTGTCTTTCTATCAGTGACAGCAATTACATCCCAAACAATATATTAACACATTTGATAGATTCCCCATCAGAAAAAAAAAATATTAAAACAAGTCTAGATATTTTTTGTAAATTATGAAGATCCAAGAGGATCTAAGATTTGGAGCTAAATCAAGGTGTTTAACGGGCTATTGATCTTTGTTAAATGGGAGGCAAAAAAATAGATTAACCCAGATGTCCTCCTTAGTTTCATAATCTACAAATCTACAGCTCTGTAATTTAATTCCAAGAACTGAATTTAAAAAAAAAAAATTGTTTTGGGGAGCTCTAAACGCACTCTCATTTCTAGTTTATTGTCCTACATTTGAGACTGCTACATCTCTCAATTGTTGTTCTGTGTTCATCTTGTAAAAAGAAACAGGCTAAGGCTCCACAGGATGAGAGTTGTGCCAGGCCCACATAGACAGGCTTTTAAGCAGTCTCCTCAAGCACCACAAATCTGTGTCCAAACCTCACAGTTTATCACGTGTTAAGCCTATCCAGATGGTAGGTTATATCCTAGTATTAACAATTCACATCCATTTCCACTTCCATCTCTGTAGAAATTTGCCAGCAAGTCTCCCTGGTGGTCTTTAAAAGTAAAGGAACCCGCACATACACATACATGAATGTACACCACATATATTACAGTATCCTATTCTGAAATGAAAACCAAGCTCTTAGTAATTTAGAGTCTGAAATATGTAGCAGAACATGGCTTCAAATGGTATGAAGTTGTGCTCTTTGCAAGTACTATCCCTAACTGCCTATGACAGTCCCAGGCTCGTGAGGACAGGACTTGGAAAAAGACAAGGAGAGACTGACCTGCAAGCTGTTTATCTGCCTGCCTGTGAGAGCTGGAGCCATGGGGCTTGGAGTGAACGAAGGTAGGACTCTTCTCTCTGCACAGCATTATGGGCACCACTACAGCTCCAGTTCGGAGTGCTATCAGCTGCATGCCCAGAAGTAACATGTCAGATTTATGGGATGCAAAACCTGGAGATTTTTAGCACGCATGCCAAGCAGCAGAAAAACACGTGGAGTTACAGAGCAGACTAAACTGGCGTGGAGGTGTAGTCACAGTTAGCTGTCCAGTGGTTGTTGCAAAACATGTAGCTAGAGAAATTCCAGCCTTGCAAGAATGAGGAAAACTTATTTTTTTTCCTTGAGAAAACTATGAGTTTGTACCTTTGAAGATTATTTGCAGATCATTAAGGCTGCTTTTCAATTTCTCCAGAGATTAGCCAGCTTTCAATAGGTCGCAGCAGAAAGCATCTCAGCTCTCTGCTTCCCTGTTGCGTTGTTCCCCTACAAACACCTTCCCCATCATTCCCCTGTGAACACCTGCCTGCCTGTCAGGGTGAGTCCTGGGACCACAGCTTCTCTCCTAGGAGAGGAAAACCAAGTGAGGTAACAGACGTTCAGGATGGGCTGCACAGCTCTGCAGTTTAGAAGTGATGGAAAGAACAGGGTCTCGGAGCAGGAGGTAGAAGAGCTGTGTGAAACTGAGCTGGTTTCAGGAACACAAAATGCTCCAGGCTTTTGCTTCATCCTTCTTTGGCACCCTGTGGATACACATTACTGACAGCAAGGCAAAAACTGAAACCCAACATCCTTGTTTAATCCCTGGTCACGTTACCAAAGTCTTGCCAAGCTATTTCCTTCTGAAAAAACTCTTTTTTTCCTGTTTTAATAGCATTTTTCCACCCAACAGTTTTCTCTTCTTTGTTATAGTGAGCAAGCCAGCTGGCGCTTTAAAGTCCTCCAGATGTCCTACTCAACCACATGTCACCTAGAACCCAAAAAACCCTTCTGAATTGTTTCAAGTCACCTCTTCCTCAGGTCAATCTCCTCTCCTAGAGCACAAGCAGGCCACCCTTGCTGGCACCAGTCTGAGCATCCAGGAGGAGACATCCAAGATGGGCTAATAGGTAGCTTGAGGCACCTCATTTGTACGTCTAACTTGCGAAGGATATCATAATTAAGTATCTGAGTTAGGAGAATTCCCACCCTTTTTATTTATCTAGAGAGAGAAGTAGATCCCTGCAGAGTGTGATTCGGGGCACCTAAGCTCGATTCTTTGCAGAATTTATTTCTCTTCAATGAAATATGGAAACCGAGGGAAGTTTGCAGTTCTAAATGTGTGTATTAAATCCCTGCAGCTAAGCAGTATGAATACCCCGCCTGCCTTCTTCCACTGTTCATACATCCCATACAAGTTCAGGCACCCATAAACATTGGCGGCTGTAACAAGGGATTTTCTTGTGTAGCTGCTGCCTTCACTGGTGCCTTTTTCTCTCTGAGCTGAAAGTGTGCCACGGCATTCAGAGCTCATTACAGGGTGCAATGCGTTCTTGCCCCATGCTAGCAACCCAGAGGTACAGATTTTTGTAACAATCTCTTTTTTTTAAACCCGCTCATCCTCTGGAGAGAATTTTCATTGCATCTGCTAGCAGCAGTGCCTTGGTGGTTCCTCTCCCCTTACGATGTGCAGACAGAGCAGAAAGGGGTGTGAGTGATCATCAGCTTAAGTGGCAGGGAAAGTTTTTCAGCTGCCTGTTGCTGGAGGCTCAGCAGCCCTTGCAGGGTTAACCCAGAAGTGAGCTGCTGCCATGTCTTGACACAACTCGGAAGTTTGCCAAATAGCATTAATTAAATTTCATGCTTTTCATCAGACTTATTAAATGTACTCATCCCTACCAGCTCCCATACTGACGTGGGCTATTATTATTATTATTATTATTATTATTATTACTTCACAATTAGTGTGTTGTTCCCTAACCACCGTGAAATATGACTGGAGAGTGTTGCTGAGTTAATACTTTAAGACCACTCTAAACTATAGAAAACACTGAGAATTATAGAAGATACATTTATTTTAGGTGTCAAAGTACTTTCCCTATGTTACAATTTTTAGGAAAATGCTTCTTCCCAGCTCTGTCTTAATTTTTTCTAGATTGAAGGAATGTCTTGATCTGAGATGTGTCTGCGTTTTGAAAGGATGGGGTATATTTTGGGGAGAGAAGAAAAGGGAATGATTGCTACAAGAAAATGTGGGGTAAAATATTTCTGAAGTGTTTAGTGGGAAAAAAACTGTCGAAAAGATGCAAATTTACCCAACTCTTGCTTAGATTTATATGATTATTTTGCAGTAGCTATTTAAACCCTGTGCCATTAATTCAGTGCAGCAATATGAAGCTGTTAGGATCTGCTGCCGTGGATTGTTTAGCCTGATGATGGATCTCAGAGGGTATGACACAGAATAGGAGTGTGCACTGGTTCAGCCCTTTGCAGTGCAACCTCTGATGGCATCCTCATGGTGGATGATATAAGTGTCTGGTCAAAGTACTATGCCAAGATCAGGTAAATGCTGTTCAAATCCCTACTTACCATCACAGGCAAGTGTATTGGAACAAATATAATAGACTGCCTGGTATTTATAGACTTTAGTAATATGGAATGTTCATTAAAGATTGTCTGCTTTAGGACTTTTACTTTGTGCTGCATTCAAGCTCTGTGTGGAGAACTGTCCTACTTTTCTTTTGTTGGGCTGTGCAAAAAATCAGCTTGCATTTTGCCTTGGGAAAGAGGTTCAATTTGTATTTGCTTAGCCCTAAGACTTGTGCAGAGAAAGCAAGTTTGTCATGTATCTGTTATGACATTATCTAGATAATTCTTTTTGATAAGCAGTATCATTTTTCTGGAGAAGTATTGAAGAGGACTTTACCCTGGAGTGAATTGAGAGCAGCTGATATGGTTGGACAAATACTTAAATTCTGCCTGGTATCAGGTATATGCCTTCCGTATGAGAGATGGTCTATGTTTTTCGATTGTAAAAAAAGTCTCAGGTTACCCAAGGAATGATTCTCCAGACCTGGTATTTTCAAGTTGGCTCTTTTCCAAATCTGGCCATTAATACATTCAGAAAAAGAAGATCTTCCTGTTAAGACTGTACAGAGGGAGGTTGGAAACAAGCTTCTCTCTTTCATGACAGTTACACCGTTACTTCTGAGCTGTGTGGTTGGATTGATATTTGGACTCCAGCATTGCAAATGAAAGAGCATCAGTGGACCGCAAAGGCCAAACAGAGCCCCCATGCTCCAGCAGGGGAAAAGCTCTTTGGTTTTAATACACAGCTGCTTTCCTAATGAAATATTCTACCAATGTAAAACAATAAATCCTACAAAAGGAATTTTTTTTTCTGAACGTTTTCATCATATTTTTTTTTTCTGTAATAATGCCCAGCAGCAGCAACCGTAGAAGACATCTAGAATACAAGGCATCTATCCCCAGGATTTCTCTGTACCAGTATTTTTATTATCATTGCTGCTCCTTGCTTGAGCACTGGTAAGAGGTTAACTTCCAAAAATGCTGGTATGGACAAAGCAGCAGAAAGTGTTTGTAGTTGAATCTGCCTGTACACCTCAGGTTGCCCCAAGAAGGCTAAGGTGGGAACCTTTCCATTCTCCTTTGTGCTCTTGAATGATTGCTCCCTGCCACAGCTTTTGCTGTTCCCACTCCCAACCCGACACCTCTGCAGAAAGGGTGGTGTGCGAGGGTTGATACACGCACCGAGTTGAGGTGCTTGTGACACAACAAGGTGAGGGAGCAACAGCAGCCCACACACTTATCCATCACCTCTGACCCATGTACAGAGGCCACGGCTTTAAAAGTGTATGTCAAAGGAAAGTGAGCAACTGGGGAAGCAGCCTTCCCAGCTCCCAGAGTTTTATTCTGCATCGTGTGTTTTTCTTAAACTTCAACCCATGGAGGCAAAGTACACAACCTGAAGATTTCATGTGTCATTAAAATTACATGCATACACACTCACATGCACACACATTCTCAGGTGTTAAGCTAGTGGAGCAAAGCTTGAGAATATGTCAAAAAAACCCCCAACCCTGTGGACAAAGGAAAAGAAAACACTATTTTTTAATTATTTAAACGCTGTGAGCCAGTCTCATAATTTCTCAGCATTTGGAGCTGGCAATAATTTCTATTGCTAGGTACATGTCTTAACACAGGTGGGACTTGTCTGCTTGAGAATCTGAAGGCAATATCTTTTATGGTTACAAAGCAGCCAGCCAAGTTGTGCTTTTATTCCTACTCCCATTTCCTTCCAGCTCTCCGATTCTTTTTTTTCCTTGTCCTTTTCTTTCCTCAGCGCTCCCCTCAGTCATCCACCCTCCACCTCACAAAGAAGAGGGAGGCTTGTGAATTTGTTATACTTGGTTGTTGGAGCGCAGGCAAACTCTGGAGGGATGAGGCGAGCTCGTTTTCATTTTTTCATAAACAGCATCTCGCTCGCTCTATCTGTGCTGCAGCCTGTGGTGACACTGACCTCTGGTGATCACATAAGTAACACTCACACTAAAGTGACACAGCTGCAATTTTGAAATAGGGGTTTTGGGGGTTTTTTTTGGTTGTTTTGGGGTTTTTGGGTTTTTTTTTTCTTTTGTTTTTTACCAGAACAGTGGCTCCCCTTTAATGAGACTGTATTTTCCAGTCTGTTTTGCACCATAAAGGACGGACATGGGTCTGTCTCCCAAGGCTTACTCCCGTTCTGGTTTTACACGTGGGAATGATCACAGCCCTTCTGCTACTCCAATAAGTTTTGTACAACATTTCTCAAAATACATATTGACCACAATAGATGAGTTTATGGTCTGTCACACTATTTCTTGAAAACTGGCTTACTTAGGACCTTAATTCCTAAGACAAATTCAGAATAAGGCTGTGGCCCATGCAGAAGTGACAGCGTTCAGCTTCTCGCAACACTCTGCCATCCCCGTGATTTCTCCTTGCACTCGCCAAACGCGGCATTAACTCCACTGAAGTGAAAGGAAACCAGATCTCCACCCAGGCTAGTTTTTGTCCATGTAGCCAAGAAAAGCAAATAAATCCAGGGCTAAGGCTGCAGTTTTCAATTGCTCATTTTAAATCTGCTCTATTATGATATTGGAATGATCTCAGCACCCTGATGTTACAGAATCAAATAAGTGCTGCAGACCTTGGCAGAAGTGAGCACTGAGGTAATGAAAAGTGTTTCGGCTTGACATTTGCTTTATTTTGTAACCTTAATTCTACTTTAATTTATTCTTTGGAGATTTTAGAGCTCAATCCCATGCAGATGGAGTGAGAGAAAATATTGTGTTGCTTTTTAATCATTAGCAAATCTCTGAGATGTGGCGATAGGGTAATGACACAGGTATTGGAAAGCACACTTTGAATGAACTTTAATTAAAAATACAAGGACTGTTGATACCCTCATTCTATAAGCAATGCTTTTTGAACATCATCTGATACTGCTGTAGCCCAGTAGGTATGAACAGTTCTTGAGTTCCTTAGGATAACTTAAAATGCAAGGAAAAGAAGGAAGGATTAATTAAAAGCAGGCTGCTTAAGTAAGTAAAAAATTGTTTTCCAAAAAAATACACATGGCAAGGTGTCAGGTTAGATGAAAGATATAGACAGCTAGATAATAATCCCCTTGACTGTGTGTTTAACTTTTCTTCTATTGATAGGTTTGCCTGAGTAGTATTAAAACATTTCATGAATCTGTTTAAAACACTACTTTACTGTAGCAGAATGAAAATGAATGCTTAGTAGTCTGTCGTATGCTTTTAACAAACAGATTTCATTTACTTCTTTGAGCCAAGCAAAATTAGAAGGACCTAAGGTTCTCTGATCATTTGCCCCAAATTAATGATCAGTTATTGAATAATTAACTGTCATTGATATCTCATTTCTAAACAAATCAATGGACCCATTTAAGTGTTTGTGTAATGATAGTAATATAATCCTTCCTCATATGAACTGCAAGTGAACAGACCAAAGAGAAAAAGCACATTCTCCACCCAAAGTAATTATGAGACTTACTTAAAAATCATTTGCCTCAGCAGAAATATAAAGTATTTTTCTGCATAATTTACCTCCAAAATGTGTGCATTTGGCTTCCACTTTATAAAAAAAAAAAACAAAACTAAACCAGTGTGAGTGGAGGTAGCGCTCCCATCTCCTTGAAATATGAGAGCCAGGGGCGTAGCTGATGTGTATAAAAGCACCCACAGCCATGGTGTCCAAAGGACTTTCGGAGGAGGGCATCCATCGCCCCCAGCCCAGCACTGGTGAGGGGCATCGCACAACTCCCGTGAACTGTCTGGCAAAAGATGGGGCTAGGGAGGGAACGTAAAAGGCAGATTTCTGTGGCTCGTTAATCTTTTCCTCCTGACTGTGCATCGCTTTCCTTCCCACCGCCCAGCACTGCTCTTCAAGGCAGCTAAACGAGGTCCGGTAATCTAGGACTTGAGTCAAGAAGAGTATCTTTTTTATAATACCACAATACGTTTGTAGTGCATGAGCAAAATTGCTGCCACCTATGAGGATAGCTTCATAGATGGCTCCTTCCCTCTATTTTTGAAAATACTCTGGAGTGTCAAATACAACATTTAACATTGATTGTCTTAATAAACAGCAGTGGCACATAAGCACTTCAGCTTGGGTGCAGAGGGGAGTGTTGTTTGTTTCAAGGCTCAAGTACAGAAAACTCTAAAACTATTCAGACCAGGAACTAATTTTAAAATGTCCTGTAGTTCACTCAGAACATCGTGGACTTACCCGTTGCTAACCCTTCAACTGGTAGGACAATGAATGCTTGAAGCAGAATTATTTATTAGTATTAGAAAGGGAAGGCATTGCGAGCATTTAGTAAGAGGTCTGTGAACATAACAAATGCCACAATTGGAAACAGAAATGTTTGCCTTATTATTTGAATGAACATTTAAATAATAGCAACAGCAATAATAAAAGGCAGAAAATCCAAAATATCGGATGAAAAAATCTTGGTGTTTAGCTATATTTTAAAAAATAATAATTATATGGGTAAACCAATCCCAATATCTAGTTATTTCTGCTGTCACTTATTCACTCCCACCCTTTGGCAACAAACACATGGGATTTGCCTTCGTCTTTCTATTAACTATTGCTTAAAGAGTTCCACTCCCACTCTTCTGGAACAGCAATATCTGAATATTTCCCAAGACTGCTGAGGTACATTCTCTGCCTTAGCTGTCCAGTTTTAATAAGCCACCAAATTTTGCCTCAGTTTGGTATTTGTAGGTTTTTCTAAAAGAACAGGCAGAGTCAGTGGGGGATCAGAGAGGGCACAGATTTCCCTCCTGTCCCAGCAGAGCAGCTGCGTTTTTTCTCAGTTTTGAAGAAGGTTTATGTACTGGAATATGGCTACCCACTCCTATTCTGCTGCATTTACCAGCTGACGTGTAACAAGAGTCTATTTTAAAATGTTTTGAACCTCTTTTTCAATGAAAAATCTGTAGGTCTTTCCCAGCCTTCCCAAATGTGAATACATCTGAGACATATGCCAGCATATTGGGATTTCTTTTTCTGTTGCAGAAACTAGACCAAAAGCAATATGCAGTTATGTCTGATTCTGCTTCCGAGTGTGGAGCAAGCTTGGGGGAGGATGTTGGTCCTTCTTAAAAACTGGGAAAGGGGCGGGCTGCTGGGATATTGTTTTTTCAAGTGACCGGCTTCTAGAGAGCTCTGTTTGTGATTGTTCCATATTAGGAAAATTCAGAATCAAAAGAATTCATAGCTGAGTAATATATTAATTACAAAAAAAATATTTCATAGCAGAAGTAATTTTTAAACATATACAATACAGAACCAGGTGTATTTATATATAGAAGGGGGTTGTAGGATAAACATAGGATAAACATACACTGGCCTCTGGAAGGAGAGGACTTAACAGCTTGGCTTTAGCCAATCACGTTTACCGTGGATGCAGAGGCATCACGGCGTATTGCAGCAAGCTCCCATCCCAACCTTACAAACGCTCTCAGGCATCCAGCCTCTCTCTGTATTCTTGCCGTACCTGAAATGTTAGCAATTGAAAATGAGATGTGTGTTCGCTTGACATATTCACTATGTACAGCGCATTGAAAGAAATTAAAGATGCAAAAGAAATGTTAAAACAACCCATATTTTTCCCCCTTTCAGCTGTTTGAACAGCAAGCTTCTTATTTCTTTCGTATGAATCTACACTGATAATAAAAGGGAATTTTTAAGGAGAAATGGTGAAGCTTCTAGCTGAAAATGTTTATAAAATACCTACTTATCTCAAAATTATAATGATGAGAACAGCTAAGAAGCAATTACTATTTGCTTGAATATGCCGACAGTGATCTCGTTCCATGATTTTATTTATTATTTTAGAATCACAGTATTTGCCAGAAATTGAATCATCTTTATTTCTATTATCTGTGCATCAAGCTTTTTGTGGCTGGCAATCACAATCACCTCCAAGTTCTGCTTGGAACTATACCAGACAACATTTTCGATATGTATTCCGAGAAGAAATATTTAGAGTAAGTTTAACTGTAAAAGTGCTGGCTTTCTAGCCATATTTATCAATCACCTCATGGAAGTATTTATTTGCCAGCCTAGTGTCTTAAATAAATAAGGGTGGCATGCTCTTCTTTCACTTCAGTAAACCGTGTATGTGCGTGACAAGTACCAGCCTGAATAAAGCACATGATGAACACTTGTTTTCAAAGCCATGATCCAGTTCTTTAAATTGAATATAACCAAGTCTGATTTAGAATTAAAGGGATACTCTGCACTGAGGTTTGCCTCCTTGCTTTGTTTAGCATTTTAATTTTTTTCCCTATTCTTCTGTTCTAATCTTGAAGTAATTCACCTTGGAATACTTACAGTGCAATAGTGGTGTCAGAGAAACTATAAGGTGAATCTCACCATAAACAAGTAAACTGGGCATAATTACAAAGTTTAGGGAATTAGGAAAATATAAACAAGCAGTGAGACTAATGAAAAATAATGAAAAATAAAAGTTTCCTTTAGTTCTAATTCTGGAAGGTGCTATTAGTAACTTGTGTAAAGGAAAGGCATAATTTCCAGTGTCATTATTTTTAAAATTGTGTTCCTTATTCTATTTTTTTCTTAGTTAAAGATGTTATTTCATTGCTTCCTCTTAACTGTCCAGGTTTTCTATAGCAAACCTGAAATAGATATTACAATCTGCTTGAGTTCTGTCTGGCTTTGAAACATAAAGATGACTTGGTTTTGATCGTCATCTGATACTATCCGTTTTGGTGGGGTGGGTAAGAGGTGCTGAATTAAAGCAAATTTATTCCAACATTTGTTGAATTTAAGCTCTGAACATATGTTTACCTGAAATGACAACTCAAAAAAATTTGGGGAGGGCAAACAACTATTTTCTCTCCAGTTCAAGAATGATGGATGCTCTCATGCAGCTGACCAAGTTAACAACCAATTTCAACTACTAAAGGAAAGGGTAAAGGCATTTTTTTTCCCTTTCACTCTACTGTTACTACTGCAGTATATTTATAGGAAATGCGACAGAGAATTAAATCAAAACACTGATTAAAAAATGCATAACATTAATGTCACAACAGTGTTTTTATCATCTAATGATAAACTCAGAACACTTCCCTTAGTTTACAAGGCTGATTGCAGCTAAAGGCAGCGCAAGACTTTTATACATTTAGGAAACACATTATTATAGTTTTGAAAATCATTACTTCTTGCAAGCAAAATTTATTTTGTTTACTCAAATCAGATAAATGTTACGGGTATTTTATTCATCATTTTTCTGCTTATGTATATTGACATTTTTCACCAGATTCTTCCAGCACTCCAAGTTGGGATGTCAAAAACTGTGCTTGCAGAAATGAAAGTATCCTCATTATGCAAATTTAGGTTCCACTGATAGGCATGTTCTGTTTTATAAATTACATCCTCTTGTCAGAAGTCAAATTGTATTTGAATAACTTCACGGAAATTGTCACCAAGATTTTAAATTGTGTGCCTTGTATGCCATTGTTGATTTAGTCAGAGAGTAAAAAATGGACATATGTTGATTTTTAAATATGTGCATGATTGTTTTGTCATAAATGTTATTTAAATGAAACCTAGATGCATATGTAATTTTTCATGTATATTTTTGTAAAGTTTTGCATTATATAAATAATCTTAATATTTATATTTAATAAAATATGTTAAACAGTATTAGTTGCTGTATATTTTATTCTTAACAAGTTTGTTTCCTATAAACAGTCTTGAAAAAATTTCCTGTAGGGTAAAATAAATATACATGTTCCTATAAAAATATTAAAGCGTAAAAGTTAAAATAAAAAGTGAACTTGAATTATGAAAATCATTTTTATCTGCTATAAAAAGACTGCCTTTCTTATTTACATTTCTCATGAAATTTACAAAAAACAAACACAACTATGCTTCACTCATATTGCTGAGAGTATTTAGTAATACTCAAATATAAGTTGATTTCTTATTGTAAGCTAAGCTATTTAATTAAAAATACATTTAAACTCATTACAAAGAATAAACTGAGTTCAGAAAAGAATATATTTAAATAATTTAGAGAGCACTGAGATGCTCATTTTAATTTAGAAAATAATGTATTACTCTCTTAGTAAAAAAAAAAATAAATTGATGAGAGATATGTTACCAGCAAAAATATGTCCTTTACAGAAGCTCATGGTTTGGTTGATCTTAGTTTTCAGAATGACCATTATTGCAGCTGGAGTAACCTTTGATGTTAAGAAAAGTGGAAAAATCAAAGTGAAGTGGTAAATCTGTTCATTTTTCAAACATATTAATCTTGTCAAGATAATACATAAAATCAATCTTTGCATTTTTTTTTAGAGCCTTTTATTCCCTTTTATCCAAAATATGAAAGCACTTAGGAGGATAAAGAAATGTGGATGACTTTGGAAAAATGATCTGAAAATATATTTTGTCTGTTGGTATTAAACGGTGACACAAGTAATGTGAACTGTGCGTGGTCAAAACATGAATTACTTGTTCAACTATTGGTATTCATCATATTTGTTCTGCTTATAATATGAATATACAGCAAATTTCTGGTACAGCTTTCTTAACAATTCAACTGAATTTCAAACCCTGACAGTAACAAATACAAATTGCACCAGCCCAAAAAAATTGTTGGGGCTAATTTTAATATTAATGAATTCTTTACAACCTCAGTTCAGCAGTTTCGATTAAGCTTTAATTAGTAGCCAGAGGGGAATCCAAAACAAAAATAAGGAGTTGAATTGCTAATTAAGTTAGTTTGATGAGGTAGAGTTTTAGTAAAAGACTGGTTGTTGTTGGCTGTGCAGGTTCTGACAGGCTAAAAATACTAAAGATTATCATTATTGTAACTAACATCCTACATTACCACCAGATTTCTGCAAGGAGCAGACAGTTCATTAGAGTACAACACTTTTGTGTGTCAGTACGAGAATTAAGGTCTTGTTAATAAGATAGCAGTGCATGGGAACCATAGACCAAGACAAGCAAACGTGGTTTTAAATTTGACTGGTGATAAATTATCTAGTTATTTGATACCCTAGTATGCCTCTGAATCTAATGTGCATTTATTTGTTAGGAACTGCTTGTCAGTCAATTCGTTTCCCAAATGGAGTTTTGTTTGTTAGGCTACCGGGCTTAGTGATTTTTTCTTTTGACATTTACATCACAGTCACATTTTTCTTAATTTACATACTTTAGATAATATGATGTTCACCAAAAATCATATTTAATAGTGTATGCGGAGATGCAAGTAGGTGTGGTGTTAGATGCTCTAACTCCAAAAGCTGCATCTCAAAGAAAGTAATTTAAGAAAACCTATAAACAGACTTAGCTGAAGAAGCAGCATATAGTAAAATTGTATAGCTATGTTTTTCCTAAAGATAGCTTTGATAAGAGGTTAAAATCTCATCCAGTTTAAATCATTATCGAATTAATTTTTACATTGCTGAATTAACTATTGCTTTCAATTAAATACTTTTGACATTATAAGTGTCCTACGGTAGCTCCCAAAAGATTACTAATTATAACCACTAAAGCTCTGCAGTAGTAGCAATTCAACCAAACTGCACATAAGAAATGTGTTAGATATCTCTGTAAGGATCGTATGGAATGTCATTTGATTTCGCTATACTTTGATGTTTTCTATAATTTATATTTTGTCCTTTTGCTTAAGGTTTCAAAGCCTACAAACCCAATAACGAAGGGATAAGGGAAGACAGAAAAATAAATGATATTGTTTCTGTGGCATTAAATATAAGCCTGCTATCAGAGCTACATAGCACTAGCGAATTGTAATCAGGTACTTTGACTTAACACTGTTTTGTTTTATAATAAGAGTGGTTGCCATATGTTGGCAGTCCTATCTGTCTGTGTCTTAGGGGTTTCATACCTCTGTAACAAATCCAAAAACTCATTTTATAATACCTTAAATCTACCCATTGTAATGTAGCTCCACCAGTGTAAATCCACATCAAACTTTCCTCATGAATGTTGCTAGAAGATTACTTATATTATCACTGAAAGCAAGGGGAAGCATTGAATTAGGATGCAGAAGATAGAGGAAAAATAACTTTCACTAAATCTTCTTTTAATGCATAGTTTACAATTTTCTTTCACTCAGCGTGAAACTGATTAAAAGCACATGGATGCCCCTCATAAAGAATGCTTTGCACAAATAGATGCATTGTTTAATATATTTACATCCCTGAATACTTGGAATGTGAACTGTAATACAGTGATGTAGCAGTTGTTGGAAAGGAGCATATGGTATCCACTATACCTCTATTTGAATATACAGTACATTCCTCTGCTGTCTCAGTCTCTCCCAGTTGCATCCAGGGATTCCCAATGGAAGACCAGAGCCTGTTACAGTAAGCAGATTACATTGCTTGTATAAGCTGTCAGGGGCACTGTTTCTAGCAGGTATCACAGCAGCAAATTGCGTCATACGTCTGTCCCTAAGAGTAGATGTACAGGCGCACACAAATTCTCTGCTCGCTACTTTATTTAGTTGAAAAATGAAACACGATTTGCATCTTTTAAAGGAGCCATGATGAATCTGTGTTTTGTTGTTTGGATGACTTTCTTCAGTGCACATTTATCATAGGTCAAGGCTACTTTTTATTTCTGAGTTCACTCTTTTTCAAATACCAGACTGACATTTTCGCGTATGGTTCACTTAGTGTGTCAAAATTAAAAGAAAGATATAATTAACAGGCGAAATACCACTCCCTGAATCAAACTGATGTTTAGCTAACAGAACAAGCAAAGATTCCTACATTAGTGAAATAAAATGCAAGATCATTAAAAATCTTCAGAATTCCCCCAAAGCAGCTTGAAAGTGTAACCGGATGCTACATTTTAAAGTTTTATGTTCCTGATGTTCATCTTCTTATGCCAGTGCTAATGCAGGTCTCTTTGCTGAACGTTGGTGTAATTACTTCTGACTGACAATTGTGGAAATGGCAGAAGAATCAGACTTTGTATGTGATGGAAAAAGCCTGTGAAAGTTGTATCAATGAAGGGCATTCAATTGCTGTCTGTTAATAAATATTTTTCCCTTTCAGATTTTATTTTGATTTATTTCAGAATCAAATGTAGACGATTCTAGCACACAGCTCTTGCAGTATGAGCATCTTTTCATACACTGAAAATCAAAATCTTTACAGTGACAATATGTTAACTAGATGTGCTATTTTATTAATGGAGTTAATGTGAAGTTAGTCATCGTTTCAGCCTTTAAATACTCAGGACAATAAAAATAGCAATAACATTCACAGAATAGATTATTTGTTTTGATATGGAATGTTAAAATAAAATTCATGGAATAGGTTAAGTCAAAATGAAATGATTTTGTGCTTTGGGGGCTTCTTATAAGTATGTATGTGTACATCTGTATATGTATGTATGGGCATAGATATATAAAAATATAAATATATATGTATTTATAATGCTTCTGAAATAATCTCCTGTTTTTCCCACTCTCCAAACCTATAATTTGTTCAACAGACTCCCAGTTCTAGCTTGATAAGAGCTTGTGCGCCTCTCTGTGTGTGCATTTGTCCATTCCTTGGGAGGATACGGAGAAGGGGGCTGACTTTATATTATTTTGTTTTAAAACTTCTTTTTTAATTGATTTATACAGGCAAGGTGGTTTTATAATGGTCACTTTAGTTTAGGAATATTTGAATAGCACCTGGCAGAAAGAAAATTAAGGCTGAATATAAAGGAAAGGAACCACAAAGCTTGTAATATTTTGTTTGGCTGTGGCATATTCTCCTATAAAAATGAAAACAAAATTAAATACAATGCTAAGTGAGACTTTTCAAGAACACATGAGAATCTTAAAGTGGATAATATTAAGATTTTTCTTTGATACAACAAGTGTTGATCTCTTGTTTTGTGTAAATTGTCTACAAATATATCACTCACAGAACTGTATGAAATACACCCGAAGCAGTATTTTTGGATAGACAACATACTTAAAGCCTTTGAAGGAAGATATCTTCCAAAAACACTTTGATGGTTCTCATTGAAAATAAGCACTGTTTAGGAGGGACAAAAGTGTCGATGAGCAGTTCAGAAAGGCATTGAAAGGAATAAGACAATCCTGGAAGGATAAGATACCAAAATCTTTTTTATTTTGCACATGAAAACAACTACCTCACCTGGTTTCAGTATAATGGGATATTTGTGTTTTGAGTAATCCAATGATTTTGACTGCATTCATACATATCCTGAGGTATTTTACTATATGCAATACAGCACGACATCTCAGCCCTGTGTTCAGTGGAGACTGAAAAATTAGAATGAAAAACACAAATTAGGAGGCAATGAGCTTTTAAGAGCTCTGTTGCTTAGTGGAAGATGCCTTGAGAAGGTTGGGCTTTGAAAAAAGTACAAAAACATCTACCAACCCTCAGCTGAGCAGAAACCTACAGTCCTTTCACAAATTAACAGCACATTTTTTTTAGCATTAATTTCTTTTAACTCCACATTTGAATGAATAGCAGGTATTTCTAGCTAGTGTAAATCTGTTCCCGCAGTGCACATCAAACACAATTCAGTTTTCGTTTAACCTGGTTTAATCAGGGTTTTCAGATCTCCACTTCACAGTGCCCGGATGACTGCTAAACTTGCCATGAGATCTTGCCAAACATGTACAAAAGAATCAAATTTCTGCTCAGCTTCATGTTCCCGGTGATTCGGTGGGAGTTTGGGAATGTGTTGTAACAGTGTCCAGTACAAAATCAATGTCTCTTCCCATATCGTTAGACAGATGGACAGGCTGGCAGACAGGACCAGCCTAGTTTGGGGGCAGGGACAAAAATAACACGATCATATTTCAACTCATTGTTCAAGTTTAATGAGTTCTGCCATAGCTCCAGCACTAGAAGGTTATTGTGAGGGAAAAACAAAGGGACCCTTCTTTTGTCTTTCTTCACAAACTATCAGGCCCCATTACTGAAAATTAAGGTTCAATAAAATTCGTATTCAGAGATAATTAGCGGACAGCTTTGTGGTGCGGCGGATAATATGACCAAAGTGCTGGTTCACAGCAGTGTGTGCTGAAGTGTGAAAGAGCCAGTTCTCCGTTGCTGCTTCTGAGGTCATACCCCCTCATCCTGCATACAATGTGGCAGTCAAAATGCAGCATTCTTACCTGCTGTGATAAAAAATACACCAAAGCAAATAAATTATTTCAACCCCCCTCCCCCTCGCAGCTTTTTTTTTCTCTAAACAAAGCCAGATCATTAGTAATAAACTATGACTTCATTAGAATGTCCCACATAACAGGATTACAGAGGAATGTGTCAATAATTGGCAAAGGTTTGTCTTTCATTAATTAACACCTTTGTATGAATACAAACTTGTTATCCTCACTTTTTATAGGTGAAATATTACCATTAAAATTAGACCTTCGGTTTTAAAAAAAAAATAAATCTCGGTGGTGTTAATTTGTACAACCGAACATTTTCCTAATATTGTTTAGATTGAAAAAGAAACCAAATATGAAAACAGGCAGCATTTCAGGAAGGTTGCTTTTCTCTGCACTTAGGGAAAGGAAAGTTTTAGAGTGCATATATGTGTATATAAAATTGTATACATACGTTCTCTCTATATAGCAGAATATTTAAGGCAGTAACTAATTAAAATATTTGTTCTGGTTTTGTTGCTTAACAAAAATGCGTAACAAAAAGCTATGCTTTTCTCGCCTGTCAGCGAGGAATCAGCTCATAAGCTTCGGGGCGGTCTGTAATATTGGACTGTTTACCCTGACATACAAATGTCTATGTGCACAGAGAGCAAAGAGCAAATTCTACCTAAATAAGGTAAAGTATTTTTCTGAGTCAGAAACACAGTAATTTATTTTTACCAGTTTCAACTGATGGCTTATAAATGTAACTTTTAGCATTCAGAATGATGGTGAATGAGATATTCTTATGTGCAGCGAGATTCTGGATTGAGGTAATTTCTTAGATATGTGATGTTGTTTTACTGCTGACATGTTTATTTTGATCACCAAATTATTCGCCAGATGGATTCCATGAGCTGAAGACTGACCCAGGGTGCGGAAACGCTTAAAATCTCACCATCCCTGTTGAATTTGCTAGGGTGATCAAAATTTCTAAATTCATCTTCTGTTTTTTGATAGTCATAATATCTTCTGTTTTGGAAAGTTTGAACCAGAGTCCTATGTGCTATGACATAGGCTTGTCTCATGGAATCAGTCCAAAAAGGTATTAAATGCTTATTTAAAAATACCTCAGTAAACTGGCATTTTCTTACCCCTTGCCCAGGCTTTGCTGGAAAAGTGGATAGGATATTTAATGTGAGTTGTTCTCCAGGAGTAACTATATATTCCCATGTACTAATGGGATTTTTGTTTTCCTAAACCCCTTTTTATTTCACAATTCACTGCATGATAAGCATATTCTCAAAAAACAGTAGAAAAAGGGAAATGGGAGCATATTTCCTTTCTGTGTAGTTCAGTAAAAGGCAGTATATGGTATTACTTTCAAAAATCTTTATGGAAATATCCAAAATCAGTGTTGGATTTGTTGTCTACATCACAGAGCTTTTCCATGAGTTTAAATTTGAAAAATGGCTTCAGATGTCAGTTAATTCAACTTATTAAAAACAGGTCAATTATTTTTTTCCACAAAAAAAAAATCCATTCTCTGATTGGTGGGGAAAAGCAGATCTCCACTTCATCATTTTTTTTGAGGAGGTGGCTCTTTGAAATTGCATGGACTTCAAGATTTTTCAGACTCTTGGGATTTTTTTGAAAAATAACAGCTTGCTGCAGGAAAATCTCCGCAGCCTGCAATACAAGGCTGAAATCTTACTGATTATAGTGGGACCAGGTTTATTAACATTACGTGAGGAAGTGCCTTCACCTGCATTTCAGTGTGTGGTGAACTTAGTATGTGATGAGAAAAGGAGGTTTAAGGCTGCGTCTACATTAGCAAATAATTCAGTACGATAAGAGTAAATCAGTAGATCAAAGCAGTCAATGCTGAAACCCTACATCTTGCTATATGGCAAGTTTTCACTTCAGACCAGGTGTAGTAGGATCTCCTGGTCTGAACGTCCTCATTGCACGTATAGTTCAAAGTCACCCACTCAATGTCCACATACTACCGGCTGCATTAGGGAGCATACCACACTTGGTGCATCTCTGAAGTGGAGATCCTCATCCATTTTTTTCTGAAATCCATTTTTCGGGCACCTGGTTTGCAGGCACCGAACCACACTGTTCAACAAAACAAAGCACAGCAACATGAGGAGACTGAGGGACTGTAAACCAAAATGTTAGTATGATACAACCTACAAGTGCCTCCTAGCCAGATGAACACAGGGCATCGTAATTCTTGGAATTTAAGTGACTCTCTGACCTCTGTGCAATCCCCTCAGTCTGTAGCATTCAGCCATTAATTTTCTTGAAATGAAGTCCTGCAGCTCACCCTACTCCAGAGCAAGGAGGCAGGCTGAAAATCCTCCTATAATGTGCTGTGGACACTTCAGTAATTCCAGCACTTGCAGCTCTGCTCCTTCAAAAACATCCTAGGGAAAATATATCATAACATAGATTAAAGTCTGCAGCCATGTTAAGCTTACCAGGCATTATGGCTTGGATACAAGGAGGTAAATTAGAGAAGTTGGTAGTATTCTGCTGCTTTACAGTGGCATTTCAAGAGGGATTTCCAACGCAGTGAGGACTTTTCATCAGACCATGCGGTACAAAGCCATGCAGCCTCTGCACAGTGCGATTCTGGAGGCAGCCTCACTGAGTTATCGCAGCCCTGTGACAAGCTGATAAGCCCTGTCAAGGAGTTCATAAATCAGCAGTGATTACTAGCTCAGGCCTGGTGCCCCTCAAACTTAGATATACTGCTTCTAGACCTGAGCCAGTTCACCAGCAGTCATCTTGGCTGTCTTCACCTCCATTCTGAAGACGTGTCCACAGCCTCCTCTCAGTGCTTGAACTGAACCTTTTCTGAATCCTTAGGCCAAAGTTATTATCCTGTTCTCTGCTCCTTTGTTGCAGGTCTCCTTCAAGCAGTTCCAGCCAGAATATGCAGTTGCTCCTTTTAAGAGATTGAAGCAGTTTTCTAACTACATGAGGATTGACATCAGCCATGTTTGAATCACAGCTCAGCTCCTACAGGAATTTTTTTTGTTGATTCTTTTCCAGCGACACAACCCCCTATAATACTTAATAATGTCAATGCGGTGTTTTTTAAATTTTCCAAGAGCTGGTAGGATCTGACATATTTTGATGTTTCCATAATCCCAAGGTCTCACATCTGTCACTCAGTATTGGCAACTAGTTTGTGTGATGAAAACAATTGCAATAAAGCACGTGTAAATCAGAGCTATGCTCCTCCTTGCATTCATCTTCTGTTTGCTTTAACATTTATTACTTGAGTGAAATTTAAAAGTTGAGTCTCACTGTGGTAGAAGTATTACCTAAATAAAACCATATCATTCTGCATATCTTTTAAGGATGAAGGGGGATTGGCAGGTATTTTATCCAACAGCTGCACATAGTGTAATATACTAGTCTGCAGTTTCTCAGCTGTTCATTCATTTGATGCCAGTCAATTTTCATAATCGGAAAACAGAATGAAGGGAACAAAATCAGGGTTCAAACCAAACTCCAAATAAAATCAACTGTTTTTTCAGTAAATTTGGATCAAGCCTCAATTTTAAAATGAAATAAATTGCATATAAAATGAATGCCCCAAAAGACCTGGTTTTATAAATTCATTTCTAAAAAAAGGATAAAGAGAATTTTAGTATATATGTTTTTAAAGCTGTATACCTGAAACTTATCTGAAGGTCTGTCAGTGGAGGAGGGCTGATGAATTCCATGCAGAAACCCAAAGGTCCCTTGCAGCTGTGTGAGTGAAAGCTTTCGCTATCACCTTTTTCACAGATACGCTTTGGTTGTGGAACCAGGGGCTGCTTACCACAGTCCTGTCCCAAAGTTACTCTCTCCGAGACCAGGCATGCTCTTGATCTGATATTCCTCCCTCTGTTTCTTGCTTACTGCAGAAAACTAACTTAAAGCTTATAGACGGGACTGGGACCAGAGCAAAGTTAGGTTTCTTACTGATAATCACAACAGGGCACCAACATAATCCAGAGCTCAACCTATTATGTTGGTCAAGACTCCTCACAGAACTTACAGGGTGTATTTGGTCTGGCTGAGATGGAGTTAATTTACCCCATAGCAGCCCTCATAAGGCTGTGGTTTTTTCTGGTAGCTTGAAAGGTGTTGATAACACACCAGTGGTTTGGCTACCACTGAGCAGTGCTTGCACAACATCAAGGCTGTCCCTCCAACATTCTCCCCCATCAGTAGGCTGGGAGTGGGCAAGATCTTGGGAAGGGATGTAACCAGGACAGGTGGCCCAAACAAGAATATTCCATACCATATAACATCTACACAGCAATAAATTCTAAGAGAAAGAAGGAGAAGGGGGACTATTTGTTATTACATTTGTCTTTCAGAGAAAGCGCTACTCATACTGAAACTCTACTTCCTGGGAAGAGTCTGAACATGACCTGCTGATGAGAAGTAGATAATAAAACTTGGTTTTCCTTTGCTTCTAAGTGTGGCCTTTGCTTTTGGTTTATTTAACTGTCTATATCTCGACCCATCAGTTTTTTTCCATCTTAATTTCTTCCCCCCATGTCCTGCTGAGAAGAGGAGTGATGGAGTGGCGTGGTGGGCACCTGATGTCCAGCCAAGGTCAACCCACCACACCAGAAAAACCAGGACAGATGAGACTGGATCCTCCTATATAGTTAATATGCTGTAATGTAATGAGGTGCCACTTCTTTAGCCACTGAAAACAGCTCTGAGGGAACTGTTCTGCTAGATACCTCCAGTTTAGGAAGGATTATCCTTTATTTTCTGTCTTATGGCAAGAGTTTGGAGAAAATACTGCAGTGCTGGTTTGATGCTGAAATCTGCATTTGAATGAGCCAGGAATGATCACAGTGAGCCAGGATGAGTCTCTGACTGTCACAAGGTGTTGTCCTCCCTGCTGTGCTGGTGTGGCTCTGACGCAGGGCATGCTAATGGCACAGAAGCATGAACATCCCTTCCCTGCCCCTCAGGGAGGGAAGGACAAATCACCTGTCCCACTATGTCGTCCTTGTTCACTGCACAGCTCCCTGCATTTTGGGGGGCTGGCAGAGAGGCATCAGTAGACATTCACTGCTCTCTTCCACATTAGCCAAGGTGCTACGTTGTCCTTATATGTTACAGAGAAGGTCATAGCCACTGATCAGGTTTTCCCTCCTGATAAATGAAGATACAATCATAAAACTTATGTCTTTAAGCAGGAAATGCCCTGTTCATCTTGGCTTCTACTCGTGGGTCTACAGGATGAACTGGCAAGTCTTTCCCGCAGCATCAAAGTCTTCCCCACGCAGAAGGACATGTAGAGTTTCCCTCATATAGAAGCAGTGTCTGATACAACAGGAATGAAACCATTGCAACTCCAAAGGGTACAGCTAAATTCTGATGTGAACAACACTTTAAGTAGTGCGCAAAATCATTTCCTATTGATTAATATTAATTTAATAATCCAGCAATCAGTTGCTATTAAAAAACAAAGAAAGCTAATGCTGTTTCTGAGTAAATTATGCACTGTAAACAGATCCTGAGAGATGCAAGTATTGGCTGGCTTCATTTTTCCTTAGCAGAAGATTTGAGTGGTAACTGTGCCAACCTTGTGGTATTAAAAATTGTAAATATAAAGGTAGGTAACGAAAGAATGATATATATCCCCCATGACTACAATCTACCCACCACCACAGTGTGTAGATGGCAGGTATCCCTTACCAGGATGGCACTCGCTCTCGGGAGTTTGAGGGACCTGACTGTAGGGAGGATGGGAGTTACTGCAGTCCTTGCAGAACAGACCTCTTCAGATGCAGCTTGGGTAATTTGGTTACATGAAACCATAACAAAATTACCCTGTGAAGTCCTGAAAAAAGGTTAGCAAATAATTGCTAGGGAAATGCCTTGAGTTACTAAAATTTTTTTATTTAGTATGCATTAATTATTGTTTAATTAATTTCAGTATCTCAGAGTTCTACTGGCATTCAGATTGTGGTTTTGTTTGCTTTCATTAACTGACAGGATAGGGGTGTTTGGGAAGAGAAAAGGCAACACCACTGTCTTATACCATAGATTCTTTGTAGATATAATAAAAAAACTCCCACTGGAATTTTGGTTCCTTTAGTGAAAACCTAAAGTTTATAAAGAGATTTATTTTGTGATTAGTAATTAATTACATTTTTGATGGAATGTCTGTAAATAGTTTATCTCTATTTCTATTTGTTTGGTTTTATATTTATATTTAATGAGCACAAACAGCATGCCAAGGCCCCAGTCATGTTCACCTAGTGCTGGAAAATCTGATGACTTTCTGACTGCCTGATCGGATCCTGAGGAATAACCCTTTCTCCTCAGAACCAGAGATGCAGGAAATGTAGATAAAAGGTAGCGTTTATAGATAGAAAATAAAATCAGCTGGAGAAAAGGAAAAAAAATTCACACAAGTACAATTGTGTGTCATCTTGTCTGAGATGGCAGACATCATGCAGGTACTAAGGTGGCATCAGGTGTGTATCCATTGATTTCAAGAAGGCTACCTACAGATCCCATCCTTCCTTTCACCACACAACATGAGTTCTGTTCAGGAAGAATGCTGGGCCAATTTTATGTGCTTGCTTCAGGTATTTTTTGTTAAGGGTGCAGAGATCTATAGGTGGACTGTCAGGATGATGTGGATGTTTTTCTTTCAGTGCATGCTTAGGATGCACCTCACAGACGTGCAGAGATCCCTGTGTTGGATCTACTGAGTCACCCTAAGAGCTGACCCAGTGCATGTAAGTGTTAGGAACGACTGCAGAATTTGGCTTCAGGCTTCGCACCATTCCTGTGCTGCAGTATACATATAGACTCTGTGACTGAACTGTTCTAGAACTGAAAGAAGACATACTTACACATGGGGAAGGGAAATAACATGGATCTTTCTTTGTGAAGTCTGTTTTGTGTTCACATGCTTAACCTTGAAAAAATAAATGTCAAAGGAAATCCTGTTTTCCAAACAGTCATTGTAATGATGTAGATAATTCATGGTTAAGGTTTACAGGTCATAATTTAAGTTTTTAAATTATTTATAAAGTTGGAAAAAACCTAACCCATAGAGTAAGGAATTAATTGGGCAATAACAAAATGGAGATGACCTCCTATAATCCTACATTTATATGTTGGGTTATTTTTTCTCTTTTTTATATTTTTACAAGCTTCAAAAGCAGTCTTGGTGTGCTATTTAGCTATTAGTTTAGAAAATATATAGGAATTAAATGCAGGCTAAAATTCTTCATTTTTAAAAATCTTTGTCTTAAAAGGATATATATAAAGGCTGTCTGTAAAATATATAGAGGCAGTACAGCATTTAGAGGGTATCAGTACCCTTGAAGTGAAATCAGGGTTAATGTTCTTTACTAAAAATCTAGCTGTGATTATCAGATAGGATTTTTTTAGTATTGCTCAGTAGTTTATCAACCATTAAGCAACCTAAAGCTACCTAACAGGTCTCTATGCTAGGTCCCATTAGTCCCAATAAAATTAGTCAAGATAAGAACCTGCATTAGTTAAAAAAATAAAAAAAATACTTTGCTGTGTTCTGACTGCTGTATAATAACAGCTCTCACCCTTGCACGTTTTGACCTAACTCAATATTTCACAGTCACAGATACAACTGCTGGTACGTCTCAGCATGAGGACAATTCTCTTATGCATTTACACAACTGCTCTGAAAGCCCAGTCTGGGTGCCCAGTGAATATTCCCTTTTTACTACCATGTATAAACAAGTAAGGAAAAAACTTCCTTAGATGGGTTCAGTAGCCTTGATGGTCTTCATTCATCAATAGAAAAAAAAAATACAGCAGTTGAAAAATCCATGGTATAAGGTTAACTTTAATACACCCATTTAGGGATAAAGTTGTCTAATTAAAAAAATACAATCAGAATCTTAAATTAGTGAAATTAATCAATCAGCTAGCATGTGATGCAGTGTAGAGTATCATTCCAGTTCAGAATATGTTATTCCTTGTGCAAGAGTTATTTGAAGTAAACATGACAGTTCCAGGTTTCAATATACTGAGACCTACACTGAGCTGTTTTCTGTTCCTCAACATTAGAGAAGTGTTCACAAAACAGCACAAAAACCCTTCTTCTCTGAAGTCTTCAACTTGCCTGCCTGTATTTTAAATTTAGCATGAGTCAATAGATGGTCCAGGTAACATGATCTGTATTGGGCTCTCCAGAACGTGTTTGGAGAGCTGTGTTCCTCAGTGTATGCTGCTGCATGGGTCTAGTAGCATTTTTAAGGCCTATTTTTATATCGTTGACATATGAGAATACATGAAAAGTAATAGTGATACCCAAAACTCTGAGCAATATGGTTGTTCTTAGTTTGAAGTTATGATATTCTGTAATATTAAGAAGAGAGTAGCTTCAGTCTTTCCAAACTTCTGAAAAATTGCATAAAACCAGAGACAGCTGTTAAATAAGAAAAGTGGAACTACAAAAAACCTACAACAGGTAGCCTCTGAAACCTGAGCTCATGGGCTTCCTTCAAAGTATGAATAAAAAGTCCTAAAGCCAGTTACAAAAACTCAGTTCTAATTTACTGAAAACACGAAAACTTATCCGATTTAAATTTTTAACTGTCGAAGAAGCTTCTCTGTGAGGTGTCTGCATGATACGGGCTTAGCATTTATTTTTTTTTAAGTCTTGTCTTCGCTGGGCAAAACAGAGAATTTGCTGTTTCCACATAAAGGTCATTAGTAGCCTGAAGGTCTATGCAAATCCTTCACACCAAATACTAATAACGTTAGAATAAAGTGAGTGATGAAAGGATCAAAGAAACAAAGATTAGAAACTACTTTAAGTAAAAATGGGTGGGGGCTAGGAACTTGTCAATACAGTGTTTTCTCCGTGGGTGGACATAACTTGCATGCTTTTCTAGCCAAGTTCACAGTTGTCCCTGTGAGACAAGACCTGCAAAATCCTTCAAGGTGATCATCAGAGAAGTTCATTTTGGATTTTACAGTGTTCCTTCCTTGGTATGCTCCTGTGTCATTCGTTTTTGAAGACATTGACCATATGATGATATTCAAATGGCCAAGCGTTTACAATTTCCAGATCTGCCAAATAGCGAATCAACCTTTATAATTAAAGGTGACAAGCTGACAAGGAAAATGAATGTAAAATTGTATACGTATATGAATTTTTATGTCAGATTGCCGTCTGTGCACTTGTTTTCTCTTTGTCAATAGCCGAAGGCTCATTTCTCTGTACTAGAAGTGCATTTTATATCGAGGCCTTCAGACAGCTCCCCTTCGCCCTAGTGAATTTGCTGATTAATTTTGGATGCTCCTCTTAATTAACACCCCAAAGGAAGTCTAGATTTTCTAGCCTATATTCCATGTAAAACAAGTGAATCTGAAGAACAATGACCTAAGGAGACAGGCGCGCTCTGTCCGAATGACATTACAAGAACATTGAATATCTCACAAGTCAGGACCTGGTCAGGCAATGCCTAGGGAAAATGTAGGCCTTTAATCAGGGCAGAAATGAGATTCATATTAGTCCAATTTCATTTTCTTTATTGCTGACAAAGAGGGGCTGGGATGGATGCCACCTGACAGTTGAAACATGGTGCCCCTACGCAGGAGCGGGTGCCTCTGGCCTTGATTAATAATTGGTACCATTTTGACTTGCGGGCAGATAAGTTGATGATGGATGAGAGAAAAAGAGTGAAGTGATTTATTATAAAATTAGGATAAAATAACGAACTGGCTAATTGCACACAAGCCTCATAAAATGTAGCTGTGGAGTCAGAAGTGCAATGCCAGGCAACAATAATTTCCACCTCAGTTTTCACAATGTGATCTTAAAGCAAAGAAAGACAGAGACAAGTCTTACTTATGCAGCTGCTTAATGCAGAAAAGCCTTGTCCATTCTTCTACTTCAAGCAAATAAAACATTGAGACTTGTATTTCAGTTTTTATTTTTACTGTTTGTCACAAGAAAAGAGAAGAGTAGAACTGAACAGGCCCCATTAAACCAACTGTTGCTTCTCTGTTAAAGCCAATATAATCCTATAATTCTTGCATTTCTTAGCATACTTTAACAGGGTAAAAGGTCTAAAGTTATGAACCTGAGATGTATACATGTTTAAATCAAGATTCAACATAAAAATAGACTTGTAACCGCTGTTGGAAGGTATCGCTTTTCTAGTTCACTTTTTGATGCTTTGAACTTCCAAATCTGTGCTCTGATAACTATTTTAGAAGCTGAGTCATGTACTGCTTGCTATTTTATGCTGCATATGTTCAGCAGGCTACAATTATGGATTAAAAAAGCATATCTTGTAATATCCATTTGCTGCCTGGTATAAACATTTACTTTGTTGTTATGAATCCGTGTCATAATATACTCTCTTTCTTTACAAGACAAATGCTTGGTCACTCCCTCTTGGAAATTTTAAACATCTAACCTGTTATGATTGTTTTGCTACTAGCGGTGCAAGTTGACATCTGACTGTTTTTTTCTGCAAGTTCAACTATTAAACCAGCTGAAATTACTGAATTAAAGACAACTGGCAACAATATTGTCCAATAAGATGGGTTCAGTTATAAAACTGAAAATGAAAGTAGCGTGGGGAGCTAAAATTTAAGTTTCATGTGATCAATTTCTATTCTACTGCTAAGACAACAATGTGGCAATTTGTGCTTATATTCTACAAATTTCCAGAAACTGAATTTTCCATGCAGATTAGGAAAAAGGATTTTCAAATAATAATATGCAAATACCTCATTATGGTTCAAAAGAAACAGTCATTACTTAACAGCATTAAACTTTTTCATAAACTATGTTCTTAAAAAGAAATAAAAATGGCATCCACTGTTATATCCCTTAGACAAATATTAGAATGTTTCATATCTGATCCAGTCTTAACTGCATACCATGAGTAAAAGTTTATTTTTATAGCGAGATTTAAGAAAAGTTGACCTGAATTAACTTTTAAAATGTGTTACTGAAACTACATCAATTACACAGGAAATTTTGTTTCAGAATTTTAAGGTATCTTTAGTATGACATAACTTCATGAATTAGAATAAACTGAATTGAGACTGTTTTTGAATAAGAGTATCCACAATTTACTGCAACTTAACTTTAAATTCTTTTTAAACTTGTGTTGCTGTCTTATCTGGACTGACTTCTTCAAGAGGTTAGAAAAAAAGGTTCATAAACCTTTCACATTTATTCATTTATAGTTTATTTGGAGAAAAAAAAAAAAAAAAGAAAAATTATCTAAGAGAAAAATTACAGATGAACTGTCCTTTTTTGTCTCATTCCAAAATTGTAAAATATTTCATCAGCTCTGTCAAAATCTGAAGGCTACATTCCATCATGACAATGGGAGCACAGGCTTGAGAAAAACACATATTGCTGTGAAATAGGAGATTAGACAGTAATAGTGTCTCTGCTGTCCTTGCAAACTGCATGAATGTCTTCTCACCATCAACACCCATGTTCTTTCAGTATCTCAGAGGTTTTGGGTTTCAGGATAAAAGGAAATAATTTTAATTAACAGCTTTTTTAGGGGTTTAATTAACAGTGGTTTTAAGACCAAGAGGTAAATAATGCTGCAAGGAACAACTTGTGCTCTGGGCCCCATGAGGTCTATACCCAAGTGGAAACAGCATGGCTGGCCATGAAAAGAACACTTTTCTATCAGCCATATTGTAAGAATTGTTTGGGTCCCTTGTCTGTATGAAGTTGGTGCCAGGCATGAGCTAACTCCATGTCTTTACTACATTCCTTCTGCTACTTTTGCTGCCGCTGGGAACCATTTGCTTGGCAGAGGTGAGGCTGGTCATTTCTCCATACTACAGACATGACAGCATGGGTGTCCTAGCATCACTAATGTCTAAGAGTCTTGTGGCCGAAACGATAACATAGCAAGAAAGGTTAGGAAAGCTGAATACTTACTCCCAGATTATTCAAAGCCCGCTGAGAGAAGATTTAAGATAAGGAGGGAAATGGAAGCCTATGTGCCATTTCCTTGAGACTTGGTTTCAACACTCACAAACTGAGGAATATCTCTTATGAAATTAGTGCCTGCCCACTAGCTTTGCCAAAGGTCACTAGAAAAGCAAAAGGAGACCAAGTTTCTCAGGATTTGGAAGGAGGTGGACACAAAGAAATGTGGTTTCTCCACACTACTACTTTCGAGAACTGGCTGTAAGGAACGTGTGTGGTCTGCACTTCAGGTAACCTGAGTGAAGAACTGAAAATTAAGTTGTAGGTTGGACAAGTTTTATTAAAGCAGCTTTTGCACTGGCATTAGCTCTGTATTTTTTTCCTCCCCAGGCACCCCTAAGCTTCCCACATTAGTTTGCAGAAATCCTTCCCAGATTTTTGTATCCTTTCTGAATGCAAATCTCAAGGAAACCTCTCCATTCCTTTGGGGCAAGGTACTCCTTTCTTTAAGACAGCTCTTTGATACAGTCAGTGAAAGGAGGGTAAGATTTAGGAC
>VXBO01003930.1:173853-312582 GCA_013400135.1 Rhinoptilus africanus
TATCATAAAGAAAGAAACTGAACCATGACACACTTCTGCCTCATAAAAACATGTATAGTGTAGGTTTGAACGGGTTTGAACAACTACTGCTGTTTTGTTCCAAACTGTAGCTAATCACAAACTGGAGAGGGTTACTGATAGAAATGCATGGATTTTACCTCTTTTGCAATGCATGGCAGTTTTGGCACACAGTTTAATTCCTTCTGGCTTCTAGTTTTCCTGCCTAGCTGTGCCTCATACATTTCATTTTTGCAATCACTTGTTTAAACATATCTGCCAATTGTGGTGTGCCTGCCAGCATCACTGTCTGCTCTCGGCAGGCAGAAAGGTGTACCATAAATGCTGTGAATAAAGTTGAGGAAGGGGAAGGCTTTCTTTGCTCACAGTTATCTCTCAAAGGGATGAATGATAACAGCGAGCGGGAATGTCTGTACCGACACATTTTTAAGAATGCGAACAAAGGGTCATATTACTTCAACAAGTGTAATGACTACAAAGTGATCTAGTCAGGTTCAAAAAATGGATGAATTATTATTTCTGAATTATGATGCCTGCTGTTTGTTGCTCTATTTCCTCCATGTACCTGTCTCCATGCCATCTCTTATTTTTCTCTTTTTTTGTCTCTTTTTTTTTTCCTTAAACTTTTATGTCAACATTGATTTACGTTTTTAATAATTTTTCTTCTGCATTTCCTGTGTGGGCATTTGCCTTTAGACTTCTTTTTAAGTTTTCCCTTCTCAGTTCCCTCCATCCAGTCATTTCAGCTTTCTCTGTTTTATTTTTTGACTCTCTTCTATGTATTATGACTCAGGTCTCTTTTCACTGGCCTGTCTTCTCTGTCTTTTAGAGTGACCAGTGGGAGTACATAAATCCCTTAATATATTTCTTTACTGATTCACATTTCTCCCCTTATATAGTCGTTCCGTTATCAAATCACTCATCTCACATCCCAGTTTTCTTTATTCCTTCTCCATGGATGTTATCTTTTTGCCTCATATTTCCAATGCAAGTTTCTGTTGAGAAAACCCACCTTTCTCTTCTGTTGTAATTTCTTCTCACAGGTTCTTGCTTTCTGCTATGTTTTCCTACCCCTCATTTTCCCTCTTTCTCTCTTTCTCCAGTCACCTTCTCCCCCATCAGTCTTGTTCCTCTTCTCCAGCAGTACCTGTGTTGCCTCAAGATCTCAGTCTGCTCAGTTGCTCTCATATCTTCCATGTCCTCTCCCCCAGCACTTTTTTTCTTCCTGCCACTCTTACAATTGACAATAAATTTGTGTTCTGAGGCATCCGTCCATAGTGCTTCAGGATCAGTAGAGGTAGGCTTTAACTTAAGATTACTGTCAGGTAGTCTTATTTCATTCACTCTGTCTTCCTGAAGGCCCAAAAGGACAAAATTTTGGAATGTGGTTTGTGAAACAGATGTTTCAGGGTCTCCAGAGACCTGGGAAAACACGTAGGAGCACAACAGTCTTGATAAAATTACCTGCCTCTCCTGGGGCAGACCAAATAGGCAAAGCCACAGAATTAGTCAAAAGGTGAACAGCAGAGGAAGGAAAGGTATTGTTTTGAAAGCTGCTTTTGTAGTGATTTTGTGTGACAGAATGTGGGTTTGGGTTTCATTATCTAGCACTTCAGCACTGTTTTCTCTTTGGGCTCATTTGTATTTAAGAGGCATGCACAATGGTAGCTAGAAACACATCTGAATACTTTTACTACTCTTTCAGTGTGAAAAATTTGTCCCCTTCATTTTATAGTCTGTGTTCTTTAAATGGGACTTCATATAGGACTGAGTAATTCCAATGAGAGGAAATTAAATCCTGTGAATATTACTCATTCCTAAATAACTGGATCTGTCCACCTGAGAAGGCTCCCAGCTGTTCACCTTCGTGATGCTCCTGTTCCCATCATGACACTACAGCGGCTCTGGTATGTGAATGTCATTCTGTCAGCATAATAGGCCTCTAGATCAACATAAGATTAATCTTGCTGCAAAAAATCTTTGACTATGTCAGGCCTGGTTTTGTATGTGGCTCTGTCTATCTCAGAAAACTATAACTTACTCTCTTAGCAGTTGCATTTGAACTGTGTTTTGTGTCAATGTGGGATAAAGAAACAAGAGGCCTGCATGTAATTTGGATTTTTCTAAGTATCTCATTTCAATCTAATGTAGTGTTGTGTAATCAAGCCAGTAAGTCTATATGACCAGCCCATTTCAGGACTTGGTCTGCTATCTTTAGTCAGTGACAAATTCTGGTTTCCATTGCTTGTTCAGAGATGATAACAGTGTGATTTACAGGTATAAGTAACAAATGAGATCAATTAAAAAGACTAAGAGTGGCACCTGTCTAAGTGTAGGGTTGCACTAAATGATTCCCACATCTTTGTTTCCTGTACGACCCTGCATTTGCAGCCTCTCCTCAGGAAGGTTAACAATGGGAGAGTTGTTTCTTAATGCTCATGAACCAAGAAAGCAGGCCTTATCCTGCAGCCTAGGGATATGATTATTATCTCTGAGTGAAAACAACAGCCGTATTTTTCAGCTCCATGTGTACAAATGATCCCTGTGTTTCATATATTTCTTGACTACAGCATCTTGGATTGCCCAATTTGTTACAAGTCTGTACTGTGAGCTGCCTTTGTATAGTTGAGCTGAACTCACAGTCAGGTACATGGCCCCCTTTGTGTCAATTCTCAGTATTTTGTATTCTTAAAGAAATTTTGAAAAATATTTAAAAGTTACTGAAGTCTTACCAATTTTCAAATAATCTGACTTTTTTTTTCAAATAGTGACAGGGAAAGTATACAATTTTATAATTAATTGAACCACTTTTGTGATATTTCCATTCCTCCTATCTCTATTATTGTCTAATGAAACTTAACGATCATTTTATGACAGGTCATATTAATACAGAAACTCCTTAAAGACTGTGCTTAACATGGATGATGAAATCTCTGTTTTCATTATTCCACTTAAAAGCTTAAAGGTACATCTGCGGATTTATTTGCTTCTTTGGACACTGGAAGCTTAATCCAGTTGACTAGTAAATATTTGTTACTTAACACCCTCCCGAGGGAAAATCATGGTTGGAAGTCAAGAAAACAGGCTTTTTATGACAGCTCCAAGAAGAGATATCAGGGTATCCAAGAGGTCTGAGATGTGAAAGGGATGTGGGCTACTCAGTTTCCTTGCTCCCTATTGCTTTTTTAATAGCATCTTATTTGGTGCTACACAGTGGCAGCAATCCCCTTCATTTGGTGACCTTGGTGTTCAAGGAAAAGGATAATAGTGTTTCTCTTCTTGATATGTATATTCAAGGTCTTGGGGGGCTAGTGCTTCTTTGTACAGTCTTCCTCCCAAGTCAGAAGTATTCAGTTCAGACTGATTCTCCTCTATCTTCCAGATATGTCTGGATTCTCTGAGGCATGGTCAGAAGGTTATACTTCCGCTAGCATAGTCTCACCCAATTAATACACCATCATCTCATTAGAGTGGAAATCCCAAGTGAGGAACCCAATACTTGATCTCAGAAACCAGTCCCTACAATGTCTGAAAGAGAAATTTCAGGTTTTGTGCTATTGGGCTACTATTTCAATTTAAAGTGGCGAGTACCATCTGTGCCCCTAGAGTTCTTCAATCTAGGTTACCATTTAAATTTAGGCTGGATTGGTGAGTACTGAAAAATATTTAAGCTAACACTGTTTAGACTACTATCTTAAAGGAAACGCATTCTGAGTTAATACTGAAGAATTAACATTCTTGTCATATCCCTCCTGAGAACCATTATCCAAAAAAAAAGAACTTGTCACCCTCTTTGAACAGGTTGAATTAAATCCAAGAACTAAGTGATGTGAATTACCTTTATATTCCTAGAGCTATTCGCTGTAAGTAATAGTGATCACATACATTGGCAAAACCGCCCAGGGGAAATGGCTGTACTGATACCCATAGTGTATATAGAATAGAGAAGCTTTTTAGTAAAGGTCTGTCAGTCTATTCATGCTGATGAGTTCTAATAATCATTTACTCACTTACTGTATTTTCCACCAGTTTGTGTATGCCATTTGCACTGCAAATGTAGTCTCATACTTACTTGCACTCTGCAGACTCATGTGCAAATCCATGCTCAGTATTACTATGAAACAGGCCTGATCCACAAAAAAAAAAATAAATTATAAATATGTGATGAGAAGCAAAATGGGAAAAAGGAATTGGGTGTAATATGGCCAAATACAAGTGTCTTCTGTTCTTCTTCAAAGGGTTCAATATATAGTCACTGTTCCTCTTAGAGTGCTGGAAATATCCTCTCCTGGAGGATCAAATTCTTGAGAGGAGAGTGAAGCATTATCCATTGCCATCCAATCTTCCAGAATTCCAGAAAGATACCTAATAAGTCCCTGAGTTTTTAATGATACACACATCTCCTGGGAAGTAGGTCTGAAGGTTAATAGCTCATTTGCCACCCTGTGCTGAGGAAACATTTTATATCACTCATTTGGGACTGGATTTTAACCACAAACCTAAATGTGAAAGTACCCAAACCCCATTAGCAATACTCTGTGATGTCCCAGCACCTAGGTTTCAAACTTTTTGTTAGTATCACCAATTTAAAATGCTTTTTATGCTCAGTTCTATGGAATTCTTACATTTACATATTCTCTTTTTATTTAATGAGCTGACAGCAGATATTCCTTGTACTAAAGAATTACAGATGTTTTAATCAAAGTGTTCAATTAAAATTTTCCAAAATAAATTCAATTGCTGAGTATGACCATGCTTGATAACTACACATATCTGGCCTCTCAAAGAATTGCTGTAAGTTACTCTGTAAAGTACTCTTTAGCTATCATTTAGTGAATGTTATTATTATCTTTTACTGAATTATTTAAAGCTGTCTTCAGGCAGACTTAAATTACAGTATTTATTTTTTTTTAAACAGGAGCTATTTATTGCACTTTGCTCTTTCTATAGCTTACCTGCTTTTCCATGTTGCATCAACATCCTTCCAAGAGATGCTTATTCTCCTCACCCCATTACAGCAGCTTTTCTAAAGCAAATCTCCAATTATAGAGGAGATTTCTTGGCAGTACACACTATAAATGCATGAACCTTTTAAACAGATTGAGCGGTGTAATAAACTGAGTTATGACAAGTTTCAAAAGGGGGTCAGTAATATGAAAAAGACCCCAAACCGACTGCTTTTAATGCAATAGGGCTGGCTGGGTGGGAGTTTATTTGGAAAGGCAGATTTATTGTGGGAGAAGGGCCTCAGCAGGGAGAAGGCTGGTCTTTCCCTGGATTAAGGCTGCCTGGTGGTCCAGGAGTGGGGCTGCACTGCTGGGCAGAGCTCGTTCCACCAACCCATCCTGCAGCTTCATCCAGCTCTGGGGGGCTGAGCAAACACACAAACCAGAAGCCAGCTCTGTCCCAGGGAGGCCACCGCCTCAGCAAAGCAAAATTGCTATACCTTGAAGCACAAAAAAGCAACCTTTTCCAAGAGGAAACCTCAAGTGTTCATTTTCTGCTTTTCCACAGGGTTCACAATTAAGATTTCATACAAGTTAATGCTGATTATGAAGGGACGGAAAACACCTCTGGGGCAAGTGAGCACTGAACTTTGGCCACTTACTGTGTAAGTTAAAGCAGCAGGGGCTGGCCCACCACTTCCCTTTGTGGCTCTATTTGAATTCAGTTGATTAATGTTGTATGTGCACATCTATTGAGGCACTGAATTTAAAAGGATTGTTTACTGTAGCCTTGTAATCAACCTGCCTTAGCAGCACCCTATTACCCATGATAACAGGGCTGCTGCAATTTGGGTCTGAAAGAAAACCGCCTCAGATGGGCTCTCGGATGCTTTAGTGCTAGTATGCTGCCCTGTTATCTTCATTTGTAATTTGTTTTCAAGAACAGTGATTTACATTTCAGTTGGATTACACCTTTTAATGTTTCACAAACGTAAAGTGGCTGCAGTGAAAACTCACATCTCCACTAGATTTCAAACGATGCATTTGAGGCTTCAGTGGAGAGGATTACAATTACAATTAAAATCAAAAGCTTGCTCATTCTTTTAATGATGCATGCTAACCCTTTATATACTAAGAAGCCTATCGTGGTGCTATACAATCATGACTTTTTTTACGGGTATGAAATAGCTGCATGTGTTCTGCCTTATCATCTACTACACGCAAATGCAGGTCTTCTGAAATAGAACACATCCTGCACAGTGAGTTTAGAGGACAACGTACCTTGATAAAAAATATAGAAGAACACATAAAAAAGGAACAGAGAGAAAAAAAAAGCCCTCTACTTTATTTTTTTTAAAATGTGGAACATATTTTAGTAACAGACTTCATTTTCCTAAAGTAGTTATTGCCAAGGTATATAGTTACCAAGACTTCCATTGAAAGCATAATGGTACTGGATGAAGTGCAAAATATTAATCAGTGGGGTATTTTTCTTTCAATGAACATTATATGAGCAGAAGAAAGTTTATTGGGTTTGTTCTTCTTTGTTTTTTGCTTTTTTTTTTTTTAATCCTGTAGTTTTCTCACAGCAGCAAAATTTTTGCAAATCTAGATTTACTTTATTTTCTTCGGCAATTCAGAATAATTTCCATCTAAGTCTTCTTCTGTCACTTTAGAAAGATTTGCAAATAACAGACATTTATGTTCTTACTTAGTGTGTTATTCTTAGCCTGTTATTCTTGGACTGAAAATTCTTATTGAGCAGAGTTATGGCAAGATTAAAACTTACTCAGATTATGCATGGCAGAAATATCTGGGGCAGAACCTTCACTGCAGTTTTCAAAAGCTTCTGCCCCAAGCCAAAACCTCATCTGGGCTCAGGCAGCCTGATGATTTATCGATACCCTAATCCTTTCAGTTCCCAATCATAGGGTTGGAAGGGACCTTAAAGATCATCCAGNCAATGACAGCTCACATTGAGCCTCTCGTCCACCAGCACCCCCAAGTCCTTTTCTTCAGGGCTGCTCTCAAGCCAGTCACTGCCCAGCCTATATCCGTGCTTGGGATTGCCACAACCCAGATGTTGTTGAACTTCATTAGGTTCACATGGGCCCACCTCTCCAATCTGTCGAGGTCCCTCTGGATGGCCTCCCTTCCCTCCAGTGTGTCAGCCGCCCCACACAGCTTGGTGTCATTGGCAAACTTGCTGAGGGTGCACTCTATGCCACTGTCTATGTTGCTGACGAAGTTGATAAACAAGACTGGTCCCAGTACTGAATTGTCAGACCGGGACCACTCTCTCATCCCAAGCACATCTCCTTGTCTCCTGAGGGGCTAACCTCTGTCCCAGGGCAGAAGAGACTCAGACTCTACAACAATGGGCAGAGAACTGTCTGTGGTAGATGCTCCTTACCCTCCACAGAGGAACTACCAAATACCAGCCACCAAGTGGTGGCATGATGAGGGCCCGAACCACTGTCTCCAGTGAAGGGGTGAGGAGTTGGGGAAGACAAGGGTAATGGTTCAACGGTGCATTTTTCTTTTCCTTTTTCAAGACCACTGCAAGCCCTGGAAGACACGAAGACACACGAACACCTTGTGTAAGAATGGCTTTTCCAGGCCCTGATACATGAATTTTCTGTCCCCTACGACTCAGTGGAAGTCATGGCAATGCATATCATTTCTTGGATGGAGATTTGCATCCATGTCAGGAAAGATGGTAAGGATCTCTCAATTACTTCTAAGCAATCTGAAACAAGAAACTGAAAAGATTCAGGCTATTTCATCAAAATTTCCTTAGTTTATGAAAAAGTATCTTTTACCGAAGCTAGTTAGCTAAATCCATACATAATATTTAAGATTGAATCAAATGTCTCAGTCAAGTCAAAGTGGTTTTCATTTCAATCTTTTAGAAAAAGATCAATTAAAACACCTTTCTAAAATGAAATATTCCTTATATCTTGAAAATCAGGACTTCTATTTTAAAATTCACAGAAGAATAGGTGGGATTCCCTGTACTGAACTGAAATCTTCTGAAGGCAAATGCCTAATGAAAGTAAGTCTTTGAGGTTTTCTCTATATTCAGTGAAAAGAGTGTGAAAGTCATGCTGACCTGAGGATTTCTCAAGCTTGGGCTGACCAACATTTGATGAAGAAAAGGTTCCTGCCTTAATCGTGTCCCAAAATGGAGTTTGCAAACACAGCTTATGCACAGCAGTCACACACATTTTGGCAAAACATATTGCCTTGATGTTTCTCTCTACTTACTTGTGTCACTTTAGTCTTCTGAATGAATTAAGTCTTATTTTCTGCAAGGCGAGCCTTTCTGCTCATATAAACTGAGGTATTCAGCAGCACAGGGAAGGCAGGCTGAAAACAGATATAAAACATCATCACATAATACCACATGAATGAAGACATTTGGTTTATTATTTTTTTTCTTTTTCATGTAGATGCTTTTAATTCTCATCACAAACAGCATAAAGAAACCTTAAATCTTATGATCAAAACCCAGAGACTGATTTACAAATTTCATTGAGGTGTTTCAGGGGAACTGCAGTTCAAATGCCTCATGCCTTCATTCTTATCTATGAGGTGATTTTCCAGTTGTTCTGCAATGAGACATCATAACCAATCATCAAAAAGCATCATGCAACAGGTAGTTCAGCCTGACTCATTAGCAGCAGTTTAGAGTGTTAAACAACAAAAGTAGTTTCAAGAATAACCAAAAGTATTTTCAAAATTAGTCAGAGCTTTAAATTCTTTTTTCTCTTTTTTTTAACCAAGCTTTTATCATTTTTCCATTTTCATGTATTAGTACTTTGATAAGAAATCAGTTTTGCACTGATAGCTTCCATGATTCTCTTTCATTTTTAGTTTATGAAAAACCCATGTATGCATTCTTAAATGGTCTCCACAAAATTAATCTGATGATCTGTGATAATCTGTACTTGAAGACCTAACCTTTCTCAAAAGACCCTGGTGAAAGAAATCATGAGGAAGCAATCCCAGGCAATTCAGTGGGGAACGTGACTTTGATTTCCCTGAATGCTGTCTTCACATGCCAATCTCATATGTCCTATGCTGTTTGTCCAAGTTAAAAACAAATAAATACTGAAGAAGTAGCCCTTGTAAAAGCCACTACAGGGCTCTCCTCCACATCACTTGTCCTTCTTCAGGTGAGGAATCTTTAGTCCTGCCCTCATGCAATCTTGGAAAGGTCTTTCATAGATTTACATGTGAGGGATGACCACCTGTATACAGGCCCATACTTCTGCTTCTTAGCACCCATGTCCTAACAACCTGACTTGACTTGGACCACAATAATCTACCCTATGAACATTCTTTCCATCAGGATGGGGAATTTCTTGGAGGAGCTGAGGTGGAGAGAGAAAATGCAGTTACAGTCTTCATGTATTCATTTCTACGTCAGATTCCACTCTTGACACTGAAACCCAAGGAAATGAGAGGTACTCGGTACAATTTTGTGAATAAAGAATGTTTTGGTTTACTAGTGGTCCTGAAAAAGCATTAATAAGGTAGAAAAAAATCATGGCTTGGGTGATCTCAGAGGGTTGGGTTCTTTTTGAAACCAAGTAAAAGTTGGACTGAATATCAGTACAACTGAAATAACAGTATTTTACTCCATTTTTAAATGTCTTTTAGAGATATTTTAGAAAGCAATCACCTTCAATTAGAAAACACATTTTATAACTATGATAATAATTGCTTTATTTGGAGGATATATCATTATTATTTTAGCAATGATGAAGGTGAAATGAAGACGCTTGGTACATTTCACTTTTTCTGATTCCATATTTCATCAGTAGACAAGGTTTTCACACAAGATTTTTCATACAAAATTTTGATCCATTCCAAATAACCAGCAATACCCTGACAGACTATTTCTAAAATTGTCATCAGTCATTGTCCCTATGATTCAGAAGCTACTCTGTTTAGATTGCCCCATTTCAGACAAAAAATAGTACCCATGTTGCTCCACATGAGAAAAGGTCATATTCCTAATGGAACTGAATATAAATCCAATATGATTTTCATGTTACACATTACATCATTAGCTACAGATTTATAGGGAGAGAGCTAATATATTGAAGATTGTGACATAGTTCTCTTTCTCAAATGCACCTAATTTTTGAAGTTAGGCAGCACTGAATTTCTTCTTACAAGAATATCTGAAGTATTTTTCTTTTATTGGCTCCTTCCTTTAAGAGAAGACTGCAGAGCTGATGAATATTTCATGGGTAGAAAAACACCAGCAATACAGGGTTTTACCTACAAAATCTTTGGGGAAAGAGAGAAAATGGCAGGAAGGCGCTGTAAGGACAGTTCTTTTAAGAAGTCTTTGGAAAAGGGTCTCCATTTCATTTCCTACATCAATAACACCTCCTTCACCCCTTAATACTTTCTTCCTTTCATTTTGTTCCATAATAGCGTTCAGTCATTTTTGTAGTTTTCTTTGTATTAAAGTATCTCCCGAGCTGGCAAAACCATTTTAAAGCTAAAAATTTAAATAGAAAATTCTGAACAAGGAATAAAAAAAAAAGGACATCCAAATATAGTGGCTGTAAATTTGTACAAATCTGTTATAGGGGAATAATAATTGGAAAATATAATCAAATGTACATTTTAAATGGATCTCTTCCTTCTTCTACTGTTTAATCCTAATGGACCTTTCTCCTGGGTTTCAAGAGCACATTGACACTCAGAAGTGTCAAGGGTGACAAATATACTTTATTTCAGTAAAGACCGGTCCCTTTCAGACATTAGATGGACTGTCATGACCAAAACATGTAGAACTCTTTTCTGACTCATAACTGCTAATATGCAACAACAACAAAAAGCATGAAGGAAAATATAACCAATAAAACTTTTTCCAAGGAAAAGAAAGCATATAAATCCTTCTGTAAAGTCTACTGACAGCTCTTGTTCTTATATAGAAGTTTCTTAGGTCATATGACAATTAGAAAAAGCATAAAACCAGAGAAACTGAGGTAGAATAAGAAAAAATAACCAAGTCCAATCCCCCTCTCTACAAATGGTTTCAAGTGGAATCTCATCTTCCTTTGACACCTTTCTTTGTCATTCCGATCTCTGGCTTGGATGGCATATGTTGGAAAGTAGCTGGCTGGTTTGTCAAACCCTGAGAATGGAAGTCCAATATTCAAATTACAAATTTATGCTTACAACAAAAAAACTAGTGCACGGCAGCACTACCAAGCTTTTTACAGCATGGAATAAAAACATAGGAAAAAATCTACGAGGCTTAAGTAAATGTTCCTCACCTAATCTAAGCCTATACATTAAAAGTTTAAACACCTAAACATTGAACTGCTAGGTTAAGCCCTCTTTTTTCTGGGCTTCTTAAGGCAACCATTGCATATTAGATTTTCTAGACAGTCATTCTTGCCTTTTTCTTCACATTTTCTCCTCTTTATTTGGTGGGAACTACATACTGGATTCAGTATTTCTGATATTTAATCTACAGTCGGGAAAAATTGCACTAGATTCCTCTAGTTTCACTTCTTAGGATTGTGTTAGTCTTGTAAGACTTAATATTTAGCTGGTTCTCTACCTTGCCAACTACGTTCTCTTTCAATGCAGTGTTTTTTGGTTGTGATCTGCACGGGTTTTTTTAATTTTTCAAAAAGTCTCCCTCATCCCAAAAAAGTGACCCACCTTTTTATTTTCTTATTGTGTTACCTTTCATTTAACTGAAAAGAGCTAATGCGGTGTAAGCGAGCCTGTCTGATTGCACAATACAGATCACTTGCTAGAATTTCTCTTTGTTATTTAACATGCCACAGCTGCTTAGATTATCTGCAGACTTCACCAGCAAGAGCTTTTTATTTATTTCCAGATAACTAACAAAGATACTGAATAGGCCTGGGTCAAGGATAGTACTGTTACAGCTCCTTTCAGGATTTGAATTACCAGATGATTTATTCTCCATCTACAATTACTTTTCCTGATCTCTCACTTGGTAAGTGTTTAATGAATTTACTTTGTATAGTGCACAAAGGCAAATATTTTAGAGAGGTCTATTTTGAAAATGCAATAATGTTGGTCAAACAAGATTGAAATCTCATCAGACAATTGAAATCTCATCAGACAATTGTATCAAATTTGTGTGACATGACCTTTTTTATATAAAATCACATTGATTTTCATTAGTTAGGTTATTACCTTTTACCTCTTTCTTAATTGCATCTCTGTCTATCCTGTTCATGACTTAGCTTGCAATCAGTAGTGATTTAGATTGCTCTGCTTAATTTTTAAGGTACTGACACAACACTCCTGTTGTGCCACATCCCTCTGAATCTCCTCCACCGTTCCAAATTGTTTTCAGTACTGCTATTTCAGAAAATATCTTGGCTAGTATCTTAGTATTTGTCAATGTAATTTATATGGTTGTATAAATTTGTGTATGCCTTTTTCACCTGATAGGGATTTCAGTTTCTGAATACGCTTTTTTTTTCAATACAGTTTCAAAAACTGTACTTACAGGATGGCAGTTGCCATCTATACCTGCAGCAAAAATGTTTGAAACTTTGGAAATGACTTTGTCTTGTACTTTCTTTTTCTTTTTCTTTATCTTTTTTTAATGGATATTAAGGACAAAAATAAGTTGCCCATTAGGGTTAGCTTTTTAAGCTTTTAAGAACCAGGATATGGAAAAGGTTACCTTCTTAGTGCAGTCTTTTATATTCCTGATTTTCTTTGTAAGTATGTGTCTTACCTTTAAGTGTGATAAATATAAGGTATGTCATAAAATACACAGTATGTCTGAGATAATGTTACTACAGGAAATGTTACTTCCTGACTCTCAAGTGCTTGAAATTGTCACCTTCCCAACGCATGTTCTTTATGTATTTAATTGCACTCTCATTTGTTCTTTTTTGTATCTATGAACACCCAGTAGCATTTGGTTGGACGTAAGCAGCGAGGGACACTCACTTAAATGAAGAGTCAGGAAGTGACTTCTGGAGGTACCAATTCCATACCAGGGTTTATTTACATGTTTTACTGTCTAAGGAATGTTCTGTCTTCAGGGGCTTATGGTTTCATGCTAAATAAAGGTGACCCAGCCTTTTTTTATGCTGCCATATGTCTGCTCAATGTCACTCAGAATTACGATGTAAAAATACTACTGCATTTTCAGTTCCAGTTGGTCTTCTGTGAGGCTTCAATCTTGCACAGCCTTTTGCTGCAAGGAGTTAGGTAGATATAAATGACTGTACTGAAAGATATTTTTAAAGATTTAAAAAAAANGTAAAAATTTAAAAAAAAAAAAAAAAAAAGACTTGGACAAACCAGAGTATGCTCAGTGGTGGGGCTGGAGCACTTGCACCGTGAGAAATCACAGAACAGCCCAAGTTGGAAGGGACCTCAAAAGATCATCTGGTCCAACCTTTTGTGGGGGGAAAAGGAGAGGCTGTGGGATCTTGGATTGTTTGGCGTGCAGAAGGGATAGCTTTAGAGACACTCCATTGCTGTCTTCAGCTACCAAAATAGAGAAAAGGAATCCAGATTCTTCTTGTAGTTGCATAGCTAAAGGAAGAGAGACAAAGGACACATAATGCAGGAAGGGAATTTTCCACTGGGTATAAGGAAAAACCTTTTCCAAGGAGTGTGGTGAAAAAGACACATGTTTACAGACACTCACAACTCATCTGGACAAGGCTCTATCAACCTGCTCTGCCTTTGATACCAGCACTGTTGTGAGTAGGATGCTGGACCAGATGACCCACAAGGGTGCCTTTTTGTTTGTGTTATTCTGGGGTTCCAGGCTTGTTCATAACCCAGTGGAGACCTGAATCGTTTGGAAGATCAGTCTGTTCTGCTCAAGGAAACTTGCCCTTCGGATAGCTCACCTGCGAGCCATAAGTTATGTTTCAGTTCAGGATTTGAGTGCAGGGTATGTGACGAGAACACCTGATGCTGTATCCTTTGCAAGGAGGCTTCCTCTTTCTGAAATAAGCCTTTTGTGCCATCACCCTGAATCTCTTCCTCATGCATATGACCCCCAACTTGTCTTTTGCTTTATATTATACAGCAGTTCTGCACATACTTTTCTCTTCTGTGGATGAATCACCTCTTCAATGTCTCTAGGACTACTCACATGAGTAGAATTTTTAGGACATGATGGAGTTGGTTCAGGATTCCTGCTGGACTAAATCCAAAAGGTCTTTACATCAGCAATTACAGTTTCACTTGTATCTCTACCTTGCCAAGTAAAAGGAACCCTCATTCTGACTGTGATATTTCACTGCATATGCAAAATAAATGATAGGCATTAATACTAATGATCCTTTTGTCTCATACACTTAGACTTTACATCCACTACACAGCCATCTCACTTAATTTTCAAGATGACAACAATGTTGGTACTTGATTTACTTTTAGCAGAATTTGATAATGCTCAATTAGCCTTCTGCTCTAATTTTTGGTGCTCATCAATATTGCCCTCTAATTTACTATGAGTGCTTAAGAGAAAGTAGTAAGGAGTAGGCATACTAAAGTTAGTTATTCTGCAGCCCCTGGATCATTTGCATCTAAAGGAAAAGGAATCTGTGGATCTTCCTCCATGCACATTTTGTAGGTATGACAAAATCTCCAGACAATCAAATTAAATGCACACAGATTAACAACTGCTTTGTAAACTGTGATGGAAGGTGGTATCAGCCAGCCTGATGGAGCTGCCTGGTTTGTGCTTAAAGTTAGTCATTTGGTAAAATCAGTCCTTCTATATTTAGCACTCTGTGTTACTCCCGCCAGCAACTGGGAGAGATAAGTACTCACAAAGGCTTCTGAAGGAGCTCCCAACCACCTCATTTATGTACCTGGACTAGACAGGCAGGGCCTGGCGCCAAAAGCCTTTAGAGACTACCTCCTTCCATACAGAGAAGAGAAATAACCACAGGCCAAGGCAGAAATCACAGTAAACATTGAGCCACGCTGTTTCTGGTGTGATGTCATCAACAGAGCTACTAATTTTCCAAGCACTGCAAATGCCATCTCTCTCAGTAAAGTAGTCATTTAAAAAGCCAGAACAGCACTCTCTTGCTCTAAATGCTGTTTCCCTGCATATATTATGCTACCATACAAACTGCCATTTTTATTTCATTTTCCCTCCAAAATACATAAGGTACATCAGCCTAATTCTGAACCAAGTTCTGAGTGTGGGGTTTTTACTTTGGTTTTTTATAAACTAGCAGTGATGTAAGAAAGAGAATGGCTTAAACGTCAGATTTAAGACAGCCTTGTAGAAGTTAGAAATAATCTCTCTTAATCAGTAAACTCACAAAATTAGGTTTGGTATATCTCAGACATTATGAATATAACGTAATTTTTAGTGTCACTTCTTTAACAATTAAAAACAATAGCATGTGCAAGTCCCAGAAACAGAAAATAACAGATTTTACTAATTTTAATGTACATTTTATTTGCTTTGATGAAATATAAGGTATCAAGATGCTGCTTTTATTTACCCATTTCAGTAGTTTTAATGTTAGTTCTCTTCTTTTGTATCATTAGTAGACTTATGAAATTTATACTTAATAGAAACATAAGCATTTTCATTATGAACACTACTGGCTTTTGAAATATTCATTATTGACCTCCTGGCTAATTCTAATTCTTTTTATATTGATATAATCTGAAAAGTTTTGTTCCTTATAATAAATGCATCAATTTATTATTAATAATTAAGAGACAATTTGACTGTTACTTTTCTTCTTAATGAAGAAAAATTATTTTAATTTATCATAGTATTTTTAAAATTCCTTTTACCTCATAACTATTATATTTTAATAAACATTTTTCATCCAAAAAATAGCTCAGCCAGGTATAGGTACTCTCTGCCTGAATACACAATTTGTGATTGTTCAAGCACCAAAATAGATAACTTCATATCTACAGAGAAAATCACGGTTATCTATGCCATCAGAAATTGCTGCCTGCTGTTGTTTAACCAGTTTTCACCCCCTGTATGACTGTGGTAACAATCTACCCCCTGAAAAAGAAAGACACCTACTAAATCCATACTTTTTCTTGTGTATTTAAACAGACATCAACATCAACGTCTGGAGACTTCTTGCCATCTGTCTAGGAGTAAATCTCTGCATTTCTTGAAGGGCTGTCATCAAAAGGCAAGAGAAGCTTTAGGCACTGGAAGCTGAATTCCTCTGAGTTCAAGTGGATAAGAAGGCAAATTTCTTCATCAATAAGATTAATTTATCATTAGAACAAGTTACAAAGGATGTGGTGGATTTTGCTGTACTTTACAGCTTTCAGTTAAGTCTGATTGTTTACAAAAGTACAGGGCACACTTCAAGAAGATCATAGAATCAGGGAATCATGGAATCTATGAATCACAGAATCTTAGAATCGGAGAATCACAGAATGGTTTGGCTATGAAGGGATCTTTAGAGATCATCTAGTTCCAACATGCCTGCCATGGGCAGAGACATCTTTCACTAGGTCACGTTTCTCAAAGCTCCATCCAATCTGACCTTGAACACTTCCAATGATGAGGCATCCACAGCTTCTCTGGGTAACCTTTTCCAGTGTCTCACTACCCTCATAGTAAAGAATTTCTTCCTTATATCTAGTAGAAATCTACCCTCTTTCAGTTTGAAATCTTATCATTAAAATTCTTGGTAAAAAGTCTCTCTCCATCTTTCTTATGTCTCCTGTATTAAAAACTGCAATAAAGTCTCCCCAGGCCCTTGTCTTCTCCAGAGTGAACAACCCAGAGTGTCTCAGCCTGTCTTCACAGGAGAGGTGTTCCAGCCCTCTGACCTTTTTTGTGTCCTTCCTCTGGATCCACTCCAGCAGGACCATGTCTTTCTTGTACTGGCGATCCAAGAGTTGAACACAGTACTCCAAGTGGAGCAGAGTAGAGGTGAAAATCACCTCCCTTGGCCTGCTGGCCACGCTTCTTTTTATGCTGTCCAGGATATCATTGGCTTTTGGGGCTGCAAGCACACATTGTCAGCTCCTGTCCAGTTTTTCTTCAACCAATATCCCTAAGCCGTTCTCTGCATGGTTGCTCTCAAAACACACAGTTTGTACTGCTACTAGTGATTGCCCTGATCCAGATGCTGGACCCTGCATTTGGTCTTGCTGAACTTCTTGACGTTCACATTGGCCCACTCTTCCAGTCTGCCCACTGAATAACATCCTGTTCCTCAAGCATATCAACCATACCAGTCAGCTCAGTGTCATCTGCAAACTTAATGAGGATGCATTCCATCTCACTGCCTATGTTACTAAAAAAAGTTGTTGAGTACCTCAGCCTTCTGCATGTCACTTGGCACCAGCTTCCCTGTCTCATTTACCAGGGTTGTACAATTTCCTTTGTTCTCCTTTTCTGACCGGTGTACTTATAGAAGCCCTGTGCATTATTCTTCACATCTCTTGCCAAATTTAGCTCCATGTGTGCCTTAGGTTTCCTGATCCCAATCCTATACTCTTGGGCAGTAGCACTGTGTTCTTCCCAAGATGTGTGTCCCTGCTTCCACTGTGTATGCATTTCCCTCTTGTAATTCGGCTCCACCAGAAGGACCTTACACAGGCATACTGGCATCCTTCCTTCCTTCCCTGAATTCTTGCAAATGGCAATTGAGAGTTCTTGTACTCTAAGAAAAATAACTTTAAATAGCTGCCAGCTCTCTCCTGCTCCTTTATTCCTGAGGGCAGTTTCCTGGGGGATTCCAGCCACTAGTCCCTTAAACAACTGTAAGTTTCCTCTCATAAGGTTTAAGTCTTTTCATGTGGCCTATATCCCTCAAGATCATGAATTCCACCAGGGCACTGTCGCTGCAGCCCAGGCTACCACCAGTCTTGACCTCTCCTTTGAGTTCCTCTGAGTTGATGAGCAACTGGCCCAGTAACACATTTCCTCTTACTGGGCTTTCTGTCACCTGGATTAGGAAGTTATCCTCAATGCACTCCAAGAGTCTCCCAGACTGCTTGTGTCACTTTTCCAGCAGATGCCAGGTACTGGACCTAGTGCAAAATCATGGTGTAGAGTTCTGTAGCATGTCACATAAGAGTTCAAGAAGATTTTCACATTGTTCCTGCCTAAACCCAAAAACACGAGCACCTCTTAACCATACATTCTCGGCTATTCCAGTTTAGTACCTGATATTCAAATTGCAGTGACACTAATCTTATTTAAACAAGGTGGCAAAGATCAGGAGAGGAGAGGTACGTTCAAGAGATGTTCAACTGCCTCTATAAAAACAGTCAAAAATATTTACTTGTGTTGTCAACAACCCTTCCAGAACTGAGGAATTATATCATCTTTCAGTGACCTTGGCAATATTCATCATGAGTCCAGAAAGTCTTAATATGTCTGTGACAACATGAGCTCCAGCGTGAATTAGGTTATTAGACTCCTTAATTTGTATTATTACCAACTGTTTACAAAGCCTGTGTCTTTTGAGATGGTTGATTAAAAAATATTTTTAACAAACATTTTGCAGTTGAATCACAGCAAACCCAACTGCTGTTGTCTTAGCTCACATTTTGTTATGGAAAATTATATAATTAATCACTTCAATGAATTACACCTGAATTACAGTACTGAATTACTCTACCTGAATGATATGCTTCAACTTCAGCATCCTTTTCTACAGGTCCATCAGCACCACTGCATCTGAAGGCATACATACAACGCATTTACCTCCCTGCACATCCATGTGCAAATCATGACTCCAGAAACATGACCATCAACTCTTTCCAACTAACCTGTCCACATGTAAGCCCTTTCCTTTGGATTTAGGATAATGCCAAACTGAGTGCTGAGATGTATGACTCACTGAAATATAAACATCTCTGCTGGAGAAAAGCTATTAGTAAAATAGCATAATCATTAGCTTATTAATGTTACCCAAAACGTTGTCACGGAGTCTTCTTGTTCCTAAAGGAAATACAGTGTTTGCATGTGTGTCCCTTGTCAAAAATGTATAGTCTCTTGAGAGAGAAGCTGGTCTCTGAGTGAGTAATAATGACTCAAAAATAAACTTTTTATGGATCTTTAGGCATTTAAGTTAATAACTATCAGTATTGCAATGTAAAATTTACCACTTTGAAAGTCAGTTTAAAAAGAAGCTTCTGATGTGGTCATGTATATTTGTGGTTTGGTTTTTTTTCCTTTTAAATCCTTCTTAATTCTGGATTCTGGAGGAAAAGTGTTGCCTTGTAATAAGTGCTGCAGAGGTTAATAATATATTCATCTTGAATAAAACAAAAAGCATAGTAACATTTGACACATACAAGGATATAGGAGGACATTAAATGAATGCAAAGAACTGGCAGCTGAAAGGCAACAGTTGCATAATATTACCAGAGTAATGAGAAGTGTGCTACATATTAATAAATATGTGACCTTTTTATCTTGATTATTTAAAAATCATGTTATTTTAAAAATGAATAAACAAAGGCCTTGTTTATCCTTACATAAAAACATAGTTTCACTTGATGGACTACGTAGAATTATTTCTCTATTGGTAAAGTGGAATGCTGCTGTACAGGTCGTTGTAGCATTTATCACACTGATCTGTTTCTCTCATTATTTTTGAAAACCACACATCAGGACAACCATCTTTTAAGCTAAAGCCTTATGCAAGTGTATTCATTTATATATAATGAAATTTTAAATTCCTAAAAGACAAATATAATTAAAATTAAAGAAGAAATAAAAGTGAAAACAAAAGCTGTACAAGTAAGATTGCATTTAAGATTGTTATATACTTTAATGAGACACAGTTTCTTATTTAAAGTTGTAAAGACTTGATTAATGTTTTATTATCCCTATCATTAATAATCATAACTGCAACTTCAGGGGATTCACATGAAAAAAAAAAAACAAAAAAAAACAAACCAAAAAAAACGGGCATTATTTGTAGTTGCAAAATAAAAAAAGTGGTCTACAACATTACCATTTCATTTGTGTTCTGTTATTAATTATTTATCAGAAACTAAAGCCTCTGGGCCAATTCAATACAAGTAATTTATATTATAAAATAAGTGCTGACGGTCAGTTAACCTAATATGACCTAAATGACTCAGCTTATTATGAGATAATTTATCAACTTTGCAGCAAGAGATGAATTGCTTCAGAAACCCACAGCTCAAACCCTCGAGTCCTGCTGTGTTTCCCAGAGATGAAACCCTGAGCTGCCCATGCAGAAATCGGTGGTGCTGTGAGCCAGCTGCGCCCGACACAATGCAGAGGATGCTGTTGGGGTGCTCGGTCCCTTGTAGTTCAGAGGCACAGAGAGGGCAGTCCCGCTCGGCAAGGGAGAGCTAACTGCCAAGAGCATTGGACACCGTAGCCTGACGAGTTACATGGGGAGCTTTCCCAGCAAATCCAGCAAATTCTGCTTATTGAGGAGACCGCAGTAATACCAGCCAAATCCATCAATAACATCCCATAGGCTTCCTTGTCCCCAGTCTCTCATTTGCCAAACTGAGAGATAAAACTGTCTCCCTCTAGTTGTACATTTCACTTGCAATGACCACCCTGTAAACATCAAAGTCGCTGGTTTTCATAAAGGATATAATTTATACAGCCACAATGGCCAATACAACAGGCAGAATTGCAGTATACCATTAATTTTTCCAGAGTGTTAAATACCTACAACTACTAACCTAAACAAACTGATCCCTTTCCCCACAGATGTATAAGCTTGGTTACTTGAATGGGAGAGGAGGGAAATGGCCTCCCTTTCTTTGTATCAATCGTTTGGCAAGGTGAGGTTTTTTCCCTGCAGACCAGCAATCAGATACCTCAACTGAAAGTACAACCATGACTGAAGAATGCAGGTCTCAGGAAACATCATACTGTGACAAAGCAAAAGGCGTATGGGGCGTAACAGTTAGGGATAAACACAACAGTCCATGTGTAAATCATGCTGATAATCTGCTTCCTTCCCCCCTATTTATTATTATTTCTACTCTTTGCATTCCAGTAGCTTTTACTGGGCCCGGATATGTTAAGCCTCTCTTGCAATAGACATTCTGCAGACTCAGCTACTATCCTGTAACACTTTCAACTACATAGAGAAGACAAACAAAACATGCAATAAATGAGATATTATTACTCCTGGTCCATAAATGTGTAGTCAAGGGTCCGAAAAACCAAGTCACTTGTTGTAATGCACAAAGGAAGTCTGTGGTAAAGACATTTAGTCACCACAGCTGTCTCAGGTTGCACTTCTGTGGTCTGTAATCCTGGATCATTTAACTTCTTTTTCATCTTTTTAACATTCATTCTCAAGGGCAAAAGCTTGCTTATAGGAGAAATGAATATCATGCAGAGAATTGATATGGTGTAAAGCTTGAGGATAAAAAAATACTCATTTCTTTTAAAAAAATCAAATAAAAAAGCATCAGGCTTTAGAATCGATCTGTGTTCCTGGAAACTTAGTAGACACCACAGATTCCTGAAATTAGTGGAGGACTAGAAAAGAAAATATGAAAAGTCTGCAACAGTCTGAAATAGGCTTTTTAAACAATTCAGAGCAGTTTGTAGGAGATTACTGTGCCAATTTGGTCTCTATCGGCAGTGACATAAGCATCAAACGCCTTAATTTCACTGCTAACACAACTAACAAAACGTACATACAAGACGTGTACTGCACAAGGAGAAACTTGACTGAGCTGTTATCAGAAAGGACACCTTTCCTGACTGAAACAATCGGCTAGCTAATCTACCATCGTAAATCATAGCATATTACTATTTCTTGGTCTTTGTGAGAGGTCATCTTCACGTAACTCTGGCACTACATCATATGGTGGACTCTGGTTTTCTTTTGAACAAGTAGGCACATGTTAACATTTATCTTTTGTTTATATCTTGAGCTTATTTTCTGTATTTGAGTTCATTCTCTTCAGGATGTATTCAAATGATAGACAATGCATCATTCGTACACTGATCCGTTCATGACTATTGTATTAAGAAAGCATTGTGTACTGAATAGGTTAATTGGTTGGAACCTTAATCTAAGTGGGAGACTGTTGAAGGCAATAAGCATTTTTTTTAACCAGTGGCATTATACACTAAACTATTTTGTTCATTTTTGTATGTGCTTTTTTTCATTTCAGAACGCTATTTTATTTTGCTTTTATTTGCATGGGCTTCTGTGAGAATGTTGCTATTAACTTATTAGACTGGAAATAGGTTGGACTGCTTGCTAAATGCTGCCTGTTTTCTTTCCGCTGAATTCTCTGCATGCAATTTAGAATTCTGTTTCTAATAAGATTATCAAGGAAATAATGAAAACCAGTAGGATTGTTCTGCTAGCAAGTTTCCTTGGTGATTAATGAACTAAATAATAATGTTTCTCTCTATGGTCAAATTCTGCCTCCAGCTGCACCAGTGAGAAGCCAGAAGTAACTCCCTTGATGCCAATCGAGCTATTCTGGATTCACTATGGTAGATTTAGTTACTGTGGTATAAACGATCAGAGAATTTGACTTCACATGTGTCAATAGTTTAAGGCTTGTTTGTGGTTTGTGGGTCCTTTGAAAAAATGGTATACTGTACAGCCTTAAAAAATCACACAGCTGAGAACCTTTCTACCAGGAGCAAGGAAGTCTCGCTTTAACCATAAAGCACAAAAAGCCAAGAGAGCAAGCCAAGAGAGACTGGCTGTAAGGCTGACTTACACATGTGAAGGACGATGAGCGATAATGGTTTCAATCCACTGCCCTGACCCTGTCTGCAGAGCTCCTTTCAGACCGATGCATGTATATACTGGGTAATGTTTTCCAGCATAAAATTTTACAGTTTGTACAGGGGCTGGATGGAGCATCTGCTGGGCAAGGTGGGAAAAAATGGAAATTGTACACCATTTCTCTGTAAGACTCAGCAAAAAAGGCTAATTTTTGTCACTGGATAGAAAGAGCAGACCTCAAATTCTGGGTGGTACATGTTTCAACATAGTAACTCTTCTCTACATAGATCAAACAATAAGGTTAGATAATCACGTTCGATCTGCCTAAAGCTCCATTTTCAGATTATCGATCAGGCAAGCCTGCCTAAGATCCCCCTTGCTCTCCCAAGAAAGCTTAATGATGAATCCATTTGCTGATACCCATGGGCTTGTCAGCTTGGAGAGTGAGTTGGTACTAAGAGAGGTGGATAGGAAACTAGGTATCTTCTCGTGCCCCAGAAAGAGGGATGGAATCAAGTAAACAGACTGAAATGCTACAGAAGAAATGGTCCTCAGAGACCCCAAAAAACACCCTGTGATATTCTTCAGCATTTTACCATACTGAAGACAGACATTTCTAAGGTATTTCCACATAATTTTATTTTAGGGGTAGATTGAAGCAAACAAAAAGCATCAGTCCAACTCAACAGTCCCTTTAACCTCTTTCATTCTTTCCATTGCAATTTTGCTTCAGAAATCCTGAGGGGTTGTTTTTTTTTTTAGTTTCCTAAGGACAGAAAGGGTAGAGGCTACCCTGTCTCTCTGACTCTTGGGTAACCACCCATGGAAGGTTAAATCATAAAAGTCTTTCTACAAGGTGGTGGATTTTTTTTTTTCTACACCTATCTTTTGTTGCCATGTGTGGAGACTGAGGATTGACAGCATGCTTTTCTTTCTCTTAAGCATACACTTTCAGTCAACGACATGATTAGCACATTTTTGCCAATAAAATGGGTTGTAATTAGCTTTTAATAATCGGTGTGGTTTTGCTATATCAGCATGCGATTTAGACACTTGAGGTATTTTAAAAGCTGTATTCAGGAGCTCAGTACCACCTATTACATTTGGGGCAAATAAAGCTTTTAGAATAATGTTTGGAAAAGCAGCACCCTGTAAATATAAGGTGGTGTTGCACCATATGGAGACTGGCTCTATGACATATGGTTTGAATTAACAAGTTTAAAACTGTTAGGATCAGTTTTTCTTTCACTGAAGGGGAAAAAAAAAACCCACCACAAGATACGTACAGTTAAATAAGCTTCAGTAGCGGATACAGACCCAGCTTGTGCCAACATGTGCTAATTCAGTTAAAATACTACTTACTTAGACTATACTAGCTGGTTTGGTCTTTCTTTTTTTTTTTTTTAAGCAAACCCTATTGCCAGCTGCAAATGTGTTTTATTACTGTTAGCACAAGGACCATCGTCACCACCACCATCATTATGACTGTGGTCCTCATTAAAATAAATGATTGGCCCTGGTTTTGTATTAAAGCTATTTGAAAAGACAAGGCTGAATGACAGATGAAAACAAAGGATGGAAGCGGGTCTTCTGATCTCACCTAATTGAATATTTGTTGGCTGAATTGATCTGAAAAAAGTTCAAAGATCTGGGATCCATATTACACAAACATTGTTTCATTTAATCAAAACACTCTTTGAAGTGCCATGCTTGCAGACCACCTGTAGCTTTGAAATCTGAAGTCATAGGAAAGCTTCCCTGATGGTCCACAGTTATGATATGCCAGAGAAAAATAAAAACAGAAAAGGAAGAGGTACATAAAAATCTATTTTGTATCAAGCCCCTTTTTACCCATGTCTATGCTAAGTCACCTGAAGCAGCAAGCAAAGCACTCCACATAAGGAAGTGCATAATATTATTTTCATGTGCTTTCTGTCTTACTTCAAAACTTTAATTGTTGTTCCATTTAAAGGCAGTTTCAAAGACAAAATAGCCGTGAGTTTATCCTTGGTCTCAAATAAATGTAGCAATACTGTGAGAACTTTCTTTCTCAGGACTCGTCTTGCATCTGGGAAAGTTCATCTCTGTACTGAAGAAAGAAACAATCATGGTATATATTAAAATAGCAGCAACAGAATAAGGAAAAGAAAAAGAAACAATCAAAAGGAAACATTCAGAGGCAGAATATTCTCCAGGCACAAAGGAGCTACAACATAGCATCAATGGATGCTATGCCATTAAATTCAAATAGGTAAAATTTACGACCTTCATGTCCAGTGGGTCAGACTGGATGAGTATTCTGCAACCCTATTTTCCTAGGAGTTTCTATCTGAAAAACATAGTGGGGACATGGCTGGCATGCTCTGCTTTTCAGCAGTCATCAAGCATTATGTCTTCCCTTTGGAATCGTAACCATACAGCTTAATTTAGAGAAGCTCAGAAGTTGCTAAGGACTAGGGAACAACAGCAGAGGATTACCGAATTGCAAATGCTGCATTTATAGCCTCCTATCTATAACTCACCCTGTGTTGGAAAAAGCCAAGAACCTGGGCCATTTTTTCTTCTCAGTGATTCAAATCTCAGAGAGGAAAATGTAAACACACCGAAAATTATGTTAGAAGAGATTAAGTTTTGTCAGCCGCAGTTTATACCTAATTTGTCGATATTGGAACTGTGGGAATACAATCCTGTAGACCTACCTGGAAACTGATAATCCACTTCAATATTTTTCAGACATTTCTAATAACATCCAGATTCTCCCCCCCCTCTACAAGCAATTTTGCAATACAACACATCCATTTTCAAAATCTCAGCTCCAGTTAGAAAAAAGTTCTAAATCTGCTTAGGTCATTTAGCTGCATGCTGCCATGAAAATTAATCCTCTTCTGGTTTAGAATATCCTATCCTAGTGGCTGCACCCTAATATTCTACTGAGGTCTTAACTGCTTAGAAGAAAAGGGACAAAACCCCAGAGTGTTGGTCTACCTAAGAGATTCACAGCACATGAATTCCTGTGATGTCCAGAGCAAACAAAGATCTGTGCTACTCCTTACTATGTAAATTATTTATTTATTGCAATGTAAATGGTCAAGTCTCTTTTTGTATATAACCGAGGTGTCTCTCTCTATATTACATCTCCAAACTGTATGCTGGGGCCAGAACTCTTATTTAGAGTAAAATGATCAAATAATAGTTCTTTTATTAATAAAAGAGAATACAATAATCCTACAGTTTTTTTGACACTTTAGTGATAGTGCATGACACAAGTTTACGTGAATGCAAAATGTTGAGAAGCATCAGGGATGAATCCATACCTATGCCAGCCATAATGTGAACAGCGTGTGGTCCACTGATTAATTGTCTGTCACAACACAGTTAGCAATTTTCAAATAATCCATTGACACTTCGCCTCATTCTAGAAAATACACTATTACACCACAGAAGAGACTATGGTCTATGAAGTAGAATATATGTATGTGATGTCATGCAATTACACATATATTTTCAAAAGGCATTGTAAAAGATTAGAAATGTAAAATATTGCTTATTATTTCATAAGATCTTTGGGATCTTCGTCTTTCATATTCTTCTCGTTATTGCACTATAAAGCCTAGTATTTAAAAAAAAGCAAGCACAACAGTTTTACATGCAAACACATATTGGATGCATACAATATGGTGACTCAAGCAAATAAGGATTCACCTTGTGCATCTATATAAATTACATGTGTTTGCTGGGTTTGCCATTTCTGAAGAAATGTGACCCTAAAATTCTTATGCTAGTATGTAGACAAGATGTGTCTGCATATGGCTTTTATATATTTAGGTCCTGCATGTCACAGTCAACGTGTATTTTGGAGCTGTCGAGCAATGCTAAAAAGTTCATGTACAACAGATTTATTAAATACATAGGGATAATAGCTACCTCTATGTAAGCATCTCTGTATAAATGTCTAGATAGACAGATAGATGGATAATTTGGGCAAATTAAATCCTCTTCCTTTGCTGATAACACATCTGCCAGCAAGTGTGCCATGTGACAGACATTTGCCCTTCTCTACATCAATACCTGATAGTTAGGCAGAAAAGAGGCAACATCATATTAGCATATCTATTTCCCTCTCTTTCTTCTACAGGTGCTAAATAATTAGTACTGGTTGAATTATTCATTGCAAATAATATTCATTGTGAATTTAGCCTCTTTTTTTTTTTGCTTACAAATCATTCAAGAGGCAATCCTGAATTCTGGAAATGTATTCGTTACTTATAAGTACACAACAAATACTTGGACAAAGCTTTTTTGGCCTAGAAAAACACTGGTCCATAAATAAATTTCTTCAGACAACTATGATGTATGACTGGCCACCAAAAGCAGATACCATGGTTTCTCTGTTCCTGTTGGTAGACTTTAATTTTTTTAAAAAGCAAGTGAAAAGTGCTAACTAGCAAATAATCCACACCTGGAGTGAGTTTGCTGGCTCATAACCATTTATGGGACTTCTGAGATTAGCAAATAGAAATTACAGAGAAGCAAGACATTTGTGAATATGTTAGTGAATCTAGTCTTCATTTTGCACTGCCACTATGGAATAGTTTAAGACTAACCAAGTGCATTCGGAGAATAGGAGTTATGGTGTGACTGTGTCTGTATTTGTAGTAATCAAGTCCCAATCTGGAATGCAGCTGTACCAGAAGCAGTAAATCTAATAGAATAACATAGGCCTTCATACTAGACCTGATTACAGCTAACTGGGATAAGCACGGCTACTCTCCAGCATTCCTGACTGAAGTTTACTATTCCACTCCAAAGCTGAGAATTAAGAGTTTCTTCAGAAGCAGCATAAGATTTCCACCAGTGCATGCATATACAGATATACATGTCACCTAGCATTTTAAGCAAGACAGAAATCTCAGAAAATTTGAACTGAGAGAAAATTTAGCAAAATAAAAGATAGGAAAATGTGCTTATAAGGCAACTTTATAATCGAGGTTACTATTAGCCCGCTTACAAGTGAGGTATCCCTAAAGCCTTTATTAAAAAGAAGCTGTTCTCTGATCCAGAGTTCCTAAGCAGATAGAAATCAAGGTCTGTATACCAAGGAAGGCCATGAACAATTTCTTCTAATCAAAAGAAATGGAAGAAGTGGAACTTAAAATATCTGCCAGTCATTCGGCACTATATTCATCCAGCACAGGAGGACAAATTATAACGAAGTCTATTGCACTCCATCTTCTTCTGTCCTTATGCATTTTTTTAAAAGCTTCACACTCTCCCTTACATATGAAAAGAGGAAAATTCTGCTGATTTTTTATCACTACGGATGAGGAGAAATTCTCTTCAGTTATGGACATCCTGCAGGTTAACCCCTGCCGAGTCTATTTGCTGAGTCTTGAGAAGGTTACTGGAGCAGAAATATCACCTACCCTTCCATACAGAGTGACTACATGGCTTGAAAAAGTTAACATTTCAAGATTACACAATACTGAGTTCTATGTGCAACCTTCCAACTATGTAAATTCCTTGCATTTTATAAAATGGAATATAATCAGGTGGTCTAATGTCAGCCAGCATCCAAAGGTAATTGCTTTTCTGGAAGAAAAAAATAATAATTTTGCAATATTCAGCACAACGTTCTTTATCATTTTCAGCTAGACCAGTTTTATTTTGAGGCCCTGTGTATTTTAATCTGTATTAGAAACATTGTTAAATTACTTTTTCTTTAAAGTAATCTTAGATTTTTTTGAGGGCTTTTGGTCTTTCTGCTGATGAAGAGCAATAGGGCAACAAAACCACCCCGATCCTTTGAGCCCACAGACATTATTATTTACCATATTGAGATAAATGTTCTTACCCTGAAACACAAACATGGAATTAGCCTCACATCTCTCTCCAGCTGCAGCGGATATTGATACAAAAATCCCAATGGGTGATTGAATGTGTTCCGATAAACAAGGATCTGAACATCAAAGTACAAATGTGACACTTCAGCCAACTGCTTCACTACAAAGCCAGGTTCAGCATGACAAGACCTGATGATCTGCATAATTTCGCCGAGTAGGACACCAGGGAGAGTGCAACCGGTCTAAAGATAGCACTTGAAAATTCTCTCTGTGAGACTCCTTTAGACAGGAGAGGAAGCTTCCCTTACTACACAGGAAAAAAAAAAAAATGAGGGAATTTATTGCCATCCAGCATTAACTTGTGGCCCCTTGTTTGTCTTAGCACAAATCCTTCACTCTCACTTAAGCTACCAGTTACTTGTTGCTATTTTGCAGAAGATGGCTTCATCCTTGATGCATGTACAAATGAGCTTGTATTATTGCTCATTTTTAAGGAACCATATGAATAGACAGGCCGCAGTATTGCACTATATTTAATTTGATTTAGCTTTGCCTGTTTCCAGAATGGTCTATCCTGCTCCTCTAATCATCTCTTCAGGCAAGGTATCTTCTCTGTTTTCTGTACAGTGATAACCAAAATGGGCTGGATCAGCCAATCTTCTCTTGGAGTCAGTTTTCTACAGATTCAGGGTATGAAAGTCTAAAACAAGAAATGTCGGAGTAGACTGCAAGACATAGCAAGAGAAATACCTTTATTAACTCCAGAAACTTGTTTGCAAGGGGTCAAATTTCATAACTTCCAGCACCCTCCTAATGTAGGAATGTAATTGTACATAGCATGACTGCATTTTGAATAGAAGTTAAGGAACCAGACGTAGGTAACTGCAGGCCTGTTGAGGCCTTCAGACATGAGTTGGTAGAATCAGGTTTAGACCAGAAGGATGCACTGGCCACAGCATGACATTGGTTAATCGAGTCCTCACTTTGTGGCACTTCTATCGGCTGACACACTGTGTGCTGTCAGGCCTCAGGAACTGAACCTGAAATCCTGTACCTGTAGTTCAAGCCATCTTGATGGCATTTATCCTAAAGGAAGGAGCAGCAATGCTGCCTCCAGCCGTGCTTAAAGTGTGTTAAGCTTAAGCTTAAGGACTTTCCAGCTAGTAATTGGACTCATTCCTATTTATTCAGCATAGTTTTTTCTTTCCAATTCTTTGATCTCAGCAGGTCCCATCAAATGTTCAACCTCAGATTCCACATTTTGTCATTAGTCTCAGAAAGCTGAAATAGATGGCATTTTTTAAATATTCTGAAATTTCTGCCTTAAAAGATTGTTTTACTTTTGGCTGGTTAATTACTGGAAAGCTGGAGACAAGACTTATGTTTATTGCAATTAAACAGGTTTTTGAATTCAATTGCTGTTGAGCTGAGTCCAGAATTTTTTTTTAATCCTTCCCTTGTGATTGTTTTACACCATGAAGCTGTGTGTAGTCTTGGTCTTATTTGCACAGACTCAGCAATGTTATATTTTTCTGACCACACAATATACTGTTGTACTTAGTGCTGTCCTCTGTGAGGGGACTTGAAGGCCAATACTCCTGCAATGGTGTCATTCATACCAGCCAGAGCTCTGAGTTTAACTTATCCCAAGGCATGTCATCTGCGAAGCAGAGACAAAACTCTATGGCACAACAGAGCAATTTACCCTCCCTATAAATTTCATGTGTATTTCTAATCTTGTGTATGTATTTTTAAGTGCTTTTCCTGTTCCCTCATAAAACAGCAATAGTAAAATATTCCCTTCGTGTGAGGGATTTCACATTGTGTATTTCTCTATGTCCCTGGGCACTTTATCAAGTAATTGTCTTTCTAATGAGCAAGCTCTTGTTCTTTACAAGAAAAATAAAAGCAAAAAAAAATATTTTTGCTTCCACCTTTAGTTTTAAATATTCACCACTGGAAATAACAATTGTACACCAAGCCTGGTATGTGACGTTTAATCTAAAGTGCTTCTTATTAGTACTTGTGCAGCTGCAGCAATGCTACCCTGGAACACAGGTGTCCTAGCAACTCTTAGACTTGTCGTATTTGCTTTGGAGTTACCATTCACAAACACATATACGCATTGGCTGCACTATATTGACAAGTAACCAGTTCACTGTGATGGAAGATCATCTAAATCCACTAAGTTCTATAGAGAGGTTAGAGTAAGATGCCTTGCTCTTGTCCATGCCAACCTTAGATCTTTTGGCAAAAGCAAGTAAGGACCAGATGGGAATTTCTGGGATCATGACCAGACTGCTAGAGACTAATATTGGTCTTTTTTTTTTCATACATATTACAGATGATTCCTCCTGATGTTGACAAATCTAGACTGATAAGGCCAAGTGCCGGGTCCTGCATTTGGGTCACAACAACCCCATGCAGAATTACAAGCTTTGGGAAGAGTGGCTGGAAAGCTGCCTGGCAGAAAAGGACCTTGGAGGTGCTGGTTGACTGCTGGTTGAGTATGAGCCAGCAGTGTGCCCAGGTAGCCAAGAAGACCAACAGCATCCTGGCCTGTATCAGGAATAGTGTGGTGAGCCAGACTAGGGAAGTGATCATCCCCCTGTACTTGGCACTGGTGAGGCCCCACCTCGAGTACTGTGTCCAGTTTTGGGCCCCTCACCAGAAAAAAGACATTGAGGTGCTGGACCGTGTCCAGAGAAGGGCAAAGAAGCTGGTGAGGGGTCTGGAGAACAAATCTTATAAGGAGCGGCTGAGGGAGCTGGGGTTGTTTAGCCTGGAAAAAAGGAGGCTGAGGGGAGACCTTATTGCTCTCTGCAACCACCTGAAAGAAGGTTGTAGCGAGGTGGGGGTCGTTCTCTTCTCCCAAGTAACAGGCGATAGGACAAGCGGAAACAGCCTTGAGTTGTGCCAGGGGAGGTTTAGACTGGATATTAGGAAACATTTTTAGACTGAAAGAGTTATCAAGCATTGAACAGGCTGCCCAGGGAAGTGGTTGAGGCACCATCCCTGGAGGTATTTAAAAGACGGGTAGACGTAGTGCTTAGAGATGTGGTTTAGTGATGGATTTTGTCAGAGTTAAGCTGATGGTTGGACTAGATGATCTGAAAGGTCCCTTTCAACCTAGGCAAATCTATAATTCCATCATTCTATTCTATAAAGTAATTTTTTTCTTGTGTTTCAGTCCTGAGCTGGTAGCCTGTCCTTTACATGGAAGAGCTTTTAGTTGCTTGAAGTGTGAAAGAGAATGTGACTGTAATTTCCCTTCTGCTTTAATAATATGTTTGTAACATATAGTCAGTTAACAACTTCATGGCTGAATTCCTACTCAACTGTCCGTTATGCTTTTCTTTAATTTTTATTTGACTATCCCCTACACTCTTTCTACCTAGATGCAAAATTACAAGGCAATACCCATCTGGTTATTCTACAGAATGTCCAGACCCAGACCAATAACTTTCTATCACTTCCGAAAACATGCTGAAAGAAGATCCAGCTATTTATTTTAGAGATTGTAAAAGGCAGATTATCTTATTTAGACTCAGTTCACTGAATTAATGAAATTCGCATTTGAATTGTGAGGGTGGCACATCTCTTAAGCTTCCCACATGTCTCAAGTACTCAATTATTTGTATACCTGAGAAAAAATGAAAAAAAAAAAATAGAAGTGGGAACTAATGGATATTTTATTTGGGAAGACACAGATATTATGGGTCTTTTATGACAGGAAATAAATGTTTACAAATGTTTACAAAATATTAACAGAAATAATCTCACCTTGAATTACTTTTCTACTCACCTGAATAATTTGAAACATCTCCAGGATCTTGGCTGCTGCATCTGAAAATATAAACATAGTAGATTTTTAAATATACAATGCAGTCTACTTACTGATTTTTATTTGTGACTTCAAGTCCTTTAAAATAAATATGGAAACTATTCTTAAGTAGAAAGCAATGACTGAGTATTTTGTATTTCACACAGAACCACTAGAGACACCACACATAGACTGCAGCAGTGCAGTTACACAATGAGCTTACCAAACTCTTACACACATGCTTTACTACACAATGAAAATATAGATGTGAAAGCCATAGCAGCAGTTCATCATATATTATTTCATACTGTGTGTTATCATATGTACAGGTAAATCTAATAAATATCACAGGCATATAAAAATGCAAATGCTAGCAAAAACAGCTGCCAATACCCAGATCCTGAAAATGTCACTAACACACTTATTGCACACTTTGTAAACACAGTTAAATAAATATTTGATTATATGAAAAAAGGAAAATGAAGTAAAATTATCAAGTAAAAAAAAAAAGGCTCATTTCTTTACACAGATAGGAGTTGAAAAACATCTCTTACAATGAGAAGCCAAGCAGACCAACCTACTCAATTTATCAAAAAGGCAGATAAGAAAGAATTTGAACACCATGCACAGAAAGGCAGAAACAATATTGGAGCAGATGAGGGCCATTTCAGTCTAACTAACAGAGATATTAAAAGATATATTAGTGGGAAGATGATATTAGCATCAGCCTTGAAATAAGACTCAGTATCCTAGTGGAAAAGGTAATTAAACACTGGAGTGGCTTAGTAGATGTACTAGGAGTCACAATTGCCTGGAATCTTTCAAATTAGATCCTTCAAAACACTGACATTGAATAACACTTCCGCAAGAAAAGTTGCCTGCGTTTTCTGATGACATGGCTGTGTTTTTACACTCTAACCTTTGGTACCTGTCAACAGATACCTGTGAAACTCTTATTCATTCCCTTCTTTTACAGAAGATCAGGAAGCTTTGCATTGTCATCAGGACATTTTCAGCTTTCCATTAGGACATAAACTACAATGAAATCTCATGCACAAACAGTCACCCACAAAAGCCTGGAAGGACTAATCAATTGACCAGATACATTTCTATGCTTAGGTGATTGCCAGACATGGTATAAGGAAAAAATTTCTCCACAAATGCATATTAGCTGAGTTCTTAAGGTATTTTATTACTCTCTGCAGTACAGAAGATAGAATTCCCAGGGAACTGTCTTCAGATTGTTACAAGGTTTAGGATTTTAAATATATGTGTCCAGATGTAAGCTAGTAGTTTCCACTATACTTAATAGAGAAGCAACCCAGACAGTTCAGGAAGGCCAGGATATAGTTTAGTTGACCAAATGTGGGTAGATTCCTCCTTTAGAGTGAATTGAATAGCTCCCTGGACATCTTCAAATGTATGGACTACATCTACATTCTTGTGGAAATTGTCGCACTTAGCTCACATGGAGACAACAGCATTTAGCTGTCTAGAGTATGGAGTTGGTAGGAGTATGGCCTTTGGTAGGAATGCGTGAACATAATACATTTTACCATCTGACACGGCAGGGCTCTGAGCACTGGGAGCACCCTGGTATCACCTGTTCTCTTCTTGAGACAAAATGGTTTAGGATTTCAGTGAAACCCAAGCTGCTGGACTCACTGAAGGGACAGCTACAACTTGGTGAAATTTAATGGTGTGTAATACACAAGAGATAAGACTAAACGAACTCTCCTGGGTTTAAGTGTTATTATGGTTGTTCAGCCCTGAAATGCAGGTTGGTGACACCCTCTTTTTGTCAGTAGATATTGCTGCCTTGAAAATAAATCATTTAGAGATGCTGGCACTACAGTCCTCCCCATGACATGGCTAGACGTGCTGTTTTCATCTTCTAGAAACAACAAACTCCTCTTCAGTATAAGTTTCTCCACAGGATTTATCAGCTCTAAAGCTTAGAATCAGCTTATCTTTTGAACAAGCTGCCCTAGAAGGTGCTTGTTGAAAATGTACCCCAAGAAATTAACTGTGAAAGACAACCCCAGGAAGAACAAATGTGTCCAAAAGTACTTCATGATACTTACCATCTATATAAATTTTTATGTATTCAGAGCACAGCCCAAACACTCACAGTTAACATTAATCATATTACCACTTGTAAAGCAGCAACATTTCAAGCTGCAAAGCTCATACAACCTATTTTCCATGAAACTCTGAAGCATGGGATTTGCAAAGCTGTAATGGAAGTGGGTCTTTTGGTTCCCCAGAGAACACAGCCATGATCTCAAAATCAGTACACAAATCAGCCCTCAGCTTGAGGGTTTCTGTAGAGGCTGTTAATTTGGTTGGCACCATATTGTCTCGCAAACATGGACAGTCTGACCAAAAGCTTCTGAATACGCACATGTGCACCTGTCTTGCCGAAACTGCATCCAGAGACTTGAAAGTTTCCCACTAAATACTGTGCTTTTTTCACCTCACCCACCTGCTGACTTGATACATAAATAGTTCAAAGATACCTATTTCATCGGTGCTGAAAAACATGAAAAATATGAAACAATGACAGAATGTGATTAAAAGGAAGGAAAGTAGTAATGAAGTAGAAAAAAAAACAAAGGAAAAAAAAACTGAATAATGATATGGGAGAAAGGAATGACAATAATGAAAGCAGACTAAAGGGAGACCATGACAATCCATCTCTGAATGGTTTATCAAGTGAAATTCTATCGGATACAAAATCAGTGTGAGGTCATCTTCAGACACAAGGTATGTAACAGAATGCCAGGCAAGGACTGCCGACACTCTCAACCGGTAATTTCCATTGCATGTACAATTCGACCAATGCACAGTTACGAGTCACCTTTTTTTTTTTTTTTTCTAAAGATATTTGCTTTGCTCAGTGTCCTTAGTTATAGGAGAAAAGGGAAGACAAATAAATCATTAAGGTCAAATGACTTTTTAGTACTAAAAGTGGAATAAAGTCTGGAGGACAAGTGAGAGGTTTGCTGTGATTTCAATCCCAAACATGCAGATGTTAGTCCGGACCTCTCCAACTCCTCAATGAACTGAAGAGAGAATTTAAATATGAAAGTTTTATTTCAGAGTTCTTGCAATACTATCTCTTTCCTTTCTGAGACAAAGCTTATAAAAAAAAATTCAATTGAATATTGTTTTAAAAATTTAATCTGACAGTTCTTTCAAGGTTTGGGTTTGGTTTTAGATACATGCTTGTGTGAATAACAGCAGAAAATCATTTCAGGTAGGTCTATGCTTTCCCTGCTGTATTTCTGTCATTGTGCTCCTGATTTTTTTTTTTTTATAAATTTGCTCTTGGTAGTTGCTGAGCAAAAGACTTGGACTAACAAGGAAGATGGTGACACCATCTGTATAGAAAGAGCTATCAAACACACATGTTGAACAAACAGGAAAATTATCTGTGTCGTTTGCGGTCATCGTAGGACTACTTGTCACAAAAGCAGGTAGAGCAGTTTCAAAGAGAAGTGCGGCTTCAGAGTTACCTCTGTCCCTTTTATTTCTGTAGGGGGTTCTTTCAAAAAGACACACTCTGCAGGACCAAGTAGAAAAAGCTTCGATTAGGGCTGTACAGTATGTGACTAAAGGATTTGTTAACCTTAGCGCTTCAAAGCACACTTGAAAATAAGATTCAAATGGGCTCTTTCTTTTGTGGTTCTGTAGTGATAAACGAGTTCTCCATGCACCAATGCTCATGATTACTACTTCTCAAACCTTGTGACTCTGGATGAACGCTAGATCAGTCTAAGTAATGTCCAGCACATTTCATCCATACTAAATAATGTATGTCGTGGCAGGCCCCTCCATTTTGCTTAGGAAAGAGCTGCAAGCCTAGTCATAGCTTTTCTGGGGTTATATCATCAATCTTCAGGTGCTCCATGGAACTTGCAAGCTTTTTCCAGTACAGAAAAGAAGGAAAGGGGAAGCCCAATGGGTAATCGGTATTTTTTGTTGGAGTCTTCTGTGGGTTTGGTGTTTTGTTGGTTTTTTTTTTAAATATGTGAAATTAAATTTTAAGAATGGTTTGCTTTAAGGCTCACTCATAAACTATGTTTTAAAACACTTATGCTTGTATCTCTGCAAGAATCTTACTTCCTAATGATCAGTTTATGAATTAGTGGAATAATTCATGACATACCCTTAGGATCAATACCTTTAAATGTGCCTGTGGGTAACATCACTCACATGATTCATCCCAATATAGAAAGTGGAACTATTCAAATACTTATTCACAGGTGTAATTGCTTACCAGACATTTTACTGTTCATATGAAAGCAAAATAACCTTTTTTTGCCACTGGAGCCCATTGAATACATTATATTTAGGGTTCTTCTGATTCTGACAACAGTGATCATTAGCAGTGTTAGGTGTAGTTATTCCTTTATCTCTCTCTCAGTATAAGAAAGGCCTCCAAAATTCTATTCTTCCTCGAAAGTGAACGCATTCCACAAAGGGTATCGGGACAACTCTCTCCTTCAAGGCTTACATGAGCCATCACTTTCACATCTTGTCTGTGAATGATAGCTGTTGGTCCTGGTGACTTATTGCTTGAATCAGGACTTTATACCTTGATGGCTTCTTTTTCCTCTTTAAGAGATGATTTATCCTCTAGTTTAAGAGCCTAAAAATTTAGAGCCTTGCCTCTGCTCCTTGTTAATGCTGCTGTTTTATCTATACCCCTTAGATAGCTTAGTTTAGTCAGTCTGCCTGTCTATCTGGCTGTCTACTTATTCTGTTCTACTCTCTTCTACAGACAAAGCTTTTCAGCCCTAGCACAGCTCTATCAGTACTCTTCCCAGGAAGAGTAAACGAAACTTTAACTTTGCAGTAAACATATTGGCAACGCCGAGGGAAAATCTGCATTATTTTTATATAAACATTACATATACCTTGCATGCATCTGAATAATATGCATTTACTTCAGTTTATGTAAATGACAGTACTCTTCCTACACTTACAGTAATATTCAAAGGAAACCGGAAAATAGAAAATGACAAGTAACAATGGAATTAAGATAATAATGGCTGGGCAATGAACGAGACTCTATCTAGACTAGGATAGTTTAGTTTTCCAAAAGCTACAACCTATAAGAAAAAGGATTAGAATTTCTAGGGAAGTACTTCTGGTGAATTAGGCTTGAGCGCATTGGATTTTTACCTAGTCTTAGTCAACACACATAAGAAAAAGAAACTAGATACAGCCAAGGAAGATCAGAGCACATTTCTTCTCCCTGCCAGTAGAATGGAGTGGGTGAGAGAGTTTGAAAACCTTTACAAAGGTATTCCTAAGGCCCAGAGCTCTGGACCACTTGTGACGGGTACCAAAACTGAGGGTGTCCCAGTGTAACCAATGCTGCTGGTAAGCAGAAGCCTGGAAAGGAAAACAGAGATGCTAAGAGGAAAACTGGTTTTGCCAGGTTACCAGAGCCTTCTGGTAGCTGACTCAGGCATTAAACCATTCTGTTTAACGAACTGGAAAACTGTTGGTACTCCCCATTTTCCTCAGACCTTCACTTTTGTTGTCTGGGATAGCATTGTATGGCAATATAGTATATAATTTTTCTCAGCTTCTAAGACTGCAATAGTTTGCCCCTCACGCTAAATCAGTTATGCCAATAGAAACATGGTCGCCAACTTCTCAGCAGGCAGAAAAATCCATGTTTTGATTCACTTTTGGTTTCAGTGATCTTTGCTCCCACCTGGTGTCTCTAATTGACAGCTTCTTTGCAGAAGATGGAGACAGCAATATGATTCTAGGCTTTAGCTTTAAATTATATTTTTAAAACCTCACGAGGTCACAGAGGAGTGATTTACTCTGAAGGGAACTCTGATAAAACCTCTCAGCAGAAATGAGGGAAAGCATCGTAATAGAAATAGCACCAGTTATAACAGTGATGCAAATGGGAGGGTCGCTCACAGGGGACCGCCATGCAGCCGCTGCTGGGGCAGAGCACAGCAGGCTTGCTCCATCCTCTGCGCTGCACAAACTGTATTTAAAACATAGGCAATCAAAAAATAGTGGTTTTGACTGAAAGCGTGAGAACGTTATACCATCAGTTGGTGCAATGTAACCTTGCAGTCTGAATTTCAAGACAGGTGTCAGCGTCTCCACTTTGCCCCTTGGAAATCCCTGGCAGGACAACTTTGCTGTCAGAGCGGTAAAGTTCTGGAGCTAAGCAGTGAAGGTCAAGCACCTAGGTCAGGCTAGGTCAATCCTACATACGGGCCAGCAGTGTCTTCTCTTTTTCTGGTGTACATCTGGCTGAAGGAATCCACAAGGTGCTACACTGATCTTCGTTCCCTTCAGGACTCTGAAGACTTTGTTACTTAGGAAGATATTATCTTGCTATCAGTTTGTATTTGGTTCTTATGTAAGTTCTGACTTCAGTGAGATTTTGTCTGAATACAGAGGAAATCAAATGGGCAAAAATTATCTGAAAGGAAGGCTGTTTGTGTGTAGGAGCAGGGGGATCCCAGGTCACTTACGTGGGCAAAGAGTATGGGCCAAACATCCCAGGTCACTCATATAGTGGATAAAGCACAGGGTGCTTGTGGGGAACTGGAGGAATGATGCAAAAGGTACAGAAATAAGGGCTTTTCTTGCTGAAATTCCTAGGTATTATGAATATCAATTTTTTTATAACCACTCACTTTATCCTCTGTGGTTTCAGCAAGAAGCTGGAGGCCGAGCCTTAAACCAGCTTCAGCAGCTAAACGTGTCTGTTCTCCAGTGTTTCATCCAAGGCTAAACCACCTGTTTTTATTCTCCCTTCACTACAACATTGCAGGACATTGCAGACTGAGAACTCGGCTATTCATATCAGGAAAATTTTGGTAAAAAATAGCTCAGAAACCTCTGTTTCAAGCTTGAATATATATTCCTTCAAAACCACAAGTTCCTGATCTCTAAGCAGCAATTCTGAAGGGCTGTCCTCCCTTCCTAATACATAGATTTGGTTTAGTTTTCTCTCTTTCATTGGACTCTTTTGGATTACATCGTTAAAGAACAGAGGCCCCGTCTGTTCTTGCCATACTGGCCTATGTAAACATTAGAGACCACATATACTTTCCATATAATAGGGATTGCTGAAGCCTCCTATTCACAAAGTTTTCCCTCCTTGCCTTGCTTTGCTCCCATTGATAGCAAATCTGCCACACTGTATGTATAGCTTTTATGTTGCATTTTGGTATACTTCAACATGAAATTCTTAATAAAAATGTAAATTATTATTATTGTAAAAACATGTTGGCCCACTGTGCCATGTAGCATTCTCAGGAGCAGCATTCTTTCAAACTGGGATTTGAAAACCAGCACAGAATTTAGCTTGAATCAAAAGGCATTATGTATTTAGTCATTTATCAAAGCCACTTGGTAGAAGTTGGGGAAAACATTAGTTAATCTAATTCATGTGACGGTTCCTGGATATGCAGCAATACTCCTTTTTTTCCCCAGTTTTTAGTTTGCCTTTCTTCTCAAAGGCCTGTAGTGCTTCAGCCACCTATTGAGCTTGAAGCAAGGCCTTTTTTTCTAGCTACAACGTATGAACCAGTCAACAGAGGCTGCTTAAAGAAGTTAGAGTAGGATATTCCAGGCACTGCAAAAAGCACCCAGGAAAAGTAAATGGCATCCACAGCATGAGACATCTGCCTCACTGGGTCTGAATTTAGCTCCCCTCTGAGACAGTGAATTAGCAATACTTTGGCCTGTTAATTCAGCTGTTAGATGATTTTGGTTGGTCTTTGGAAGAGTATTTTTCCGCTTAAAAGCAACAACAACACTCTTTCAGGTTGCTGAAATCATTTGGGTCAAAATTTCAGTTATATGTGGTGCACATGAAAGGTGACAATTTGCCACCTTGTAAAAGGAAATTCTCTGATGATGAACTAACGATCTAATGGCAGTGTAGGCTTTTCATTATTAGGATAGCCTGAGATACACAACAGCTGCTTAGCGCAGCTCCCACAGGGGGCCACGGGACTACTTTTTACTTTGACAAGGAGACAAGTTAGAGGAATGACACATCCTTACAAAAAGTCTTTGTTTAATAGTGATGTGCCCTTCCGGTGACACACATACTTTGCTCAATTCTCCTTCATCAGAGCCTATGTGAGACAGAATTTATCTGTCTATTCAGAGAATCCCACTCCAAGTAGCTGCCTTTTGCAACATTTTTTTTTCTGCAGCAACTTTGCATTAGCCCATCTTCACCAGTACCAAGGTAGGCGGAAATTCCTCACACCTGCAGACCTCAGAAAATAGATTCATAATATTTTTCACTTCACTAGACACATGACACCCCATGCAGAGATTTATCATAGTGATGATACATCTTATTAGAGAGGTTGACTCATGAACAAACTCCCTTCCCATTTGTGATCACACAGCATCTCACTGGCAACCGTAGCAATTGCGATATTAGGCAAGTATTCAGAGTTTTTAGATCAGGCATCTGGAACAAAGGTCAAGACATAACAAGAATATAGCCCATTGTCCCATTATAATAACTGAAAAATTATTTGTAGACCACAGTTGGTCAATGTGCCACAGCCTGAGAGTTCCGATTTAAAAAAAAAAACAAAAACAAAAACAAAACCAAAAAAAAACAAAAAACCCCAAAGCGAAACCAAAAACAAAACAGCAAATCAAAAAGTCTATACTAAAATATTTTATTCCAAAACAGAAGACTTTAGAGAATAAAAAAGGAATAGTCTCTCCCAGTATATTGGAAACATCCTGATGGGATTGGTAGATATGGTAGAAAGAGGCACACTTCACTCTTCTGTAGAGACAACCAGAAGCCAAGCAAGAGGTTTTTGGCCTCTAAAATGACTCTAACAACAATCAGTAGCAATTGCAGTGCATATGCAGTGTTTCTGCCGCTCTTCCCCATGTGACACAAAGCTCGTTTCCCCCTTGAAAACAGACCCTTTTCCACAGAGAACAATAGTTTCTTTCTCAGTAGAAAGAAAAGGCAGTCTGCTACCTGGGGATGTCATTACTTTGATATTATTGGCGAGGAGTGTTAGGAGATAGTTTCAAAGTTAAGATGGCCTGCAAACAAAGGACACGATTAGAGTGCCTGTTGGTTCATGTATTTGTGTGTTTTGAGGGATGAAGTTAGATATAAAAGCTATCAAGTGAAACACGTATCAAGTGAAACACCAATAACTTAGAAACCTCATGTAAGAAGCATAAGAACATCCATATGGGGTCAGAGCCAAGAGCCAACAAATGCAATACCATGTCTTCACAAGCAGACAGTATTATTCTAGGAGGATAAATCTGTATTTCAGTTTCTGGGGTGTTAATGTTGGGTTAAAGTTGGACCTGGGCTCATTGTGGTCAGGTGAAGGTGCAGTTCATTGTGGCAAATGCACAGCAGCTCCTGCAAAGAATGATGGACAAGTGTTTTTGGAATTGCATGGGGAAGCCAGTGGTTTTCTGGGCAGCTAGAGCACAAATGCATCACCATGTGTATGGATTGGTATCTGTATGCCTGGAGCATGCTTTCAGAGGTCTACTGCTCCAGGGAAGTGACAACACAGCCAAATCCCAGCATCTTCTGGTACTGTTGCTTCTTTGCCTGAGTTGTTGACTCTGGAACTAACAAGAAAGGAATTCCTTGGATGGAAATGGGGGACCCATTTCAGTAGCTGGGAGTGAAATTTGGCTCAGGAAATTTATATGATGTTTCCAGCCTCTCATGTGGCAGAGCAGTACACCCTCACTGAATCCTTAAAATTAAAAGCAGAAAATATCAGATGCTGAGGGAGGAGTGCCAGAACAGGGTGAGCATCACAACACAAGTCAAAATATTCTGCTAGAATGCAGCATTCTATGTCTTCCTAAGCAAACTATGGTATCTTTATGTCTATTAGCCTCCAATGGATTTTACTTCCATAAATTTAGGAACTTAGGTATAGGAGATGGAAGAAGTAGCCAGAACTGAAAGTTTTCATAAACAGAGATTTTTCTCTGTTCTTGTAAAAGAGCTTGAGTTAAATGGGAATTAACAGGAGAAAGAGAAAAAGCACAAATAATTTGCAACAGTCAAATATGGTTATATGGCATTTTTCATCTAAAGATTTCAAAGCTCTGTTCAAAGGAAGCAGTTATTATTATCCCCACTGTGCATACTAGCAAAATGAAGCCCATAAAAATATGGATACTAACCAGAAGTCATGTAGCTATCAAATAATGGAACTGGACATTTATTTCAGAACTCAACAAGTGGGATTTTTTAGATGAATAATAAAGCCACTAAACAAAAATCCTAATATTTCAAAGCTTATGTTGGGAAGCCAGGAATGCTTCCCAGATCTGTCTGGGTCTACTTCAATGCAAGAGACGAACAGACATCGTCATTGCTTCATGCTTTCCTGGTTTTCATGCAAAGTAAATCCAGACATTGCAACATGGGAAGCAGCCACTGTGTTCTCTAGCAGATATCAGCCTGTACTACTGGAGACTGAGGCTGAGGAGTTTTTACTGGTTTGCAGTACAGGCACAGCTACAGGGAGAAAAACCAGTTGCAAGTGGCCAGAAAACAGGAAGGGAAGCCTTAAAACTGATTACAAATATTTCATTGTGATATTTTTAAAGGAAATACTTCCTCTGAAAAGTGATAAAATAGTTCAGAATAAAATTTTTAGTCTTTTCAATTTAAAGTACTATTTTCCATTTCCATTCTTCTAAGAAAAATCACCCAAACCCGAAAAAAAAAAACAACGCAGACAGCTTGAAGTAAAGCACAACATTTTTCATTTTGCTTTGGTTTTGTTTTAACTACAAAACTGTTTTTTAAAATCTGCTTGAGGTCTTTCCCAATGCTTGCTCCCACTGAATCAAAAAAAACCCACCTTATTGTTTGCCTAGGTATGTTAATGAGTCCCAGCCCAATGAGCTAACCTTTAAATCACACAACCTCTTCATTAGTCTCTCAGAATGCTGCAAAACCTTTAATTCTTTTGCCTCTGAAAGATTCTCTTAGCAGAACTTGAAAGCGAGACTTTTTATCTCAGATGCGATCAAAATTTTAATTATTTTCTCAAGTACTCGTCTGTGTCGTATACGTTACGGGAAATATCAGCAGGAAATCGATTTGACAGACACTAATGTTGCATGTTCACCAGTTCACCAAATTACACCAGCCATGCTACCACAAGGAGCATGAATGGTTCTGGCCCCACAGTAAACCAAGGACATCTAATGTGGTCTAATTAGGACAGCAATACACAGAGAAGTAATACAGTCTTAAATGAGTGTTAGGGTGTCATTCAGTGAGTCAGTTAAGAACTTTGGGTTTTTGGACAGATTTTCACACACTGTCACACACGACATAGAGAGTTTTTATGTATTCAAATGTTTTGAAGAAGTAGGGACTAAATATATCCAGTATTCGAAAAAATATCATGGATAAAAAAAAATATTGTTGTTTTGTGATTTTGTCTTTTTTTCTAGCTGCTTGCAGGTGGCATTTATAAGCATTACGTTTAAATCTCATGTTTCACTAATACCAAAACACTTCTTGAAACTTGGCAATACTGTTCACTTGTTGTTGTGCAAGGGGAGGCAAAAAAAGTAAAAGTTTTTGTTTTGCCTCCCTCTCACCCTTGGAGTGTTCTTCTGGAGGTAAATTATAAAAAATTCCATCAATGAGGACCACAGTGCACAGTGGTTGGTACTGGTGATAAAGATTACATCTTTAAAAAACAGAAGATATAAGATACACCATTACTTCAGGAACTTTAAGAGCAAAGAAGCAGAAATGAGCTTTCAGAATAGAAGGTGTTTGGATTTTGGGGGGGTTTTTTATTCCTACTGAACAGTAATTGTGCATTTCCCTTTTCTTCCTCTTGCTCTCTCTATTACATTTTTTAATACAGTTTTAGAGACAGGGCTTGAGAAAGTTTTCTAAACTTATGATTACTTTAGACTAAAGTGCGGATGACTGGCATCCCAGGCATTTCTGCAGTACTGAAGCTCTTTCAAGATTCCATCCACACACATCCTTGCAATGATAAAACAGAAACTCTACAAAAGTATGAAGAAAGGGACAAAACTAAACCTTTAGCTTCATATGGGGTATTATGTTTTGTTGTTTTTGCTACAAAGCTGTAATTGGCCTAGTGAGATCTGATAAATGTCTTATTATAAACTTGAACATCAACTGATGGTGAAAAAAATATGATGGAACTTGTGACTGAGAGAAAAGTAAAAGGGTATAAATGACTGGCAGTTCCCATTTCTTTACAAGTGTTACATTTCAGTCCCCTGCCACTACCACATGTTTCCTGTTCACAGATAATTTGTACAACATATTTTATCATTCAGTTTTAGACACAGTTGAAAGGCTTTTGCCTAAGGCTTGGAACACTTTGAAAATTGTATACCATTTGCAAGGCTTTCTTCTGCTTCACTGTGCAATTAGGTGACTGCCTTTCTGGAGACACTGGATTTATCATATGTGGAATTGGGTTTTTTCACCAAGGTGAATTGGGAACAAAAAGGCAAGTAGTTTTTTAGTAACCCGCAGACAAGGGATTAGTGTGCCAGCACAAAGCTTGTAGGCTGCCTGTCAGTCCCAAACTGGATGCAGTTCCCTCACAGAAGGAGTATTGTGAGCCGCAAAGTTTCATACAATAATACTCCGTGTCCCTGCTCTATGTGATTCAAATTTCTATGGTGCAACAAAGACATCTGATCAGAATACTTTTTTTTTTTCCTTTCTAATTTCTCTACTAAATACGGCTATTTATGACACTGCTGATTCTTTCCCCCCTTTCCTTCGCCCCCCTCCCCACGCCACCCCCTTCTCCGTCTTGACTAAACTTGCTCTCTCTTAAAGAAGTGCGAAGATACTGATGTGCTAAGAGCTTCCCCTGCTGGAAGTTCCTAGCAAAAGGTGCTGTAGCCAAGTAGGGATGGATCTGGGACTAGCTCCCAGTTCAGCTAATTTATGTGCTCGGTTCCTGTGGAACAGAGAGTACATAATGTGACTTGAGATGCTGATTAAATTTCATGTGTATTTCTATGTTCTAAATAAACCAAATTTTAAAGTCAGATTTGAGCGGTGGTAGTTTATAACCCTCATTACAGCAGTTTGTATTTTTCCACTGAATTATGTGGGGAAAAGAGAGACAAATTCAGCCCTTTTATATAATGTATCTACGTGCTTTTACAAGGTCATCTTCCCTTCCAGTAGAGGATATGGAGGATTTCTTAACAAGAAAATTTTATCAGAAACGTATCATTTTTTAATAAGAATGGAATTGTGTAGTCGCTATTTGCTTTTGGTTGAAAACACCCTACTTGTGGGAACAGCGAGTGTGTAAGAGCACAAGTGGGCTGCAAGGAACACTGGTACCTTATAGCATAATTCCATCAGAAGAAAGGTGTGTTTCTTCAGGCTACATGTCTCTCCCAAGCAATAATTGCCAAACTATATCAATTACCTCTTCTGAAAACTGAGAAAAAGCTGCACGTTTGAAATCAAAACTGATAGAATTTTAATCTAATTGTTTAGCTATCCATATAAAAGGTAACTGGCTGCAAATTCCACTGCTTCTTGAAGGGCAGGAAAATATTATTACATGAATAGTGTAAGCACAATAATATACTTCTGACAGACTGTGTTGGAAGCGTAGCCACTGTCTGCTTGCACAGCGTGACCTCGCGGGCAGGATTGTCTTGGCCACTCTCTAAGGTCTCACTGCCTGTGTATAGACCAACGATGTGACTTTGAAGCAAATTGCTTCGGTGGTCCCACCCGTCTCTGTTCATTTTGTCTGGTTAGATTATAAATGTTTTTTGGGGTACAGGCTGACTATCTCTGTGTGGTTTGTGAAGTCCCCAGTGCTCTGAAGCTGGTGGCACAGCGGCTGGGTTAGCTTGGTATTGCTCCTATGATGGTATGCCTCAACCTGCAAGGGTTTGCAGTGAGATTGCAGCAATCTAAGGGGTTATTTAGAAGTCTTCCCTCTGCCAAAGCACCTCTTCCCCCCACCTGAATCACCGGGCTCACCTGGGGACGTATTTTGCATCCTATTGAAATGTAGACTTTTAGGGCAGTATAAGAGATACCTTGCCCTCTCCAGCTGTAGCCTAAGGAAGGCCAAGTCACAGTGGAGCTGCCTTAGTGTATGTGTGATTCAGCAAATATTTGGAGAGCTCCAGAGCTCCAACCATCTGTACACATGCAGATACACAAGTAGATGGAAAGCTTCCAAAGGAAGTTCCCTTTCAATCCCCATAAAATTCCCTAGACCCAGCCAGCAACCTGAGCTTGGTGCCAGAGGAACAGAGGATTTCCTTCAAATTCTCTACCTGGCTTAATTTAATTTGCTGCCTGGTAGAAGACCCAAAGAGGCTGCATAAAAAGCACTGGGTTATGGGATTTCCCAATCTAAATGTAATGGTAAACCCAGACTGATTCTCTTCTTTCTGTGGTATCCATTGTGCTTTGTCCCAAATGGGAAATACGGTTTGCCAGCACAGAGGCAGCATACACTGTAAACAATGACGAGAATAAAGCTAAATATTATGCATATTCATTGCATGCAATCCTAAACACAAATGTCCCTACTGAGTAAAACAGAAAAGAAGATGATTTTTTTTTTTCCTGTTGAGGAGCTGATGGGTCTTTTTAACCCATTCTTTTCTCAGTTGTGCAATTTGCAATAACATACAACAGCATTTCACTTCACCTATTATAAGCAAGTACTCTTTAGGTACAGTCTTCTCTTAAGTACAACATTTTCATTGACTATTTTCTTAGTGCGGTTCACCAGTAATGACTCATTTCAAGTTTCCAGAAGGCAGTGGCACAACTGGTCAGTATGTGCACTTTAGCTTTTCTTTAACTTTTAACTTTTCTAATCAACTTACTTGACATGGATTTCATTTCCTTTTATTCATACTGATGGGGTAAGTATAGGTTCATGTTCTACTTCAGAGTGCCAAGAATTCTGGGTTTTAATGTGAACCCTCAGCAAACAGTGTAGCAATGCTCTCCATGCAGAACACCTCTTACTCTTAATCCAAATTCTTTATGGTGTAACATAGGACATATTTCCAAATTATTACACTCTTATTTACATGCTTACTTGTCAAACATAGTTAAGATGGAAATTATTATTTTCTTACAAAAATCAGATCTCTATCCTGAAGAGTAAATCAAAAAAGTCTATTCAGATCCTGACCTAATAGGGCTAATTTACAGAAGGGTAGTAAAACCATAACCCTATGGAAGCCAGCTCAACCTGACCCCAAAATCTCTTGAAACAGTTGCTCCCAAGTGGCAGTGTACCAAGGTAAGCCAGGGTACTTCATTCTACAGCCCCAAAAAACTACACTGATTTCTGAAACAATGACATGGGATGTAATTTATGATGAAGTGAACGCTGGGTTAGATTGGCTGATAATAAAAAGTAATTCTGTGGCATGCATTTTTTTCATTTTTTCTGTTTTCCTCCTAATTTAAAAAAGTAAAATATGATGGTTTTTTTTTTTACAGTAACATTGTTCTTGATCATTTTCTTGGTATGAAGCCTCTGCATTCAACACAGTACTAACATTCAGCAGCTGGCTTCTGTTGTTCCTATTTTTTTACAGATACTAGTCAGCACAGAGTTATCTGAGGAAATACTCAGCAACTTCTTTTTTAAAACAAGTGGGCATACATATTCAGAATTCTGGTTATTTAAAATATTAAGACTGTGAATAAAACAGGTTGCATCTAAATTCTGCATGCGTGCACAGAGAGCTCATGTTTTGCCCTTGTGTGCTTGCATAATTATTTACATTTGTTTGAAACATTCACATATTCTGAAATGAGTTTCTACCTTGCTGAAGCATTAATATTTAAAGATAAAACCTATAATTCCTGCTACTGCTTTATTATTATTATTAATGCTTTGCTATTAATAATACATTATCAGGAGGATACTCTTTGGTCACCAAAGATATGGGAACTGACACAACAACAGGTTGTAAAATAAGTAGTAAGAGTGTAGAGACAGGAAAAAAACCCTAAACAGTTCATTTAGAACTGAAGTATAAATACCCTGACAGACACACCATTTCTTAATGTGTGCATGGGTGATGTAAGTCTGGGGCCCGCCTGCAAGTCAGAGATAATCTGGAACATACAAAATCAAAATGAAGGCTAAACCAGAAATTATTTAAATAAGCGCTTTGGCAGAAACACAAAATGTTATTTGAACATGTGTTCTATCTGACCACAAATAATAATTGGCAGTGAACGGGGCATTTTACAATGGAGAAGGATCAACCATCACAGGCATGTCTCAGAGCTACAAACTTACATGTGATAGGTCCACTGCACCTCTAAAAAGCAAGTTCTGGTTTTGTATTTTACATAGGTATTGTAGAAGCATATGTAAACCCAGCAAAATATAACCCATCATTAACTAGGAAGTTTTCTTGTGTGTGCCTCTGCTACCACAACTATTTTGGATCCTGGCCTATATTGGTCACACTAAGAGACATTCAGGGATTTACACGTTACTTAAATTCCAGTTTTCATTTATATAAACAGAGCTGGCATGGGGACGGTTCCATGTCCAGAACGCAGCACTGGTTCAATCCCCAGAAGTAGAAGCTCTGAAGCAGCCAAACGCCCCATGGCCATGAGGAGGGCTGCAGAGAGGAAGGCAGCTTCTTTCTGTCCAGACTGCTCCTCTGCAACCTCCCCAGCTCAGAGCTGTAGCTGCTCTCCACTGACTTGTCCAGGATGGGCTTCATCCTAATGAAAAATATCTAATGAAAAATCAACTAAACATTCAGACTTAGGGTTTTTCATTAGACTGAATTGTTGCTCTCTAGCCAACCTCACTGGAGTACACTGAAATGCTTATGTGTGGGCTGCAATTTTCCACTGCTGAGGTCAAAACAGGGTTTATGCTATTTTCTCGTCTGCTCCCTTCGGTGTTTGAAGGAGCTGGCTTAAACTCACAATAGCGCATTAGGAAATTGCCCTAGGAGAACCCTGGTCTAAAGCCGTCAGAACCACAGCCTACACTGCCTCCCACTGATGTAAGAAAACACATGTGTGAGGTAAGAAATGACTGAAGCTGGAGCCATCGGGGTAAGTCTCAACTGCTGCTGGTCTGACAGAGCTGAGGAAATTCAGATTAATCCATACCATCCAGAAAACGACATCAGCCTCCCTTTTTGCACGTTTGATTGAGTCAGGTAGGCACAGTTTGGTATTTTAAACATCTTCCTAGCCTATGTGTTTTGCATCACCTTTGAACATGAGGAAATCCACCTTTCACTTGTATAAAATATATTTTTGGTCTTCAAAATAATCCCATATCTTAAATGCTTCAGATTCGACACGGAAATTTGGCATGAAAATAACGCTTTTAGAGATGCAGGACATAATCTTATTCTGGATAAACTGATTTTGTAAGAGCAAGTTGGAGACTGAGAACATGCAGTAGATTTTTTTTTTCCCCCACTAAGTTGATGCATACAGTGGTTCAGTCACACAGCTGATTTGAATAAAATGAAAAAGATCCTTAAGTGTTGCATCCTTTAAGTGTAATGTCTGCTCTTTTGGTTGTGCCAGTAGTCTGTGAAAATCACTTCTATCCAAACTGAGCAGTGATTTGTATTTAGACTATAGGTCCTTCTATAGCTTAAAATTGCACTCTGTGTCTGAAAATGAACTTTACAATTGTATACATGACTTTTCAGCATAGTCGGTGCTAACAAGACTCTTGCATTAGAGGCATCCCCAGCAAGTGTGCACAACAAGGCAGTTCTTCAAAGCCGGTAGGAGGAAAAATATCTATTTCTTAAGAAATTATTGAAATACGCATTTTGTGATGTAACCGCTTAGGCCACTGCATTGAGATAATGAAATTAAGTAATGCTGCAGAAATTGATATGGCCAGCATAGCCTATTTGTCCCCTGGCAGGCTCCTCTAGAGTTTAGACTAGATGCTGCCTAAGACCAGTCAGATTAATGAAATGAATTTTCCTATAGATGTGTGTCTCCTGCTTCTTTATGGCTCTGCCTGGAATAACCCAGTTTACCCTCACAGTCTCTACAACACTGTCCCAGACAAGACTCAGCTAGACAGTATATCTCTGCTCATCTGCTGCAAGCTGCTGCCAAATGTCATGTATGAACTGAACTCTACCTGCCTTACCCTTACAGGAGGTTATAGGTGCTCTTTAACTCAACTGCCAATATTTATGAAAATATTAAATATTTCACTAGCTTTGGACAACAGAGAGACCACCTTTTTCTGTATGTATTTGATATTGCAACAAGTGCTGTTTATGAGGTCCATACGGTTCCTAATGTTTATCAGATCCTTTGGTTCCTAAAAGAACAAAGTGGAAGGAAGTCCCTTTGGTTCCACTTCCCTTGACTAGAAGTGGTCCGTAGCTAAACAAGGCCAACACATGGGACAAAAGCCATCTATTTTCAAATTCTGAGGTAGACACTAGGGTTATGGTTGATATTGCAGGCAGCCTTCATTCCTTGCTTTCATTTGCTGTCATAATCCTGGGTTTTTTTCTGCTGAGCCCTGGAAATGTGCCAAATATATGGAAGACAGGTCACAATTTTGTGTCAGAGAGCAACACACTGTCTGTGAGCCGGCCATCACTCTGCATGGCTCACGACAGCTGCCTCTCTTCTAATGAGTGGCTGGGACCAGGCCTATGATCATCCATGTTGATGAATTGCTAATATGCTCCTTGGCACATTTGGGGCATATTCCCACTAGTAGTCACCCAGGCACTACTCAAGGAATAGGCTGGAGCAAGGACAGCCCCCAGGTGTCAGCAGGGACAAGGCAGGGAGAAGAGAAGTTAGCCATAGAGACGTGAGCATGCCATCTCCTTGGTGTCAGAAGACAGCCCCCGGTCATTTTATTTATTAGTATAGTCTTAGATCCTGGAGCCATGCTGGGTACTAGCTTAGATACTAAAAGCACGTTAACCACATTAGGGTGGCACTTAACAACATTGGGGTGGCCCAACTTGGGCCAGTTGGCTGGTTTTTCAGTAAAATCCATATCTGAGGTATGATGTTATCCAGAAAAAAAAAAAGGGTTTTTTTAAAAAAAGGGTCTTATTTTTTACCATCCTTAAAAACAGGTCCAGGGCATGGTGGTATGATGGAAATGTCTTTCCATGGTCCTGTCCAGAGCCTGGTATGAGTATCTCCACCTTCAAAGATAGCCATTCTCACACCAGTTGACCTACCCACAGCCATCAGCTGAAGCAGAGCCCCGATGCTGCCCATTTGTGCAGCCACGCTGTCAGTGCTATCAACCAGAAAGGGAAGTGAGGTAGGAGCAGCTGTGAACAGTGACTCTGTTTCCCTCAAGGCAAAGAAAATATTCATTTGCCCAGATCTACCACTGTTACTGCTGCTTTGTTCCAACAAATGGCTACAAAGGCCAAAGAGAGTACATGAATTTAAGTCTGGCCTGTTAGGCAAATGCAAGAGAATTAAATAAAGACTGTATGTGCAGTCTTAGCTTTAGCATTCAGATGGTTCAACATTTTTTAACTATGAAGCTTATAATTTCATATAAATGGATTTCTAATACTATGTCTCTGTATATATATATGTACATCTACTGTTGGGCTGTGAAACAATTTTTCTTGAAGATATTTTTAACAGGATACAGATTTCCCACCAAATGTGCTGGTTATTGATGAGAAAAACTGAAACAGATAACAGGAAAAAAAAAAGAAGAAATTGTTTAGCTTTCAATAAAAATGCTTAGATTTATTTCATTCTTTTGCTAATTGTGGTGTAGGATTTTTTTTTTTTTTTCAAAAGAAGTCCCCCTCCCCTCAGTCTATCCTTTTCTATTATTCTTGTTGGTGTCATTGAAATATATGGCTTTGCTCTCTTTTATTCACTCAAAAACAAAACAGCATGTGGAACATCGGAGGGGAAAAAACAATAAAATTTTGACATTTCCCATGAAAACTAAATTACTTCTTCAACCAGCCAAAATAGGCACCAAGGAACATGCTGATTCCTTTCAAATTGTAGTAGATAGAGGTACTTAATCACCACTTTAAGTAGAAAATGGGCACCAAGGGAATTTTTCATGGGGTGATTTAGCTATACGCAAATCTGTTGTGTACTGTAGTATGGATGTACCCAGCAGTTGAACACTGCAGAGCTTGTCAAGGGATTAGGTAGCAACAAAGATTTAAGAGCCAGGACAAAGCCAGATGTAGGTGGGGAATAATATCCCGGTCAATATATTCTCTGGTGTAGACAGATAGATAAACATGTAGATAAAACTTACTACAGCAATGTTCAAGCAAAATGCACCACAGGCAAGGAATTGAAGAGAGACTCCCACAAGACTCTGACAGCTTTTTCCCTTTTTCTTCTTCTTTACTGAATATTTATTGTATTAGAAACATCAGGGCAAAACCTCAAGACTGAGCCCATTGTGAACCCAAACCTTCAGGGGATGCAATTTGTAATATTTCTCATCACTAATGTGAATCCCACCGAGCTTGTGGGTGCATGCTAGTTAGTAGATAATTTATATGTGTGGACTAAAAGCGGTACTGCTGTAGAGTATACGCATAAGGCCTTTTTTATAAACAAACTCAAGGTGTAAATAAATTTCAGCTTCATGTATTCATAGAGTCAGTATTATGCATCATAAAAAGGTCTACATTAAGATACAGTCTGTCATCCTCCAAGTATATGCATCAATTTCTATCATGCTCATAATGGCTTGGTTACTACCTATAAAGTAGCTATAGTAAAACCACACCGAGTTTCCAGGATGTGAGGAAACAGTTTATATTCTTACCCTTGGACTTCCCTGCCCAGGGATGGGTGGCTTTTGGTACAGGAAGGTTCCCCTGAACCACCCTAGACAGATGAGAGGTTGGTATGGGAACGGGGCAGCCAGCATGGAAAATGAAACAGAACAAAAGTGCATTATAGAAACACAGCATCACAGACATTTTGCTCAAAGGGAGGAGAGCAGTAAATACACATTGGATGAAGCAGGAAAGCTTTGGGTATTTGAACCTGTGCATTAAGAAGCTCTGAGCACCAGCATGTTGATTTACTCAGAGCTAGGCTTGGACACATGTCCTTTGGCGAGAGTCTTGCTGGACTTATTTAGGGGGCTGTCCAAGAAGACTGTCAGGGCCAACAAAGGTGAAATTAGGCAAAGTTATACAGCAGTCAAGAATGTTTTACTCAAGAGGTTAAGTCATGGCAAAACTTTCATGATGAAAGGTAACGGAGGAAAAAATATAGAAAACTATATTGGTTGGAGCACTCACATCAGGTATAATTGACCAGTCCCTGTCACGTTTAAGATGAAACAAAGATTTAGACCAAGGTTTGCCTGGTGTCTTAGGTCCTGCCCTTATCAGCCACTCCATGCCAAAGGTCCCTCACCATCTGCAGAAACCAGAGTAGCTCCAGTAGACGTGCTACTCTGGGGGTACTCTGGAGGTGACTCTGGTAGAAGGGAATCAAAGCAGAAGTTCACAAACTTGAACTAGGAAGTTCCATCTAAACATGAGGAGGAACTTCTTTACCTTGAGGGTGGCAGAGCACTGGCACAGGCTGCCCAGGGAGGTGGTGGAGTCTCCGTCTCTGGAGACATTCCAAACCCGCCTGGATGGGTTCCTGTGCAACCTGCAATAAGGTGGCCCTGCTCTGGCAGGGGGTTGGACTAGATGATCTCCAGAGGTCCCTTCCAACCCTATGATTCTATGAAGGGAATCACTGAAAAGCACCTGCTAAACTGTCCATGACCTGCGGTGCGCTGGGCAAGGGTGGGATCCTCCAAACTTATCTGGAGGGACCTAAAATACATTAGGCCAAGATAAGCTATTCCAGAGGGTGATTATATGTTTCCCTTACAATGGGGTAAACTGATCTTCAGAGGTGCATATCTCTCTGCACTGAGGAAATTTTTCTCACTAGCAAAGAGGAATGAATTCCATCCATGTGTGTTTGTCCCTTCAGGATTAACAGTCCCTTTGGGCCTGATTTGGCAGAACCTCCACCTCTTACACGCCTGATAAATGACTGAGCAGTGACTCTGGGGCTTTCTCCTCCTAATTTTCATGAAAAATTTCAGCTGGTCTCAGTCACCTCAATGTAAAGCTGAAACACCAAGAACTTTACACAGGAAAGGAAAATCGTTCCCCAATTATCTGTATTGAACAGTGTTCTGAGAAATGTTGATCCTGAAGTGCGCATTAAAACAAATCAAAGCAATAGTCCTCCTTAGGTTTCGTACCACGTGTTGAGCTCTGTGTGTATCAGTGGATGTGAAAACTGACTCCCTAGGTCAATGGCTCAAAAAACAAGTATTTCAGTCCTCTGCCTCAGTTTGTCATCTTAAAATCAATGAGATAATAATATTTTTTTCTCTCCTTTATCCTTCATGTGTTTCCTTTGTGGATTGTAAGTCTCTGGGAATGTCTTTACTGTATTGTAAAGGAGATCCTAATTAGGTGTCTATGTAATACACAGGAATAATTGCAATTATTATCAATATTGCAGTTCATTAGATTTACTGAGTTCTGGCCCATTAGTTGGTAGGAAAGAGTTCCTTTAAAAATGCAAAGTCAAAGTTATTTTTGACTGTGTTTTTTGGCTGTTTCGTCTGGGGCATTTCTGCAATTCAGGCTGCGGGAAGACTGGCGCTTGCCTGGCTCATGCTCTGAGTTGAAAGTCCCATCACTGCAATGGGACAGATTTGAGACCAAAGTGTAAGTGGTACTGAGAAATAGGATACCCTGATACAGGCTCAGTCTAGTAGTTTTATGAATGTGTGGCTTTTGGACGTGGAATGCCCAGTTTTCTGCCAGATCCAAAGCCTGGCAATGAGGCTTATGTTTTCCCAAAAGCTAAGGTATAAGTTGTAGCCCTAAGTAAGTCTTGAAATATTTAGGACTTTGGCTGTCTGAAGCACAATCTGTCTTCACCAAATGAATCCCAAGACCCTTAGTGATGACAGAACTTCTATGTAAGTGGTCAAACAGCAGAAGGCACACTTTCTGTTAGACAGCACCCTTTGCTCTAGATGAAGTGCTGCTGGGAGGGTGGACCGGTGGGACAGAAAAGCAAGAGGCACAGTGGAGTCGGTGCCATGAAGGACAGGGGGTGCAAAAAGTAGTGCAGCACAGTTTGCACAGAGCAGCAAACCAAACCGTGTGCTTGAGGAAGGATACGTCCCTGAGCAGTGCCACACGGTGACGCCTCGCAGCTGAGTGCTACATCTCATGGGCATTAAAGATATGGCTCGACCGGCACTCCAGGGATGCCGATCAGCTATGGAGGATTCTTCATGAGCGGAGGACACAAGATTGCTTTTTATGTGCAAGATACTCTAATTATCCTGTAGGGATTCATTTCAGGTTAGAGATTTTTTATTGAAAACCATTTAATTTTCAGTGGCTGTCACTTGAAGTGGACAAAGTAGAGGAGCACAGGAAAATTACCTAGCACTGGTCCAGACCCTTCATCATTTGCATACACACGTATAATATAATTTTTATCTTCTGCTCATACAGAATGGCAGTAAAACTGCTAATATGTATAGAATACAATGTGTTGCTAATGTCAGACCATTAATAATGGTGTGAAAAAATATATAATTTTGCATTGTATCTGTACTCATTTTCTGGATAAAATAAAAAGCAAATATTTATGTACAAGTGTGTGACACAATGTTGTAATACTGCATATACTGAACTTTTATGGGCATTAACCCAAATATCCACAGTTATTGTAGTAAAGAGCAGAAAAACAAACAAACCAAAAAAGATTCCAAGACTTTTGGGAAAGGATGTAAATTCTTATGCTTCAGGGCATAAAACAGTCTGTGAATTAGGAGGAAATTTTCCCTGTGGGCAAGTTGTCTCTGTAACAACCTACTGCAGAGTTTCTGGCATGCTCATCTGAAGCCAGCCAATTTTAGTTTACTGAAGGAGGTGGACAACTTGTCTGATCCGGTATGTCCTCTGTGTACTCATATGAAAAATGAGAGCCTTTTATATTATGCCTACTATGAGCAGTTTTGTCTGCTGTAAACCTGTATTTGATCCTTTTCCAAATGTAAATTAAACCTAGCGGTGGATATGGTTTCCCTTTCTATATGTCTTCCCATCTTCCTATTCCTCTCTGCATTGCAGAGGACTGTAAAAGGCCATCTCCGTACACTGCAGGCAGATACCACACCTGGGAAATGATACCTGTAGCTCAGCAGAGTGCCCTCAGAAGAGTTAGCAGTATGATAGGAACAGAAAAAGTGACCAGCTGCAAGCTTCTGCTCGGTTTTCCCCCAAGCATTGGGTGACACAGCCGAGGCTCCTCTTCACCTGCCTGATGCTTGTAATTGCAGGGATTTTCCATGAGAAGGTGGCTTTAATTCAAATGGTAATTACATCTCATGATGTAACAAGCTACATGAGCCCCATCAGAGGGGGACAACATTTCGGCGGGGTTGAGCAGAAGCTACGAGTCCACTGCCTCAGGAGAGGGCAAGCTGTGTTTTTCCAGCATCTGTGCAACTTACTTTATGTGGGCTTTTTAAGCATGGGAGCTATATGCTACGGTCCTCAACAGCACTATATGCTGATGTGGTGCACTTAGACTGTCACACACACCTTACACTTCTTCCCTCCACTCCTGTGAGAAGGTGGACCCAGGCAGGGAACCCAAAGGGAAGCCATATCCCAGTCTTAAGGAGAGGGTGCAATTATGGGTATCCAGCCTTCTTCTAAAGGGGTCTTCACTGGGACAGCGGTCCTTGCTCCTCAAAAGGGGTAGGGGAACGGGAGGGCTTGGGAACCAGCACTATTACAGGCATTTAATGCTATGTTTATCGCTTTGATTTTGGGCGTCTCAGTGTGAAGTCAGTGAAAGCTGCAGGAATTCAGCACATTGGAAAATCAGACCCAGCTGGTCTTAAATTGACTATCCAGAGCAAAAAGCTTCTCTGGAAAAATTTTACTCTGGGTCTGCATATAAATTTTCTTGCCTTTTTTTTTTTTTAAGTTATGACAGCACCTTCCCATCACAATCATTTTGGTACACCTATTGTTTTCTGAGAACGTGGAATACTATTTTTTGTATTGCTGGTTAGTAACTTTTGCTACAGCTCAAATTTTCTGAGTTTATTTGCATGTCCTGGGGCTTTCCCAGAGTGCTCCTCAGAAGCACAGTAGGTAAGGCTGTGGTGAGGGTAAGACTTGTCAGTGAGGGTTGGTGCATTGATGGTCCCAAGTCATCTGATCCTAAACCCACTGGAGCCTTTTTTATAGCCCATCCCTGGGGCCTACAGTAAGACATAGGCTCTGTCTCCCACCATGATATCCAGATATAAGTGCCTCTGGGTACAGGGCAATTTTCACAGTAGGACTAATTTTTGGAGCACTGACAGAAGTTTTCAGTGCTGTTAGTTCAAATAATTTTGGAAACTGATGGATTATAGGACAATTCACAGTTTAGCAAGCTTTTGCCTGAGGATTTTTCAAAAAAAAAACAGAAGAAAAAAGGAGAGCAAAATAAAAGCATATGAGCTTATGCTAAAATGGTCCTCTGACTTGGGGCAATTCAATTTTAACTCAGAATAGAGATTGTGGGAACTCAGAATTTTTACAGAGCAAACCCGAACCCAGTGTCTCAAATTGACCACCCAAAGTCAGAAGCCCCTTCTGACACTTTTTGCTTGATTTTTGTGTATGAATTATTAAGCTGCTATGAATTACCCATTCATCTTCAGGCTTCTAAACTGAGTTTGAAAGACTGTACATTCTGTATAATACAGAAAATCGAGATTATGCAGATGGAAAATACTTCTCTGCTGCAGTTTTCTCCTAAAATGTCTTACAAATACTGAGCATCCAGACCCTGTGCAGAATGCAGCTGGGTGTTATTCAAGTACTTCTTGAGGGATGGTACAGGGAGATGTTATATGCATGGAGATAGGAGTATCTGAGGTTTCCACCAAGAGGCGATGGCAATTCCAGGAAGCGATGCTCACAGGAAGGTGTGGTGCTCCTTTCAGCAGTGATATTAATGCTTGCCAATTTTCTTGAATGCCACTGCCTAAGAAATTCACGATTTTGTCCCATTCCCCAAGAACTTTTATGGAAACTGACAAACATTTATGTTAGGACTAATAATACATAGTTTTACAACTCACCAGTAATATCTTCCAGAGCCTTCCTGTAAAACACTCGTGGTTACTCTGGCGATGACCAACGTTTGCAGAATCTGTTATTAAGTAATATCTGTTAATTCAATAATCCATCAGAAATTAGGACTGTAAGCAGCTTTCTGTATTAGCTTTTATGGATTTCCCTGAAACTTTATCACATGACAGTTTTCAATCTCAGCGAGCTACTCCAGGTCAGCAAGTAAAAGGCAGTAACAAAGCAAAGCAAAACATGTAACAAATTCAATGAGCATCTATTATCAGCCTGATTACACACTGCACCACACAGAGTCCTAATGATTTCAGTGAGGCTCCATGCAGCATAAGGAGTCTCCCATGCAGATTAGTTTACAAGATCAGGGTCTCCATATGGAACATCTCCTCCCTCCACCCCTTCCTGTTCTCTATGGAACAGTGTAAAACAAAGCCCTGCCTTTTTGCATATTTGCAAGGTTTTAGTTGTCGGTAGGCTTGTACAATGATTTAAGCAATAATGGCTAAGAAATTATTTCTCAGTGCTCTTTCAAACCTGTCTTGGCTTTTCTTACTTTGGTCACTCACTGCAATCTTCTCTGTCTAGTCACCTTTCAAATAATCATTTTAATGCATTCCCGCTGCCACAGTGTTAAGTATAGAAGCCTAAATTCATACCATTCAGTTCCCAGGCATAGTTTCTTGGAGTGGAAGGGCTGGGTGTGTAATATTAAGTGAAAAAAATCAAATGTCAGAAACTTCATATTGATACTTTGATCAGAAGCAACATGAGACCGAAAGTTTTTGAACAACAAACCATTTGAGAGTGTGTAACATGCTTGTGAAAATATTCATAGCATAATTAGATAAATAACAGATCCAGTGTCTATTTTTACTTTCCCTTGATGAGAAGCTTTGCAGGAGAGACTGCTGGTAGTTAATTCTCCCTAACAACAATCTGTGTAATCACAAACCCCAATTAGCTGTGCCTGTTCTATGCTATACAAACTATTTCCTTAGCGCTTCACATCACTACTTTGTAATTAGCTTTCATCTACACGAGCTTTGACTAAAAAAATATAAAAGAGTGTAAGTGATTGTACTGCCACTCAGTATTCTGCGAAATAATCGCTAGCGATTTCAATCAGATTAATTTTATCACCCGTATTAAGGAAAATTACCTCCCTCTTCACTCTCTACAGCTGAGGGCTATTTCATTTCCTGAGATGTTCATAAAAGCATAATATAAAGCAATCTGTAATTGTAAATATCCTTCCCTAATAACTTTGAGATATTTCCTTAATACATCTTTACATTTGGAGTTTCCGTTCCATAAAATACAGTAACAAGTGCTCTATTATGTTTTAAGTGTGTGCTGTTAAGCTGGACAACTTAGCGCTGTCCTTCCTGTTTTTACATAGGGTTATATTTAACTTGCAGATAATGGGAACAAGGTTTAAAAGTGATGGAGCGGAATAATGGCGTTACAGCAATAATATATCTTGCCTTTGTGAGGAATAGAACTTTACGGCCTATTTCAGGTCAGCCAACACCAATTCCATTTTTCACAGCCTGACAACTTTCACCTTCACCCACACTCCAGATGGGTATTAAAAACTACTTTCCAAACAAGACTGAGGTTTGGCTAAACCCATGCTCCACACCTGGGGAGAGCCCTTCTGATACTTAAAATCTGAATAAAATAATATAAAGTAAAATAAATATGGGCAGCCTGCAATAGCCGCATGCCACTGGCTTGTGTGGTGAACCTCTCAGGTGTTCACAGAGCAAAGTAAGCTGCTCGGGTCCTGCAGGAGGGGTCATCACGGGGGAATTTCTGCAACTGCAATGCTTGCGTGTTCAACTTCTACAGGGAGGAGTTGGCATTAGCACAGATTCAGCACCTGGTTTATGGGAAATGTGAGGTGTGTGCAAGGAGAATCACAGCAAACCAATATATCACCACCAACAAGATTCATTAAGGTGTTCAGGCCACCAGCTCTTTTCACTGAATACAGATTTAGGAGATGTGCATGTGAGATAGCTTCTGTGGGAAGCTCCTATTCCCTGAGTTGGTCAGACTCCCATTTTTTTATCTGCCAGCATTGGTCCTGAATATACATGTGTATTCAAAAAAAAAAAAAAAAACCCGAAGCTAAAACAAAAAACAGTGGGTGACCTAAGTATATTTTTAGCTATGGTGACTAAAGTACATTTTCAGAATAATGCATGTATGTGTTGTGTGCTTCACAGAACTTTCCCCCAGTATCCTCAGCTTCACCACAGGGGTATAAGGTGAGGGATACAGAAAGCATGGTACTCACATCAGGACCAACACAGACCAAGGCTGTTTGAAGCTGCCCCTGTTCTCCTCAGAAAGCAATCTATCAAAGCTGAAGGCATCTCATTGTTTGAACAGCCTCATTTATACATGCTCTGTATTTTGCTGGCTTATCCCTCGGACTTTCTCATTCACCCCTAATTACTGCAGCTTGAGTGCTGTCTGTACATTGGAAGTCTACCTGTCACGCTGGACAGATGACTAAAATGTGACAAAAACCGAGATGGGCAAAGGAGCATCCCCGCTGGAGAGGGGAAGTCTCCCTTCCTGCTGTTGCAGAATCTGAATTGCTCCAAAATAGCAAAGTCCCAGGGGAAAATGAGGTGTTTGCACAGCAAATCCCACAGGTTTCTCCTGCACACTGTGAAACACTGCACATTGTTGTACGTCCCTTGGCACTTTGAGGCTCTGTACTGTATGCGATGAAGAATAACATGGTGTATCTTGAAATCTTATGAATGGGGTGGGGGTTGTTAGAGAGGTGATACTGTTTTTCAGTGTCATGGGTCAGGATATGGAGGATGTTACAGATAACAGCTCAGTGGAATTAAATGTATCGTACTCACCCTTCTTTCTGAAGAAGCAAGATAAATTTTCCAACCTTTTAAGCAGGCATGGGAAGAAGTTTATTCTCATCTAGGCCAAGACCTCGACTGTTCGCAAACATGCCTCTTTGTATACATAGATGGGACACACCAGGTAGGCTACAATGGGTTAATTTCCTTTGCTGTTCACTTAAGACAGAGAATAGATATTTAACCTCTACTCTTTCCCAGCATACAATGGTAGAAGAGACTGAAGACCAGATAATACACTTGAACACGACAGAGATCCTAAAGACATATCAGAAGGTGATTTTCAATTGCCTGAGTCTGCACAAATCCCTGTGCCTGAACCTTTCCCAAGGACGTTGTCAAGGAAGAGGTCTGGAGCTAGTACATCCCCACACAGCACAGGTATTCCCAGCAGGAGTGTCATCTCCACTTCCTTTTTCTTCTGCTTAAGAAGCACACAGGGATAGGGGCACATCAGGTAGAAACACTGAATCCCCTGGAGAAAATGAGATAAAATCACTGCAAGAAGAGAAGCTCAAGTTTATACATCTCCAGAAAAACTCAAACATATGCTGAATTTTCATTTTCTTGTGCTAGAATTTCCACTTCTGAGAAGGCCGGCTAATAAACAAAGTTACCTATTGCAGTTATACAGATGTTGCATCCCTACTGTTTTATACCGTCAGAAAATAAAGTGAAACTAGTCAAAATTCAGTATCCCTGGCAAATATCTGAAACTCTTTTTATGTGGAATGAGGATACAGCTAAGGCTGAAAGAACATGTGTTTTCAGTCTCACCGAAAATTTCACTGTCTTCATATTTGCTTTTATCCCAATTTGGAACAGAAAGTCAAACATTGACTACTGAAACTTCTGAAAATCACAAAGTTCAGAAATGTCAAAACATGCCACTTTAGTATTTCTGATCTAAAGGAAATGCTGAATATTACAAAACTGCAACACTGAATTACATTTTTTTGAATGAAACCAAAGCATTTCATTTTGTCTCAGTTCAATACCAATGTAAGTCCCTCTGAAATGATCTTGATAAAGCACAAGAGCTGGAGTTTAGACATCCTGTATTATTAATTTTTTGCTATGGACAGATTTTCTGAGTGTGCCACAAGGCACATCACCATAGAAATCCTCAGGTTTGCCCCAAAAACCACACCTAGTTGCATCTTCTGAAATTCAGTCCAGCTAAGGAGATATTTCTGTATTGGTCACCAGGATGTTAGGGACAATGACACCGCAGGGCAACACAGATAAATGTTGAACAGATATGAAACAAAGTATTTAGTTTAGTTCAAGAAGCTAAAGGGTTTTGAATTGTGTTGATCCAATCTCAAAAGAGACAGTCTTTTTCAGGTTTCTAAAAACTGGCAAGGTAGTTGTTCAATGTTGTACTGAATAACATATATCTGTACAGTGGACATTCATCCAGCTGTTCTGGACTCCGCTGGGGTGAAGTAACATGCATTACTGAGTAGTTATACTGATGAGCTGTGCCACTTTAACATTATAGTTTACAATACTTTGAGTTATTTTACTGAGATAAAGTTAGCTAAGATAATGACAAGTTTTCTGACCACCATAAATACATATTGCTGTCACATTTAAGCTAGTAGATAATTAATGCAGAGCCAGCTGCTACTAATATACTGTACTAAGACTTGTTAATACAAGGCTCTAATAAAGCTGTTAATACTGATAATACCATACAGCATTTAAAACTGTCACAAAATTTTCCTTAGAATTGTCTCTTTACTAAGAACAGTTTTGTTATATTTTGGGTTTCTTTTTATAATTAACCTCCATGTTATCTGTCATAAATAAAGTCAGCCCTTGCCTCAAGGGTCCTGCAGTTTAAAAAACAAAACCAAGAAAGTCAAGATGTGTTAGAAACCTAAACCAAGTAGGATTCACTATTTGCCTTACAACAGAAGCTGGAGACTCAGACACGCACAGGACTTCTTTGTTTGTATGCACATTGCAGACAGATAAGAAAAGATAGCCTTTGTCCTGAAGAGCTTGAATTAAAATAATATAGACATAGAGGAAAGTATATCTTAACAAAATTGATTTTTGCTTCTAAGAGTCTCTTCTTTCTGCTTTTCACTCAAACCCAAGAAAACCTGCAGTAGGGATGGACATTTAAAGGTGCAATCAAAACCTCTTGAAATCTGTGGAAATTCTGGATTATGCTCTTAAAAGCTGAAATCCAGTTACCCAGATGTCTGAGGAATATCCTACTGTAAATGAAAGGAAGGCATTCTCTGATAATTCACTCACTCTTACAATAAAGCTAACTGAAAATGAGAATAGTTCTGATCACCAGAGTCAGAAATTGGTATTCCAACAGTTTCATAACAGAAATTGGTTTGCCTCCATTTTACTAAATTATACTGTTCAGTAGTTAGAAACTCATTTTATAAGCAAATACGTACTTACCTATTTTTTAAAGCTCTGACCCGCTGCTCATCTTAATGGCTTATAACTAAGAGTGTTCCAACTGGTTGATACCATCTGTCTGAATCTGCTAGACAAAAGGGTAGCGGACTAGATCTGTGGCTCTACCTCATTTAGTTTATATTCAAGAAACTGTGACATTAGTCTTCAGTATGGAACACTGTTGAAATATTATGAAAGCCAAATGATTGTTTTCCTTTAACAGGGGAAGGAGAAAAAAAAAAAAAGCAGTAATTAAACAGGAATAAAAAGGAATGACATGGCAGCTGTGGACTGCGTTATTCTTGAGTCCCTAGATAGGGATGGGCATTGAAATAGCCTGTCTTCTGGGAATTCAAAAAGAGGCACAGAAGGGGAAAAGTAGGTTTCTGAGTGCCCAAAGTTAATGCTGTCTCACTAAAATAAAGGCAAGGGGGAAGGGGAGTAGATGGCTGCCCTGAATTGTGTCTGGGGACTGGATCTGTGAGCTTGCGTGTCATAGCTGTGGATGGTCCTATGGTTGGTTCCCAAGTGAATTCGAGGAATACGATCACCTCCAATAAGCGGAACAGACTGTCAGTGATAGATGGAAAAATCCTCTCTGCCGCAGGAGGTGTCAGAAGACTGTTCAGCACGCAGATGCTAACTGCCTTCAGGCACAGGCAAAAGGCAGGTCTGTGTCAGTGACCAACAGTTTCTGACGTGCAGTGCCCACGACACTGAATATTAAGGGTAAGAGAGATCAATGCCTCTTGTTATAGACCTCAAGGTTTATACTCTAAAAGCCTGTTTAGAACATGGTTTTCACCCAAAGAGTTAAACACTGACTAAAACCTTTTTAACATAAAGGGTCCAATTTGGTAATGATTTCTGTCCATGCACAAATCAACTTAATAGCACTATTTCTGGAAATATTACAAGCAGAGAGATAAGTTTCACATTCATCAAAGCTGTTTAAACCCATTTGGAGCCTTTTTTTTTGAGAAGCATTAAAAAGATTTAGCAGTTTAAGGAGAGATCAAGGCTATTTTCACACAATTATTCAAAATTGTTAAAAACTGCCTCTGCTTTTCCTAAAATACACATTGTGATGCCATTAGGGCAGCTCTGACAGGAGTGTAGACAATGGACTTTTCTTCTTTATTTTTTTAATATTGTTTGGAAGTTGCTTTAAGGACTCTACCCTGGTCATTTGGATATACAGCTGCCTTGTTCCCTTGAGAAATAGGTATTATTAGCACTAATCTGTGAAGAGTCAGAAAATTATTTGTCTTTGGACACTGATAATTATACTTACACTCCAAACTCTTACCAAACAAAAAGCTGTCTTTTAGAAGACGGTGTTAGCAAGAATTTTTTTCTCCTCAGCAGGAGGGATGATCACAAAGTTTAGATCGTGGTAAAGCTAACAAATTCTTTTTCTTTTTTTTCTTCCCAAATTAATTAAACATATACTCAGTTTGCTGCATAATATAGTTTGTCTATGTTTTATAGGGCTTATCAGTCCCTGTCACGGTTCTGACCACCTTCACTGAAAGAAACCTATATAGTACTGTTTTGGCCCAAACCTTGTTTGTCCTGAATCAAGAAACAGAGTTAAACGCACAAAACAAAGTTTCCATTACTCTTCTGTGATTTAGCCCTGCAACTGCCATCAAAATTAAAATTTCCTTTTACTCCAATCTAATTAAAATGAATTGAAGGCTCATGCTTTAAGCCAGTTTGCCGTACTGTCAACGTAATCAGTTTGTCTTATTCTAGATAAAGCCATACCAACTTGCTAAAGATACACACAGTCCAGCTTCTTCACTCATTTTTGAATGCGAATAAACTTCCCAGAAGTCAGGTGAGAACAGTTTTTGCTTTGGCTTTTGGTGAAAAATGCTTTCAGAAATTAAAACATACTACCATACATATGCTATACTACCCAGAGACCCCAGCCAGGCCACAAAATGGAGCTGAAACAGTCTTTCGAGGGACTCCTTATTCAGTGTCTTGGGAGATACATGATCAGTGTGATTTAAGAAAGTGAGTCTGTAGGAAAGGGACAGGGAAGACAGTCAGTGGAATGAAGAATGCACACTGGAAATATTTAGCTTGCACAGATAAACATCCAACATCCAGTGGCATTACAAATCATGAGACAAAACTCCTTTCCTCGTCCAGCTGTCACTGTCATAACATTACAGGATACTGATTGCTCATAATACATGCCTGATTATTGAATGAAATGAGAGAGTTAAAAATCTGAGAAATATTTGCTCAAGAAGTCAAGGAGGTTTTCTTATTTCCCCATTCTCCCAGTCCTTTCCCTGCCCACTCATATTCTCCTTTGGTCTGGAAACCATTCCACCTTTCCCAGCTTCCAATAAGCACAGTAATTAGGGAAAAAAAAAGCAGCTTAAAAATGAAAGGACAGATATTCCTGGCACTGACAGATATAGAAGGTGTAATGTAGGTAAATCAGGAAAATCAACTTCTCTTATGTATCTTCCTTTCTGTTTGTTTGCTTTTGTAAAAATAGATTCCTTCATTAAGGATTAATCACTTGGCACATCTCGTGGCCAGCATTAAGTGAGTAGAATCAGTCCACTAACATCCTCCATTTCCACTGTGACTTTCATCAAAAGATCTCAGAGGATGCTACTACAATATAAAATCCTCACAACGCCAGCCTGAGTATTAGCAGCTCTTTTTTATGAGTAAAAAACAGTTGGTTTTCAGCAGTAGCACCAATATAACCAACCCTCCTGCTTCCCCCTTCTCCCTTTCCAAGGTACTAAACATGTTTGTTCTTTTCCACCTCTACATCTTGCACTGGTCCAGCACAAAAATTGGTGAGCCATGTGGTAGACAGGATCAGAGAACTAAATACGCTGAAAAAATACCTTTCTTTGTGGGCAGAGGAGCCCATATTTCAGCCAGGGCAGTCCCCAGCTGTGACTCACCAAATACATCTTTGTGCTAATACAGCACCAGGCTCCAAACAAGTAGCCAGGAGAATGGATGGGCAATACCATGCCTGCTGAAGCTATCACTGCCATTGAATATCTACTTGTAATATCTAAAAACAAAGTTACATCTAGGATCCTGCCTATTCTCGGAGCAGGATCAAAATCAAATCTTTAGTTACCCACTCAAGGTCACAGAGAAAGTCAGCAGAGACAGGATACTGTCCCAGAAGTCTGCATGGCCCTGGCAGACAAACTCTGTTTAAAATAGCTCTTAAAAAGTTTTCAGTGACTTGCTTCTCAGGATATATAATTGCACATTACTTGTGGCATTTTAATCACTTCTGCAAGTACTGTCTTGAATTGTAAAGTTATTTGAAGACAAAGCAATCTCCAGCATGCATAGTTTATAACGGCCAAACGTTAGAAGTCTGCATTGTTCGCAGGCACATTAACTAGGCCTTTTTGCCCCCTCCTCCCCTAAATTGCGTACCAAAAGATGTATGATCCACTTTCTGAGCCGGGTCACCTTTAAGAGCACAGTGACACGCCACAGAATTATTCGCCAGTCCTCACCAGAGATGTCTGCAAGTGCAAAGCCTGTGACAAAGGACTGAAATGACAGCACTTTGACTCACTTCTACATTGTGTTTGTTTAGGAAGGTCCTAGAAATTGTATTTCACCAACCACATTCGCTATCAACACACAATTATCTGGCTTAATCATGTGGAACAGTGGCAAATTCACCTGGGGCTTAAGAACTAATGACATTCTCGTCTGAGCTGCTTTAGTGAAATGGCCTAGCACCTGAAGCAGGAACAGCAAGATTGCTCAAGAAAATTTGGTTTTCTTTTTTCATTTCACAGCATAGGGGCTCTGCTCAAATCAACAAACGCTCCTGATTAAATAGCTGTGGTAGTTGACTTATTTGCACTTGTGTGTATGGCTCTGAATGTACATTGAGAATCCCTAACCTTTACAGGAAAAGAATTGTCTGTGACTTGTTTTTAATACGCTGTCCTTTTGACATAGAAAATAGTCAAAATAATTTTGTATTTGATAATTTTGGTATGATGAGATCTGTAAGTGTGGGTAACCCCAAATATTCCTAAACTAGCACAGGGACAACTTCAAAAAAAAAACCTGCCACCTTTTCTCAGGCTGAATGTATTTGTATCTATTTTTGTCTGCAGCCTGGGCAGGGCCATTTAAATTCTGCTTGCTCAACAGCAATTCAGACCCTCATGTTGCCCCCGCTCCAGCATACAGGAGATGAGTTGTGCTGCTGCTGACTATGCCACTCAATCTCAAAAGTTTACAGGCTGGCAAAGATGAGAAATTGTGTGCTCAGGCCCCTGAATGCTTCAGAAAAGGAGTAAGAAGGGTTGGTGGATCACCCACTCCTATTTTGGCTGCGGGAAAGAAACTAGTCCCATTTCCAAGAATAAAGTCTGAAAAAAAAAATCAGAAAGATATAGTAGGTGACACTTTCATATCCACCTTTCAGATGTCATCTTTAGCACTTCATGCTCAAGGACTCTGTGTCGGAGCAAAACACACACACACTTGCATAGACAACCACAAAACAAGGCAGCCCGAAATTGGGCTTGGTGTGACCACTTTCCCTGCTACGAAAATTCATTAGCATTAACTACAATATGGATATTGGCTCAGATTGATATACAGATGAACTTTAGTTCATACAGACAAGCTGCACAGCCACCCACTCAAAGTTGAGCCTGCATTCGACTACTAATAATACTGTATCCTACTAATGCAGCATCAGCACCAAGCTATATTTGTAGCAGAAGCCCCCCGCACAGCCTCCATTCCCTGATTACTCCACATGAGCATGAGAAGCACTCGTGTAAGGCTGCACACAAAGCAGTTTTTGCTAGATCGGCCTATACAGCCCACATTTCAGAAGCCCAGTGCCCTGTGACTGATTACCTGGCCCACTGTAACAGAGCTCTGGCTGCAAAATCTTTGGTCATTGCTGGAAGAGTCAGTGTTTCTGGATCTTCTCAGTGAGTAGCACTATCGCAGATAGTCCTGCTAGATTATGTGCAAATATACATTTCCCCTTTTGGGTTAGTGCCTAGACATAGTCAGGCGTAAATCTGACCAAAGGAGTTTTGCTGAAAGGTAGCAAAGGCAAGTCCACTTTTGTAAATACAGGGCTAGAAATGAGCCATAGCCTCAGAGGGCCACAAGGAAGCTATTCAGTATGGTCACAAATGAAGCAAGTTTGGTTTGTGGTTGGTCTCCAGCGGAACCGGTTGCTGACACGTCATGCCATTTAACTGGAAAGAGCTGAAAGTCTGCAGCAAATGGACTGACTTAGGAAAGAGTAGAGGGGCAGAGTAATTCGGATTAGCTTTAATGTAATGTTCAAGCACTTCAGGAGGAGCTAAGAGTACTCTCTTGTTTACTGTGGTACTATAGGAACTACCTCAGCATAAAATGAGGTAAAACTAGAATAATTTTGGAGGTTATGCGGGAAATCAGCTCTTCAGAGCAAGTTCTCTGTGCTGCAAAATGATGAGGCTTACCTGGAGAGCCCATTACAGAACAGCCATCAGAATAAGTCACCACAACACCCTTCAAAGCCATCAGCATATTGCACTGTCCCTGGAATTTCTCAAGCATCCAAAGACTCCACAGTCCATCTATTTACTTAACAAGCACTGGCCTCTGCAGTGTCTCAGCAACTGCATGACAGCCTGCCCTCTGTCTCCGCACCGGGCTTTGCAGGATGGCAGGGATTATTTCCCTCCTGATGTCTCACTCTGTCATAATTGTAGTTTTGTTAGCACTCCAGATCACTGTGCTTTTTAAATCTTAACTCACCGCTAGTATAAATCAGTATAGCTAGACTGAAGTCAACAGTTACAGCAAATAATATTGACAGAGTATCCAGACAGTAAATCCAACTCACTGACATGAAGAAAGTGCTTTTTCAATATATCTGTGTCACTGCATCTATAAGACTCCTATGTGCTCTAAGAAAAGGCCATGCTTTAACAATGGAATATCTAACATCCCAGGGAAAAGACCACAGTTACCAAACTGGTTGTATTTCGGTGACAGATAGGGGGATAAATGCAGTCAGCATGGATTTGCATGACTTCTGTGACACCAGTGCATTGCCATCAAGAGCCGCTCAGTCAGTGAGTTCAACAATTTGAGGACACAATAAACTCACTGTTTGCCAGCAAAAGTGTGTCAGTGTGATAATGAGGAAAAGTTGCTTCCGAATGGTCTTACCTTTTGGTTGTTTTGGATATTTTGCTGTTAAGGCTGTAGTATTGGCTAAATGACAGAGAAGAAGAAAATGTGAGTCCGGCTGCATTAATGCAGGTATGTGCGTGAATTCTGTCACTAAAGCATTTCATGCCAGTCCCCACACAGAAGTTGCTATATGTACAGTCACTTATCACTAGTGCTAGGTTTCATTGGGCATATCTGCATCAGGAAATAATATGGTAATTTTCACAGTCACCAAGAGGAAAATATTTACGGTGCAACAGTTTAATATATCTGTATTTTATATTTCTAAGATTGTACCTGATGACATAATAAGAGTTTGAGTTTAAATAACAGCTGGATGGTTTCAGGAAGAAAAAAAAAATCTGCACTGGTAGAAATCTTATACCTTTATGAAAAACCTTTTCCACGTTCATCAGGATTGCCAGCCTGGGGCAAGCTTAATTAAAGTCAATGGAGAAAAAAATTGAATACTTAAAAGTGCTATTTGGGGCTCACGGAGCTTGAATGACTCAAAATATGAAATATTCAATTACTAATAATTGTGCGGTTTTGTTTGGTGAGCATTTTGTCACTCACTCCATACTTCACATCCTTCCCCTTTCTCTCTCTGCTAGACAGAGGGTTAAAAGAGAAGAAAGTTAGCAGCTCAGCTCCAGGGTGAAGAGGCACCCACATTTGCCCAACCCTTCGCTCTTTGTCATCCTCGTCTCTCCTTTTGATTCGGACCTTATGCTTGCTGCTTGCTCACTTGCTCCTTCCCTCTCTCCCTGAAACACGCTCGCTCTCCTCTCAGTCTTTCTGTTTCGCTTGTTCAGAGTGTGATCATGATTCATGAGGCGATGATCTGGCTTTGAACGTGACCTTACATTTAGCAGCTCTGTTGGCTTAGGTGCCGGGGAGAGTCTGAATTTCTTACTGACTCGGACACACCATTTAACAAACCCAAATGCTTCGAATGGCAATTTGGAGGAAATGATACCAGGACTTACTTTTCAACACAAGCTCGACAGGCTTTGTAAAGGGAAAATCTGTTGGGCGAGGACAATGAAACTTGAAATGGTTTTATTTTACTGGATTGCAGCATTGGAGGAGGTGAGCTCTAATGTAAATATATGCCCTGCCCAAAAGTGCATCTGATTCCAAATATTGAGTTTTTCATCATGGGAGGCAGACCTCATTGGGAGTGATGCTTCAGTGAAAGAAAAAGTGCTCTGCAAGAGGTCAAGCAATTTCCTCATCTTTAGAATTAAAACCAAATTAAACCAATGTTTGGATCAGTGTATTAAAACAGGAGACCAAAGAATGAAGTCAGCCTGCCAGACCAATGTTTAATGTTTCCTACGTTATTCCAAATATATTCCAAGTACTATGAATAAAGGACAGATTTGGCTCAAGTTTGGGGTATTCAACAATTCCAGAATTACTGGAAGAAACAAGAATAAGGTTCATTAAGTGACTGACGAGGACAGGCTATTTAAGTTAAAATTTTTCAGTATATTTTGCTTTCTTACAATAAAAGAAAATCCTAACCTGGAGAAATGGCAAATTAATTAACATATTCTCCAGTACTTAACGACACCTCAGTAGAAGGCAACTCTTAAAATGTGAAACCCTTGACATTGCCAGCATAGAAAAATAAAGTACATGTCTCTCAGTGGGTACCAGGGACCTATATTATGTCCTACTGTTGGTTACAGAATTTTCAATATTTTCTTATCCTTTTTCACTCATATGAACTGCAGCTTATAGCAGTGGTAATCATTTCCTGTGTTTGAAAAAGAGATGAAAGCATTCATGGATGAAAGCAAGTTGGATTTAATCTCCTTCTCTCTCATCCAGTGCACTGTACTGATCATTTTCCAAAAAAACAAGACTTAAGCTCATTTTTGTCATGACAAAACTAGTTTCATAATAATCAGATGGCAATTCCTAGTGTACACAATTCTAATATAATTACCAGGAGGAAATGTAGAGGGAGTTGCAGGTTTGAGATAAAGAAAAGCCTGTGAATTTTGTATTAATGTCTCAGACTCTCTTATTTGTGCAAGTAATCAATCTTTCGGGGAGTAGAATAGTAATTCTTTGTGAAAAAATGACAAGAGTCTGAGGAAGAAAGAAGATAATCTGAGTTTCATTCTGTACACAGCAGGTCAGCTGTGATTGACAAAGCTCATCACAAAACTATAGCTCCCGGAATAATCCCAATAGCAGAGTTTCATTTGCAGCCGAAGCAGTGTTAATGACATGTTTAACAGCTGCTTGTTGAAGTTTGGAATCTGCATTAACCTGCAGAGCAGTGAACAGAGAAATGAGGGGAAGTATTGAAATCAAGCCTTCATTATGCCGACAGCCCAGGGTAAGGGGTAGCAAGGGGTTCGTGGATCAGGAGGGCGGAGACGAGCAGGTTTGGAGGGCTCAGTTGCAGATAAGGATAGTCAAGGAGATGACAGCGTCCGATCAACGAACACAAAAGGCTGCAAAAGAGAACTGATGTGCTTGACTCAAGCCACCGAGGAAGGGAAAAATTAGACAACTGGAAGGAACAAAAAGGGAGAGGTGGAAAACGAAGGGCTGACAGCATGGCTTGCGAAGAAGAGAACCAACAGCACCATGCCTTGCAGGCTAATACACTCTTCAGCCAGCTTGTTCTCTAGTCTGTCGCTGTTTTTAACCCAAGGCCTTTGCCTGCCCTGCAAAAGGCACCAATTTCACAGCATTCAGTCTCCTGACGATATCCATTTCAAGGCAAAAGGCTGTTCCCGAATGATGAAACTATGACAGGACACTGAATGCCTCTCCATGCCATGCTGGTATCCAGCAATTAGAAATTTAGAAACCCTGGTCTGGCTCTAGTCTTCCTGCACCGATGCACATGTTAAGAGCCAGAGATGTGCTTGAATTGCCCATATACTGTACTGTTCTTAGCCAACCCCTTCTCTCATACTGCTAATACTAATGTCACTGATACACAAGCAAAGGGCAAAGGCCTGGAATTCTCTGATCTCTACCTGCATGCTTCAAAATGTTGGCAGTGCCAGCAGGCATCTTTTGATGGAGATGGAAATTAATAGAGACATATACATACAGTACCTTCATAAGTTAACCAAAATGCTTCATGCTGTCCTTTGTTACTCTTGAGTACTGGGATAAGCTATGGCTTCCATTAGTAGTCATTGGAAGGCCATCACTCACACCAATTATGTTGGCCTCGTTTGTCCAAGGGGCTGCTTAGCCAGCATTTTTCATTGGACTGGGTTGTTCTCCGTTGCTTCATGATAGAAATAGGACACATTTAACCCTTTAGAAAACAGTATAATCTACACCATAAATTTTACATGGAAGGCACTTAATTTCCTCCTCAGTCCCAGACTGTTTTATGCTTCCAAGCAGGTAAATTACAGCTTGAACTGAAAAGCTCCCCAGAAGCCTGACAAAATGTCTTTCCAAAGACAGGCATTTGAAAACATAGGCACATTTGAGGTTAAGTTAGATCTACCTAGGCTAGACTCACTAGACCCATCACAGTGCTTCTAATTTACTACTACAGGTACCTTTATCATTGACCTGAGTGACCATTCCAGGGAAGCTGGAAAATATTTTTGTCTAACAAGAATATTTAGTATTCAAAGCCAAGACATCCTAAGGATAAGCACAGGCCATGAAAAATAAATACAAGTTTGGAGGTGTGCAAGTCAGACCCAGGTTTAGAGGTCACACTAATGGTAAGGTCTACCATTCGAACTACCTATGATTTTCTTCACATGCCTACAGCTCCAGTGTTTCATTTGTTACCTCTTTTTTTATTTTTAATTCATATGTCTTTGTCTCTAGTGAGGGTCAAAATCTCTGCTCTGGAAAAACATTGTCTGGGAAGCAAGCCAAAACACAGTTGATGCTCTCTGAAAACAACAGGAGAAAGCAGAGCAACATTGAATTGGCATGGTCCAGAGGCTAGAGCAGGAGTCAGAGACCTGTGTTATATAAATACCTTCAGAGTGACTTATCATAGGAGCGAGGGCAATATTTCTTGACATTCTTAGTCAGAAGGGGTTTTGTTTACAGAAAAATCAAAATTAGGCTAAATATTGAATGTTCCTATGGTCATTTTCAGTCACCTGCTTGCTTGCATGTGGTGAACGTGTTTGAAAGCATTTTGATGGGGAGTCTTTTCAGAAGCATTTTTGCAGACAACCTTCTGACATCTTAAGGCACATAGCAACCCAAACATTGCACTAGGGCAAAAATAGAGATAGAAACATATGTAATGTAGAAGTAATATACGTCATTTCTCACAGTTAAAATCTTCGAGCACCACAGAAAATATATGTGTTTTGTCACTTTAGCCTCTTGTCCAGAAAAATCTTCTCATCCTGTGAAAAACTGTGAAAAATTTCACTTTGAAAGTCAGCTCTCCTGTGGACTGAGGTGTTTAAAATCAGCCAAACTTCAGGATCATTTTCTTACGTTTAAACAGCCATTTCCCAACAGTGAATAATGTCAGTTACTGCTTTTAGTCTTCTTTATGCATATCTGCTAGCTATTGCATTATCAAAAGATTAGATAGTATTGTTAATTTGTCCCCTAAAACATGTGCGATGGATTTACACAGATTCTGATGGTTTTGACAGTAACATCTACTCCTGGGACAGTCTCCTTAATCCGTGTTCCCAAACAAACCTGAGGGCAAAGACTGAATGATAGTAAGCTGTTGAATGTGAAAATAAATAACAAACAAAAGGAAATGAGATATATCTATGGAACAATTTGGCAGTGTGCTTAAACGCCTTTGTTTTGATTTTCACAGATACTTTTAAAATAAAATTGCTATGCTAGATAGAGAATTTTCTGGTGAGAGCTTAGGAAGCTGTATTCTTTTCAGCTCATCCTTTAATTTTGCAGTGGCTAGGAGGTTTATTAGAGACAATATAAAGTCAGAAGCAGGGTTAGTCTTTGGATCTAAATACATAAATATTCACAGTCACCAGAACTAACCACCAGTTCAGTTGCCACTCCATTCTGCTTCACAATATCACAGTATTATAACTGCTATTGAATTTTAGCATAATTAATGAATTTTAATATTTTCTATATGATGATAATAAATGGCCAGGGGTTTGGTAGCATTACGTACTACTTTTTCTCTCCATATTTGACTTGTGTCAAGTGCTCTATATTCTCCCATTTGGGTTCTCTTCAATAAAGTTAGCTAATGCATGCTAGTATTATGCTTCAAAGACTAAAATCTCAATTTAACTTGGCTGTGCAGAGGTTGGAAGACAGGGCTTTGCTGGTAGACAAAGTATGTAGAAGCTACAATCTATGGGAGTTTCCTTGGAGATAAGTATTTCTCAATGTAAACAAGCAGCATTTAAATCAAAACAGAAGTCAGTTCAACTTTGTTTGAAATTACCCTTTGGGACCAAATACTGCTGTGTTAATGTGTGCTGTTGCCATCTCCCGTGACCATGACTTTATGGTCTGCTTAATGTTCTCCATCAGTATTACCCAGCTTTGCAAGTGCTTTAGAGAGACAGGCAGTATCACAATATCTGAAGTACAGAGAGGTGAAGGGACTTACCTGAGACCCCTCATCATACCAAAGTTGTACTCATTCCTACCCCTTCAGCCACACAGCTTCTCTCTACACAGCATTCAGCGACCCGACAGTTGAACTAACAAGGCTTTCAGCCTTGTCCTAGTAAATTGGCAGCAATATTCTCTGAAACTGGGTTTAACATGTGTAGAAGTGATGATGAAGCTACTGAAATGTCCTCAAAGCCAGCACTGGGAATTATACAAGATAATTTAATAATAATTACTTGTTTTACTGACCACTGAGCATCCTTACTGAAAACCTCTTTTGCAACTGAGGATATTAATCTGAGGTTGCTTCATCACAACGTCTCTCTACAGACAGTGGGATCAACTCTTTGCACAATAAGAATTTGTCAAAACAGGGATTGCCCAGTAGGAAAAGGGGAGTATGCACAAGTTAGAGAATACATAGGTTTTTTATTCGCTTTAGGTGTAAAAAAATGGAAATCCTTGCGTGGTTTTTTCCAGTTGTTTAATTTCAGACCAAGGAAAATTTAAAAAAAAATCAAACAAAAAGAGACTCAACTTTTGACCAAATATACATACATTACATCCACACACTATAGCCTAATTTAGTGTACGGAAGCGAGAAGATTTTGACACCTCGTAGTGGGAACATATGCTATATTTACCGTTAGCATTTCAGGGCCTTTTTTATAGGTAGATAAGAATGAGGTGGCAGTAACGTAAATGAGAATCAAAATCCATACCTGTCTGAACAAATTTCTTGTACTAATGGGTTGAATTACGGGAGATGATCTTGTTGCCATATGTGCGTTTTGCTCCTCTTAACCATATGGCTTTATTGCTAAGCAAAATATTTCTAGATTTCTATTTTTTTCATCCTCAAGCTGGGACAAATGTCAGCATTTTGAAATTTTTCCCACATTAGGAATCAGGGAGGGGGGGAACATATCAAAGCAGTTAAAATATTTCCTTTACATCTCAGACTTTTACAAAAGTTTATAGTATAATTAGTCTAGTTTACAAAGCAATCAGTTATTTTGAGCTGGAAATATAGATTTTTATACAGAGAAGGTCAGAACAGAATGATAATTTATTGGAATTTTGAAAAGTTTGGGTTTGAATGAATCAGCATATTTAGCAAATAAATACTATTTAAATTGAACATTTTTTCCAATTATCTCCAAATAAACATAATGCGTGCTTTGTGGTTTGAAGGGAAGCCAATAATCCTTGTTTCAGTTCAGTAAGTGACTTAAGAAAATGTGAAAGTGCGAGAGGGAAGGCAGACAGAGGTAGGTTTTATAGAAGATCAGAGCTTTCAAATCAGGCATGGAAGAGGACACAGGAAGAAGACACACCAAAGATAAGGAGTAAGTAATCAGAGCTTTGTTAAGGACTGTGATTTCAGCTGTGGCAAAGAGAAAATTTGAAGATCTCATTTTTTCATTAACCTAGCTATGACTTAAGCACATTGCTGCACTTATTTGGGCAGTGTGAGATACCCAAATGTGGTCATGAGAGAACATTAAAATGGGCCTGTGGTTTTAACACCCATTACCACATATAGCATTCCTGAAGTGTACCTCCTGGTTTAGTTTCAACCAAAAGAATTGGTTTCACACACCCTGAGACCAGCCCATGACATGAACTGAACTGGTAAGGAGAGCCAAGGGTAGACTTGCTTCAACAGTACACTCTTGAGCTGAATAAAAAATGTTAATGTACAAAATCCTTGGCTACTTTTATACAGAAGGATGGAGCATCATCCCTTTGAAATAGCTTCCTAACTGGAGAGAGAAACAGTGAAGGGCTATATGGATGAGTGACAGACGCCTTTTAACTTTTTTTTCACATTACAATAAGAAATAATAAGTGATCCTTCATCTTTCCCTTGATCACAGACATGAAAGACCAAAGCCATGGATAACCTGGAGAGGAAGGATGGAAAAAATGGGGAAATTATCTCCACCACATTGCAAGGCAGAGATGCTGGTTCTCTGCCACATTTTGGGACAGAATGCAGAAAGCAGTCCTTCCCCTTAGTACTCATGGCTAGGAGGCACGTTCCCCAGGTACATGACCCAACACCGTGGACACTTTTCCAAGCCACATACCCCAAAACAAGGTTATTCCGTGTTAAGAAAGAAGACACCTGGAATGTTCACCTTGACATAGCTGAAGGGGCAAAGAGGAATTGCTTTTGTTCTAGCAAAAGACTTTCCATTCCTGAAGTGTCCTTAGATAACTCAGAAGAGAGCCTTTATCCTATTTAAACTTGCAACATTGATCTAAAAGGAGACACATTCTCTGAGTATCAGTGAGAGCAAAGATATTGGCAATTACTGCATATTTCACAATAATTTTAGATTTTAATAACTCAGTTAATGCAATGTTAATGCTTGTTTTCAGTGCTATTTTTAAAGGTCATCCATTCTTTTCTTTAAAAGATCAAAAGTATGAACTAATACCATAGTAAATGGCCAAGCCCACAAAGTATCCCTCCTCTGTGGCATGACTTAGGTGCTTGTCCTTTCCTTGTTTTGATCTTTTCCAGCAGCATGCAGGCACTACAACCTCTGAGCATGAACCGAACTTGCAAAGCTATACTGACTGAGCAAGTTCAAAACTGAACAAAAGTAGAACTTTCATTGCTAGTGGGATTAGAGGAGTCTTCCACACAATTTACACTGTCAGCATGGAAGAAGATGTCCATGCTTATTTACCTTTAACTTAAAGAAGACCTTTTCTACAGCTGCTGATAAAGAAAAATTTTAGCCAGTTTTTCCATGCGACTGCCCTCACAGAAAGCTACTGTGTTCAGGACCAACAGTTCTGTCAGCATTTGTCTGGAAAGAGAAATATTAGATTAATCCCTCAATGGAAAACAGGAATTGACAATCTTTTTCTGTCCAACATGGTAGGAAATGTGCTTGGGAAACATCTAAAAAAAAAAAAAAAAAAAAAAATTTTTTTTTTGCANAAAAAAAAAAATCTTTGTCTGCCAAATGCAAAAGCTAGGAATTTAAGGGAGAAATTAAGACTCTCCTGGGAGATAGGTGCTGATGCAATTTGGCCATTACTACCTCTGCTGGGTTTTGGAGCATCATTATTGCTAGTGATGCTCTCACATCGGAGCCAGCTGCCACTTGCAATGGTAGTGTTCCCTAAATGGACAGCTGGTCTCCTTCCAGGCCAGTTATTTTTCTCACATTGGCCATTTGCTCACTGGAGACTTACACAATGATTCATTAAAGCCTGAGGCTCTCCGAGTGCAACCCTTCTGCTTCATGAAGATGAAGATGGAAAGGCAGGAAGGAGGGGAGTTAACCAAGGGATCTTTAGAAGACCCTAGGCCTGTAAGGTATCCAGCTCCCATGGATATCGGAGTTTATGAGGTCCTGCACTGACATTTCCAAATCAAAATTCCCAGTAACTGGACAAAGATCCTTAATATGTGACTTTTTTTTGTAGCCAGTTGTATTTTCTTGAGGGCATGGACTAAGCCATTTTTCATCCTTGCTTGGGATGGAGAGTTATTGAATGGTGACAATCTAAATGTCAACCTGGTCAAGTCATATTTTTAGTATGAGCTAAAGCATGTTGCAGGGTATATCTACATACCATCACTTTCTCCTTGAATTTGGAGGTATCACCTCACTTATGGTTCTGTGCAAAGACAGTGACTCATTACTCGTATTTTTGTTTATTAGGTGGGTAGGAGGTTAGGAACTACAGATCATCCTTTATTATAATGTGTACAGATTTAGTTTTTTAAGAGCAAAACAATAAGCCATTGAAAAACAGCTGGCTGGGGGACTGGAGTGAGCAATAAATCTATCTGATAAATTTAGCTTTCTTTTTCAAAATTCTAGCCATTATGAAAATCTCTTTTAAAGCCTATGAATTCATTTGAAGCAGAGCTCTGTGGATGTCTGATATAGTCTCTCCAGTGGAATTTGGAGATTGCAGCATGTTCTGAAAGAGCAATGAACTTACTGCCCCTTTCCATGTTGTCATCAGGAGGTGCTATCCTAGAAAGACAGCAGCCAGATGTCAGTAAGAAAAAAGGTTGAGAGATGCTGTTTTGTCCTGGGATGGTTAATTTGAGTTTCTTACTGAGTCATCTTTTTGGTAGGGATGGGCTCTGCTTCTAGCTAAATTTTACAGGCAGACTTGAAAACCAGTATCTGATTTTCCGCATGTATGTTTTTGTATTTCAAATTAACTTCCCATTAAATTTGTATGTGTAATGTCAGACAAAAAGGACACCCTAGGCTGCAAGAAATGGATTCCTTGAAAGGTGATCACATCAGTGCACAGGAAGTGTTTTCTGCAACACTTTTGCTTTGTTTCAATCTATTATATTTAGAGTTTATACTATTCATACATCTCTGATTTTAGAAATAATAAATTTTTTTAAAGGTTACCCAGCAAAATGCACTGCCATGTGCAGAATTTGCCCAGAAACAACCCTACCAGAAGATACTGATAACCACAAATGGTTTTCTGACTCTGCAATATCATAAAAGAAATAGAACTCTTCTTGCTAAGGCAACCAACGCACTGCACTAAAGCTAAAATCTTACTTGAGGTTTGGTTATCAGAAAAGAGAAAACTTTGATTCTCTAAGTCAGGAGTAGATGAGTGCACATCATAGCAATGTTATGACCATTTAATCATTTTTCCATAAGAAAAGATTAAAATGCCTTAGTTATGCTAGATTAAATGCTCATTCAATAATTGCAATGGACAGTATGCTTTCAGAGTAGGAGAATTAAATTAAAAGAAAGACAACTACAGAAAATGTACTAGTGGTAGAATTAGACAATGTTTCATCAGTCCCTGATGTCTCTACAGTAATGAACCTGTCAAAAGATAATAATATTTTAGTGAAAGGTGTGATTGGATAAGTCACGTTATTTATTAACTGTTACCCTAAAATATCACTTTTGTCTTATTATTAAAGAATGGTTAGAGGGCAGCAGGGATGCCTGACATAAAGCATTAAAATATGGATTATGGCTATAACGGGCCATAGAGTGTATACGCTGTGCTGTAAACTTTGTAGCATAACTTCCTAATACCCGATGACTAGAACCCATAAACCAGCAGAGACTTTATGCAAGTTCCTTGAACTGGCTCGGTAATTCAGTAGTGTATTTAGCTAGCTCCCTGGAGCTATGTTTGTCAAAACATCTTAACCATCCAGTGTCTACATCCTTAGCTTCTAAACTTGATTTTCAAAGCACTGTAATTACACTTTTTTTTTTTTTTCTGTGATAGTGGTAATAGTAATAGGCAAGGGTGCGTTACAGAAAAAGGAACTATACAACAGCAAACACCAGCAAAACATCGGTCAAAGATCACAGCAAGCTCTCTAGTTTTCCCATAGCACATGCTTTTTATTGCAAGGCCAGACTAGGTCATCTAGCTGTATGGTAAAGAAGGGATCTTTATAAGTCTACTACACAAGATAATGAAGAGGGAGGAAATAAGCAGTGGCGCTACGGATGAGAGCAAAAGAGCTATTATGAGAATGGAAGGATGTGGCTACTATAATGAGAAGAGTATAACAAAACCACAGAGAAAGGGTCTCTCAAAACATTACTTCCATTGTTTCTGTAAAAGCAGCAGAAGCGAAAAATCAGGAATCCAGACCTCTCAAGCAATGCCTGATATTTTTACCAAAAAAGCCAGGCACAAATAATTTAGCATTTATTTAATTTTTTTTCCTCTCTACTTCCTCAGGTTAAGATTGGCAATTACAAAGTAGGGTTCTGCCAAATTATACTGCCCTGTAGCAGTTGCTCGTTAGTCAGGATATTGTATCTTTACTGTGGTTGTTGGATCACTGATAAAATGCAAGATATGGAGCTGTATACAGTAAAAGCTTTTAACTATCAAACTGTGCCACCTTTAACTAATCATATGAGATTGCCTAAAATTGTGCCTCGGCTTCATTCTCAAGCAAAATGTTTCTTGCATTTCCAGAAATTGTTTTGATTAAGAGAGGATGAAAAGTTACCAATTATACCACGAAAAAACTAACCCCGTGGAAGAAGGAAAAATTTAAAATGAACCCTTTCATTGATAAAAATGCAATTACTTCTGTTAGATGCAACTTGATCCAAAGTGCTATGTGTGGGTTTACAATCCCTCACGTTTCTTGAAATACAAAACCTTCAGTAAATCGGGGACACCAGCAAGTTGTTGACTTTTTCCATCTTTGCCAGGAGAAATTCTGTTAAATGCATTAATTCAGGGAATAACAGTAGTAACAGTGCTACACTGGACAACGCTGAACTGGCAAAGTCCGCAAGTGCACCTAAACTTTCAAGCCTTGTATGAAAGGCTGCTCATGGACAAATGAAGATTTTTATACTAGGAAACATAAAAGTTATATGACACACTGTAACAGATAGCTGGAGCATGCACATTACTTTGGCTTCATCAGCAGCATTGCATCCTTGGCCCACACTCTTACAAGTCTGGGCATTCAGGGCTGTTTGAGGGACACGCCCCCATGTGAAAAGACAAAATCCCACAGGGTACATATGCACATATGTAATTCTCATGCTTGGCTCTTAATACTGAGTAAATTCCATGCATGCTATTCCACCATCTTATTTAAAAGGAATTAATGTTATCAAAACCAAAGCAGATGCTATGTTACTGAGAAAACCCAAACCCTGGAGCTAAGGCTGCACACCTCTGTGGTTAAGTACACAAATCTTGTTCTGGTTTCCTTTGTGTGAAAAACTAAAATCCTGAAAGGCTTCCTGACCTGGTTTGGATTTGCAAAATTATAGCTGAATCTGGTACCAGATTTCTGCCATACTCAAAATGATCATGAAGACTTTTTCTCATGGAAAACCAAGGCTCAACGCCACTGGAGAAATTATGTCAAATATTTTTTACTGCTTGACTCTTCTAAGGATGATTAATGACAATACAATATGCAACTGGGAGGATCAGAAATTTGCAGATTATACAGATTTAATCCCTAACACAGGATTATATGAGAGCATCTACTACCACAGCTCTTGCCATTGACACATTATTGAGGTAATGTGGCTGTATCAACCAAAGACACTATACTAACGATGATACCCAATTTAGTAGGACAGGAGGAAAATGGACATAAACACAGCAAATTAGTGATTTACTGCAAAGGAGAACAAACCATTGCCCAGAGCACATATGTGTAAAAAATACAGAGAGTCCTAATTTGGAGACCTCTCCAAATACAGTGCAAACCACTCCAACAGGAATGGAAGAGGAACTTTCTGAGGTGGTTTGTGAAAAGGCTGTTAAACAGCTTATTTGCATCTTTATGGCTGGCAATTAGACAGTGTAAATACCTGTGCAATACATGCACACCTAACTGTACACGCTTACAGGAATACTCTTGCCCCAAGGAAGTTTTGGACAACATGTTACCCTTTGGAAACATCTGCTTTAATGGGACAGAAGATAACCCATGGCTCAGATTTCTAGAAAAGCAGCTAGCCAAAAAAAACATGACAGAGGAAAGATCTTTTTTTGGCTCACAATAGATGGATATTATTTGTAAAGTGGCAAAGCAAGAGTTAATCTAATTTTCTAAAGCTCCTTATAAAATGACAGTTCTTAAAAGGGCTGTACCTACACTTATGGCTAAAGATGCAAGTTGCAAGGAAGTGGAGAATCAGGCCCACTTGACTCTAATCCTACTGAGTAAAATATATATTTGTACATTAATCAGAGTGCGCACAGAAATACCTATATAACAATACATAAGGAAATGAACGGATTAAAGCACAGAAAACTCCAGATGCTGGAAAAGATTTTGCGTCCCTATTTTTAGCAGTCAGCATCAGCAAGATTGTCTTTCAAAGGAAGGAGAGAAACTGACTTCACAAAGACACTTGCGTTTCAGGTCAGCAGTACTTAGGGAGTATTTCTGTTCCCAGATGGCTTCCTGGGTATATTTATAAGATGCAAAAAGAAAAAGGACCTGTGAGTATTTCCGCACTCACTGCATTTTAATCTGGACAAGGGATTAAAGGGAGGTGCTTCCCATTGCTTGCATAACAGTCGCTAACTCACTCCACATACCGATGCCTGTCTGAATGATTTCCACACCAAAAGGACAGAAGATACTTGGCCCTTGAAGCTGTACTAGAAGAGCCACAAAAAACTAAAGGATGTACATGTACATCAGCACCAAGGATCAGACACAAGTTATTGCCAGTCTCTGTTATTTACTCCTGAAATTCTTTGCACAAGCAACAACAATGTACAATGATCTGATAAACAGTACCGCTTTTTTTTTTTTCTTTTTCTTTCAAGGTCAGTTCCAAGAAACCCTTGCTAGAATCAGCTAATTAATTTTTGGCCTCTTTAACTACAGGGTATTTGAAGCCACATGTTATGAATCATTTTCAGTTGAGATATTAAAATCAGATTACAAGAGAAAAGCCTTGTAAATATTTGCCTTCAAATGAGGCTAAGAATAAATATATATTCAGTAATTCATCCATATTTAGCAGATATTAAAGAGACAAAGCATAGCTTTAAATTCACTTATCATTTTATACAAAGAGGGGAAATATGAAACTTGGCTTGATTAGCTTGTTTCTTCCTATGCTTTGTAATACCTTATTAAAATTTGAACTTTGAAATTGATATTATCAGTCAAATAATGTCAGCAGAAATATTTAATCTGTGGTTAGAGCTTTATTAATAGAACTTTTATTTGAAGTGTTTTATGTCCAAAGAGAAAAAAAATAATAAAAAAGAAAGCCTGAAATGGACTTGGAAGGTTGATTTGACTTCACTGATTCCATTTTGAAACTCTACATAACTGGCTGCTGAAGAAAACTCTCTAAATCTATCTTCCCACACACTCACACTTCACACTTACTTACAAGACTAACGTGTTCTCACTGGGGAACTGCTCCTTTTTGACTGGGAGGTATTCGGGTCTTCTTGCAACGCGGGGTTCAACTGGCCTACCACACTAGGCAGACACAGACTGTTGTGTTCACTGTGAAAGACTCATAAAAGATGTTTTCTCTTTTCCTCCCCTGCTGATAACATTTTAACCATTAAAGAATGCCCACACAGTATAGAACAGAAAAAGGATAAGCACTGCTGCCTGCCTGTTTTTGACAAATGAGTAGCGTTAACTGATGAAACAAATTTGTAGACCTCTGATAGACCAAACCCTAAAATTAAATATAATTATTCTGACGAAAATGAGGATGACATTGCAGAGCCTCCAAGGGTGACATTAGAAATAAAAATCACTTCAGAATTTCGCTTATGGAGGAGCTGCATTTATGGAAATCTGAGTGACTGTCATTCATAGTATTCCATTTTGTGCTATAGTAATGTCATTGGAAATAGATTTCAGTTTCCCTGTAAAGTATCTTTTCATCTCCACTGACACATGCACCAAATACTGCAGAATGCACCCTGTAAAGAAATACATATGAGAGAGAGAATCATGAAGTCTTGCTGTGCATTCTTGTTTTTCCAGTAAATATTCTAGTTGTCAGCCCTGTCAGTTATAAATTTGCAAGGATAGGATTTATCTTGAAAATAGCTGAAGGAGAGAGAGTGAAGAGAGGGAGAGGGAGAGGGAGAGGGAAAGAAGGAAAAGGGAGAGGGAAAGGGAAAGGGAAAGGGAAAGGGAAAGGGAAAGAAAGGAGAGAGAGACAAGAAGGAAGAAGGAAAGCAGGAAGGAGGGAAGAAGGAAAGCAGGAAGGGAGAAAGAGAGGAAGGGAGGAAGGAAGGAAGGGCAAACACGAAAGCAAGAAAGAAAAGTGAGAGGGGAAAGAAATAAAGATGCACAGAAAGAAGTAAGAGAGAGAGAAAGAGAAAGGAGAAATTTATCCTACTGGGCAAACTCTAATGAAGCCCCCAGTTTCTCAGTGTGAGAAATGAAGGAAGGAATAAAAATACAAATGCTGATTTCACGGGGAAGCTGATTTCAAAAGTGCCCAATAATCCTAAATTCTTTTTTTAAAAATGCAGTGCCTCTATTTATTACTTTGTTACCACCTAAGTATTCCTTATATAAGGACAAAATAGAAGAACTATGTCTAAAAAACACACTAATATACCAGACTTTCTTTTTTTCAGACATACATAAGTCTGACTATTTGATTCATGCAAAAACTACAGGTCACAACTCTTAGGAACAAAAAGGGAAAAGATAATGTTTGCCACTTCGGCATGGTTTTAGTCAAGTCAAAACCAGTTCAGTGCCTAAAACCAAGAGATACCTTCAAAGATCTGACCATTTTTTTAAAAAAAATGAAAAACAAAACAAAAAGTCTTTCAGGTCGCTACTTCCATACTGATTTGCGAATGCCTGGCTTTGATAATACTCCCTGTTACCGGTAGAGGTTACGGCATTATCACTGTGAGCAGTTCATGAAGACAGGCACTAAAAAGAGGACTTTGAATTCTCTAGTTGACATTTTCTCTCAGAATGAAGTTTACAAAATACGTTAGAAATCACCCTATAGTAGCAGGGTAAAACACACTGTTTCACTCCTGAAAACTTGAGTAAAACCACAGAGCCACAACTGAAGTTTCCATACACAGCAAAGGGGGCTAAATAAATTGCTTTCCGAGGAATATGGAAGTGAGGATGAAGGGAGCTTATTACAAGCACAAAGTATTAAAAGACGTGGTTAAATGACCGAAGTTTGTAACAGGGATGGATTTACTCTCTTGCTGGTGCTGTTTCACAACCAGTTTGCAGGAAAAGAAAACTTCTGTGTCTAATGCTCTCCCTGGCGCTGCTCCTTTCTCTGCTCCTTTCGCCCCCCAGCCCCATCCGCAGGTGCCTGCTGGGTGCAGTCCAAGGCGGGAGGCCCACAGGCCATCTGCAGCATCCCTCGGGAGACCCCAGAAGACCACCATAGAAATTCACTTGGATTTTTACTTCAAGCAGCGTTAGCTCTCATTCCTCTTCCTTATCTCCCCACTTAGAGACAAAGTTTTTATTCAGGGGGGAAAAAAAATAACAACCAAAACCAAGGAGAACACAGTTCCTGCCAACCAAACACCAATCAGGGGCAGAAGCTTTGGGTTGAACTGTCCTTCAATTTACATCTTTTCATGCCAAACAGGAAAAAACTAGAAAATTCAGTAGTGAAGGTTTCTGCTTTATGCTCCTCCAGCTTCGATCTTGTTCTTTTTAATTTGACCTTTTTTTTAATATTTTTTTCTGTAGCAATAGGTATTGCTTGGTACATATAGATTCTACTTTTTGCAGCATTCAGCCTGCAGGATAGCAGAGTTTACTTTGTTGTGACAACTGTTAGTGCTCACACTTTCTTAGTAGACCTTAACCATGTGACATTCCTATATATTAAAGCAAGCTTTTAAATTTTAGTACTTTTATAAATAAAAAAAAAAGGCTACCAGATTTGATATTGGTCACACCAATGAAGAAAACTGCTGATAGCTGTGACATAAGATCACCTTTTTAAAAAAACCTAATTCATTACTAATGAATGTAGACTAAATATTTAGATATTATTTGCTTTAATTCATTTCCAAATGCCAAAGAGGTACTAAACAAAGTATTTCTGCTCACCTTAATATTCACAATTATAGAATCGTCTAGGTTGGAAGGGACCTTTCAGACCATTGAGTCCAACTGTCAACCTAACTCTGACAAAAACCATCACTAAACCATATCATTAAGCACCATGTCTACCTGTCTTTTAAATACCTCCAGGGATGACAATTCCACCACTTCCCCAGGCAGCCTGTTCCAATGTTTGATAACCCTTCCAGTGTAAAACTTTTTCCTAATATCTAATCTAAACCTCCCCTGGTGCAACTTGAGGCCATTTCCTCTTGTACTATCGCAGAGGAAGTTCTTCCCTAAATGGTAGCAGGAGCTTTTCAGAGTTCTGCCCCAAATTAGGGATAATATTAAAGGCAAGTGTTGCATGATTATATCAGCACTTCTCATATTTTCTTTACAGCACCCCAGCATGCTGTATTAATTCAACTCTTCCCTTGGGATGGGCACATAAAATAGCACGAAAATATGCAAAATAGCATGCTACCATTTTTAGCAGGGGGCTGATTTGTGATGTTTTCTATAGCACTGCAATCTCCTTAAGAACCAGAGGGCACAGACAGTTTAACAGGGCTTGTACATGACGATGGCTCCAGTATGCATCCTTTGGGCAAGTCCACGGCACATAACAACCAGCTGGGATTATCAAGCTGAAGTGTCCATAGGCATCTCCCCTGAAAAGTAGCTGTGGTCAGAATAACCCAGTTTGCTGGGCACACAGGGCTGGCTGAAAATCATTTCCCACTGGCAGAGAAACAGCAGCCCAGTCACAGACCTGACCTGAAAGTCACCTCCCTTCTCCTTCACTGAGGGCCAGTGCAGAGACACAAGGGTCATGGAGGGAGCTGGAGGTTCAGAAAAGACAAGAGGTAACAGGCACAAACTTGAACATAGGAAGTTCCACCTAAGCATGAGGAGGAACTTCTTTACCTTGAGGGAGGCAGAGCACTGGCACAGGCTGCCCAGGGAGGTGGTGGAGTCTCCGTCTCTGGAGACATTCAAAACCCACCTGGATGGGTTCCTGTGCAACCTGCTCTAAGGTGGCCCTGCTCTGGCAGGGGGGTTGGACTAGATGATCTCCAGAGGTCCCTTCCAACCCCGACCATTCTGTGATTCTGTGAAAGGTGTGGTGAAAGGTGTGATGAAAGGCGGCAGGGAGAACTGAACTATGAAGGAGAGAAGCGGCTGCTCTGGAAGGGAGGGAGGAAGGCAACGGCTCACCAGGCTGAGCCTTCTGTGCTGCTGAGGAGGAGCAAGGGAGGCTGCGTGTGTACTCTTCCAGTAGGTATGCCAAGCGTATGATTGCTGCTGATGGGGAAAGGGTTTCCGCGAACAAGCGCATGCTTTGTAATGCAAAGGAGATGCTTCATTACGAACTGGTTGAGAAGCGTTACTCCAGCTCCGTGGATGCATGAAACGGAGAGGCGGCATCCTGACCCATATGGCGTGACCCAGCTGTCGAGGCACCACGGCTGCACGAGCCAGAAAGCTGGTTTTCTGAAAACATCGCACAGAGTCACGTTCTAGGCTTGTATACTTAAACCCTTGAATTTAAGTGCATGGCAGCTCCCAGGAGTGTATCCTACAGTTGCTTAGCATGCAAGCACAGCTACGGCCTCAGCATTTAAAACAATATCTGAAATACATATTAATCCAGAAAGTAGCAAAGCCACTCACTTCAGTATACGGCTTAGACAAAAATCCAGACTACCTGGCATCTTTTTGTCTTATAATACCACGTACATGGCTGCAGTGTAAATCTTGCCCTGATGAAAACCTGCAATGATGGGGCTGCAAACATTCTTGAGAAATCTTTAACCTCCCCGAGGGGACTTTTTTTTTTTTTAAATGGTTAAAAATATTTCTATCCAGCAACAGTTCTGCAGTTTTCCCCTATAATGAGTGAAACAAAAGTGTGGGGTCCAACTTTTCTGCCACTCTCCAACCATACAAAAACAGTGCTGGCTTGTGCTTCGTGCTGCCTTCCCCCGTCACCCAGTGGGTGAATTTTGTAGCCTGCCTTGTTAGTGGCACAGCAGGCCGCCAAAAGGAAACCGAGTTGTTTGTATGAGATGAGATGTTGGGCTGCCAACTGTTATAAATCTTGTGCTACTTACAGCTTCGGCTTTTCTTCAAGCCTACTCCACCCCCTGCTGTGGTTTTGACTGTTGGAGCAACATTAGGAGGCACAACTGAAAGCAGTAATATTGGTGTTTGTGGGGAAAATAAGAGAAAAATGCAAGGAAGTGGCTAGACACAAATGTTTCATTGCAAGATCTGTACGTATAAGACTTGCAGCCGCGGAGATTTGGGCCCTGTGATGATGGAAAGGGGATTTGCCCCCTGCAATATTTACCTGTAGCAGTACCCATTGCCACCAGCTTGTTTTGTAACTGTTACTGCTTGTAACCTCACACGTGCTTCCCCGCTGTCATATCATATTAAATGAGCTATAATTGTAGTCTATTAGAGTGCAATAACCTAAAAGTGATAGTGCATGACAGCACCTGTCAACACGTCACGGAGGATTGTATGGAATGCTGAATTATACCCATTTTATACCACATTAATGAGGCAGCTCATTCTTATCCAGTCATAAATAAACAGGTTTCAATTTCTTTATACACCATGAGAAGCCTTTTTTTTTTTTTTTTTGCACAGAGACCCGCAGAAGTCATGATAAGGTGATCTATTGCCTGAAAAAGTGTATCAGAGTGTGGTCATTAATGACAGCGATTATGTTATTTTTACCATTATTAATGATATGTATGAATACTTCTTGGTGTTTCTTTCCATTTTTCTGGAGAAGAAAATAGAGAAACACATAAAGAAAAACAAGATTGGTTGTCCCTAATAAAGTTTTATTATGAAATAAATTAATTGTCTGATTACTTCAGCAGCACCCAAAGCAGAAACCTGCTCCCCTTAAGATCAATGGCTCTGCTGTGGCCTGGTTCTCCTTCATAAACTCTTTAAGTCAGGTTTGAAATGGGGATGGAAAGAGAAAAAAGGGAAATGACAGTAGGGAGAGGAAAGACAGAGAGCGAGAGGCTTTCAGCCAAATCAAAAGAAAAGCAAATGTATCAAAGTGCATGTATAGTGCCCATTATTTTCCATAACCTAACTGGATCAAGGTGTCTTCATTTTGAATAGCTGCTTAGGCTTCAGAGACATAAATAAGTGCCTGTACTCCTGTGCGGAGCCCACGTGAGGAGAGGTCGATACAGTCCCCTCCGAGATCTCTCCTCCCCAACTCAGGCAGAGGCCCCGTGCACCAAATACACCAGGTCAGTGATGCTGAGAGATGCATGTGGGAAGGGTAGTCACGTTTGACAGTTTCTTTCCTTTTCTTGCTCAAAGTTAGCATCTGCTAATGAGAAAAGAAGTAATCCATTCAGCAATTTTTAAGTGCATATAAAGTATGACATGCAAAAACAAAGCAGACTTCTTGAGAAAGGGGAGGACTGATGGTGAATGGTATTTATAAGAGAAAAAATACTTTCGATATAAGGAAAATTAAGGGGATGGGAGGAAGGAACCTGCTACCAACCAAAATGATCACTAAATCTTGTTACTTTGCCAGGCAGCTCCCAGAGGGTCTGTGCGATCGGTGTCTTTTGGGATCCTGGGAAATAGCCTCTGCTTCTTCTCTGATCTTTGAACTGTTGCAGGAAGAAGAGTGACCTTGAAAGCACAGCCCACAGGAGGCATGCCAGCTTTTCCCTAGTGAGTGAAAACAAGAGATCTAGCCTTAGGAGCTGACACTTGGGCAGCCAGCGTGACCAGACACCCATCTCCCCTGGCGTCACCTCCACACGGGACCTCCGCACCCACAGTCACCACCAGTTTACTGCAGGAATGCTGACTTTGCAAATGCAGTGCAAATCCATGACACTTATCCGAATACTCTGACACTGCACGCTATTTTAGTCTGTTTTATTTCTCAGGACTTGCAATTGGTAATTTTACCAGTAGTGGTTTTGAGGGACTGCTTAAGAATAACTACTTTCTGCATTTATCAAGCCTTAGTTACTTATTTCCATATTACCTTAAAAAAAAAAAACCTACACAATCACTTCTTTGGAATATTTTCTCTGTAATCTTAGCTTCGTAACAGCAGAATGAGTTCAGAATTATGTCCTTCATCTTCAACAGAAGTGAGTTGAAAATCCTCATTTAAAAATCTAATTGTCATTTCCCTCAGAAGTTGTTTGCAATCTTTCTTCCAACAAATGCACCGTTCTGTGAAAGCAAGGAGGAATGACAGAGGGAACCAGTGTCATTAGGTACTTGGCAAACAGATCAGGTCAAAATTGTTACTGACTTCGGCTTGATTTGGATAATAATTTTGTCTGAAAATAAGATTATTTCAAAAAAGAGAAATTATTCCCATATTTAACAATATTTAAACCTTTTCTTCAAAAGTTATTATTTCTAAACTTCTCTCAATTAACAATGCACTTAATGAGCATTTCAATTGCCCCAAGTAAATGAACCATTAACTTTGACTTCAACCCCAAATCAATTTTTTAAACTTTTTTTTCATTTTGCCAAGAAAGCCAATAAAATTTTATGTTTCAGGTCAATCCAAAATTAATGGTTTTTTTTCTTTGTTTTGACCAGTGAACTGAAAAATCAATTATTTACACAATTCCACTTGAAAATGTCTAGGAACTGTCTAACTGCGTATGTAGGCAGCTACTAACTGTGTGATCTTATTGCTACTCTCCTAATTCTTGCACTTTCCCCTCTTAATTTTTGTTGTATTTTGTTCTAAGTCAAACTGTAGACTGATATGGGCAGACAGTTTGCCTTCCCATATGTCTGAAATGTGTGTGTAGGGCAATTATTCTTACATCAGTGGTAGAGTAGTGGCGCATTGCTGTGTCCATTATGTGTCCATCAGCCCTCCCTAGCACCTAGACACCTTCCTCATCACTGCAAGTAACATTCTCAGCACGCAGGAGCCATTCACTTATTTTCTCCCAAAAATAATAATTCAGTCTTACAGACTAATCATTTAACCTGTTGTATCGGGCTTGTCCACTGCCATGTGAACTGGAAGTCAGCTCAGGGAAGGAAACACAACAGAAACCTCACAAATCTCCAGAGCAGAGGGAGAGCTAAGTGTTTGACTTCAAAACTGGAAAGCAGATGAAAGAAGCAGCAAATGACAGAGAAGGTTGGAAGAGCCTCATTTCTGCCTGCTCGCCAACGCTGGCAAAGGAAGAATAGATAAACGAATGAATGGCTCTTGGTGTACATATAATTACCAGATCATTCAAATACATCTTTATCTTTCACTGTCTCTTCCAGCTTTTTTGTTTTTTGGTTTGTTTGTTGTTTTTGTCTTTCTTTCTTTTTTGAAAGAAACACGTGGTACTGTTTTCTGGTCTCTGCTTAGACTGGTTTGAGTCTATTTCAGTGGACTTACACCTCATTGACATTGTGGTAGCAAAGCTTTCTTTGCATCCCAAGAATAACATTTAAAGTAAGATGAGATGTGCTGCAAAAATGTTTGAGTCCTCCTCAAACCCAAATGGATATTTCACTTTGACCCAGACAAATGGCAGATTCTGCCAAAATCTCCCTGTAGCAAGCAAGGACAGAGGGGAAAGCAAGGTTTCATTCATACGATAGCCTCCAGATTACTCTCCATCATTCATAAATAACTCCAGTGTTGTTTTGTTTTTTCATTAATGATTTTTAGTGCCCTTACAAAGTTTCACTGCGTCCCTCTTCACTCCATAACTAACAACGCAGTTGTCATAAATCTGCCTTCAAACAACATGATACGCAGCCTGAAAAACATGTTTCTCTCTGAAAGGGGACTCACAGGCAGCTTATAAAAAAACAAGCCCATTTCTATCTGCAAAGCGTTTCCCATACATCCCCTGTACCTATAAGTCATAGCTCTCTGCCTCTGTGCACGACCAAAGCTGACGCAGAATCCCTGCATTAGACTACTGCGTGGCATTTCAGTGCATTGAAGGAACACTGAAGCTTGCACAGAAATCCTGAAGCTAGCCCAGAAAAGTGACCTTTCTCATCCTGTCCACTACCCTCCACACTGTTATTTTCCAACAGCAAAGAACTACGATTGTAGTTCTTTGGGATCCTAGTTTAGAAGGCGAGCAATGGTAAAGGTAGCCAAAGAAAGACCATAGCAGGTCCAGACGCCAAGACTAGTAAGACGTTAGTCCAAGAGAAGACTTTACAATTTTGGTGCCAGTCACGGTCCTGCACAGAGCATATGAGAAAGAATCAGCACTTGAGACCAGGACCACAAGGGACAACTCTGAGAGCAACATCCTACACTGCTAACAGAAAACTCCACAGCATTTTGTATGTAGGGAACATACTATGGAATAAATTGTACCTACTTAATTAACTGTACTTTGCAGTTCTATATTATTATTAGCTGCTGAGGGCAACTGGCAGCTTGGCTCTGAAGGCAGTGTGGATTACATACGCAGTCTGAACCTGCTAATTGAGTATGAGCAAGTGTATGCAGCTCAGCTGGCTGATGTCCCAGACCCTCCCGCACCGCTACCAAAGTGTCTCGGGGTCTTCTGCTGGACACCCGGTTCAACTACGTAGGTCAAAGTAGCATCACATCTGTAACCTACACGTGGGGAACAACTCGCAGAGCATGTGCTCACTGCATGACACCAAATTTGAGCCCTGATTCGCAAGGGCTGTGCTGGGATAGGAAGGAAGCTTTCTTCTGCTCGGCTGCATTCCTAAATGAATTTTTATCTGGCACCCAAATACCACCCACATTTGCCAGCTGACACCCTGCGTCAGGCTCTGCTCCTGGTTTTATAAATTCCATGCAGACCCCGGGGACAGCCGAAGTGCAACAGTAAATAGATCTGGGGGCCTGGTTTTGGTTTTGGGTCTTGGCTTTTTCGTCTATGCCAGCAGAGTTTAGAAAGATCAGTGCAATTGATACAGACTTGTGTAATGCTTGACATTGATTTCAGCAACATCTGAGCTCTCTACAAAAGAAGTTTGCAGTTTAATTAGAATGGCTTACATCCAGCAACTGCGTTCAAAATAGACAAAAATTAGAGCATAGGGATGATTTTTTTTCCTAATGGTACCTCAAATAGGGAGAGGGGAGAATTTCATTACACCCACGCAGTCCAAGTTTGCTTTAGAAGCACAATGCCAGGGGCAGATGCTTGTGGTTGGAGGCCAAGGGCAGACCCTGCAGGCTACCTTAGATGGGGTGCATGTCGTCCAGCATGCTAGTGGGAAAAGGGAGGGAGCGATATTAGGCCTCTGCCCAGAACCCTTCTTTTTGTGGTCGCAACTCTGCATAAAGTACAGGAAAGGGTATGTGGAGCCTGATTGTCTTCATAGATGATTTCCTATCTTTTGAACTCCTCTTCTTGATGATAGTATCACGGGTAAATCACATTAGTTTTGATCTGAGCCTTTCCCAGCACCCCATAAAACACAGCTCTGCACACCAGGGCACAAACAACACCAATAAAAGGGGTGCACTTAAGGGCAGGATTTTATGGATCCATCTGCCAGGCATTTCTTCACAAGAGGAGCAATACATCATGAGTCTAAGCAGATGCCAGGTCTCACCAAACTGTTCATTGCCAGCAAAACATCAAGCCATTCCCATGATTGCCTGACTTGGTTTCTATGCTTTGGAGCTGAATCTGAAGAAATCACTGAGGCCCTGACTCTGAGGAAGAACTTCAGGGCATGGCAGGAGATAATGCTGAGGGCACTGAAGCACTTTCCCTCTTCACCCTTGACCAAGTATGGTCCTCATCTGCAGAGTTATCTGAGTCCCTCCCAGGCTGAAGGAGAGGGAAAGATGTACATCAGATTTATAATCAGTCAAGGAGATGTCACATTTGTCTTCCTGATCTCTGAGAAAGGCAGAGCGGAAAAGCAGGCGTTGCCACTGCATAAAACTGTTAAATGGCATGCAGAAAACATAAAGGCTCCACTCAAGGTCATGGTTAAGGAAATGTGACCCCACGTTTACAGAGTTATGGAATTATTTTAGTTGGAAGGGACATTTGGAGGTCATCTGCTCTGACCACCTTCTCAAGACTAGGCTAACTTTGACATTAATAAATGAGACATACCATAGTCAGAGGGTTCAATCAGTTATGAAAGAGAACATGCTTTTTAGAGCCCTGGCAATACCCTCTCACACCGTCAGTCCACTGGAACAGACAGAAGTTGCGCAAGTCCCTGATGAGGAACTGGGGAGGGACAAGAAGCCCATGCAGTGTTCAAGCTACCGTGTAGCACTCATCAAGCCTTACCATTTGGCTGGGACAAAATTCTAAGAACCGGGCCCACCCCAGTTTTCCCAGAAAACAAGGCAATCCAAGCCAAGCCCAGTGCTCGTTTCACCAGTGTGTCCAGAGCATGCCTAAGAGAAGCTTTCTGTGAGATGCTGAATTCCTCTCTGCCTCTTCACATAGGCTGTGCTTACTGTCACAGAAGACATACTGTGCAGGAGTACGCTGGGGTCAAAACACATGAGAAATGTGTCCAGATGAGTGTGCTTCTCACTGTCTCCCACTCCTCGTTTTCCTCTCTTCCCTCTTTGCTCTTGCTGATGTGGAGATTCCAGGTATTGCTTAGGAGAGGTGATCATTGAACCTCTGCCTCCCCAGGCCTCCAGACACCTTCCCAACTGCCAACACAAGGGCAGGGTTGCAGCGACCACTTGCCAGAAGGGCCCATGCCCTGGGAGAGATGCACTATTTGCAGAGACAAAAGCTCCTCCTGCACACCTAGGTGCCAGCAAACCCTGCCCACCCAAATGTTTGTGCAAAGGGAATAAAAGGAGCAGGAACGTGATCAGATGGAATCGCTAGCCAGCTTTAGCAAACACAGGCTCTAATTAATTTTTTCCTCCCATTGTTTACCCAGCTTTGTATGTAACTGAGAGCTGAACTGGGCTTATCAGTAATTACCAACAGTTCTGGAAACTTTACACGTTATTGTGCTGTGTTACTACACAGAGTAGTGATCCATGAGGACGGGTGTCTCTTCATTCACTGCTAAGCGATGTTTTAAAAAATGGGAAAAACTCCTCCGACACGTTGTTAGGGTTGCTAGGATGGAGGGGGGAAAAGGGGGAAAAAGAGGACGGCAGCACCCTTCATAATTAGGTTTCAGACCTAATTATGAAAGTTTCCCGAACATAGCGGCGTGCTACCTCGGTGGCAGTGTCAGGCGATGATGCTCTGCCTGCAGCCGGGCTCCTTTCCCGACCCTGGAATTGCATTTTCCCATTCCATAGTGACACCTGCTGGGAGCAACTGAGCAGAGATTCCCCGCTGCTGCTCCGCTTGGCAAGGGGCTGCGGAGTGCAAAATGAAGGGTCTAGGGCAATCAGGCAGATTGATTCCCCTCCTTTCCTTGCAGATTGAGCCGGGCTCTTATTAGAGGGAAAAGGGATCTCTGCGGCATGATTAACGCTCAGAAATGCCCCGCGTGAGCAGCCCCTGAGAAGTGGTGCCGGAGCATCAGCCGGCAGCCTGAAGGAGAAAAAAGTGAAGGAGATCGGAGGGTTGTTTGGATGCAGAGGGATAAATTTAGCCCGTGTGGCAAGCAGGTGAAAGCACTGGTGAATTTGTCCCCTCTGAAGAAGCTGAAAGGTCACATGAGAGGAAAGGTCACGTTACACTTGCTGTTTGCTGACAGTCTCTCTGCAAATATTGTCCACTGTAGGAAAACAAGATCCTGGGCCTTTGATCTGATGCGATATGGCCATTCTTACGGCAGTTCAAACTGTGGCTTCTCTGTGCTTTCTATTTGCCTTTCTTCCTGATGATTTCTCTGTTCAGGATTTAGATCCCATCATACCTGGCATCATGGCTACGATGCACGCACGCAATAACCAGGGAAACTGAAAAATCTTGCCCTAACCCTGCACTTTCCCTTCCTTCACTCGAAGCTGAAGGGAAAAGACAACCTGGCAGGAAAAGTGCCAAAATGTTTTAGAAATAAACGACAGACACCAGAGTCATCACACATTTTCCGAGGCAGGATAGTAATTTCTGTAATGTATTTTTAACAGTGAGGAGCGATGGGAGGGAAGCCACTTAAATCTAATGCAAACGGAGGATTTGTCAGTTACGTAGTTTGTATAATGTCATACCTAGAAAATGTTATAAAAGTGGAGGGATTATGGAGAGAAGAGACATTTCTAAAATTGGAGGTCTTCTTTTAGGGCTTTAGCCCCCTCATTCTTCCAGATCACTGGGAACGTTTTCCTCTGAGGAAGGGCAGGAGCCCCTCTCAAAAACTGTGACAGCTCTCTAAGCTACATGTTACTTAAGAAACTCAGCTCTCCTCCTCACTGTTACCTCTTCCAGTTTTTGCCAACTGCTGCTTCTCCTCGTTTCAGCTCTTCAGCGATCCCCAACCATTTTAACCACAGCAGGGCAGTTTCCAAATGCTTCCAAGATGTTTTCTTCTTCCCTTCAAGGCAGCAGCAGCTTCTGTGACCAAAAACCTTATCTGATATGGAGGCTTCCCGCTGTGTTGGGTTTGGTTCCAGCCTTGGCTTAAAGGTGTTAGACACAGGACCATTTGCCCCGGCTGATGCACAGTGACAGCAGCACTTAGGAGCGCGCCTGGAAGTTCTTCCCAGCAGTGGTTCCATAGGGTTAATTGTGCTGACCTCATTTAAAAAGCACTTTGAGATCTTATGAATGAATGTAAGTGTTTAAAAAAACCCCATGTATTATAGTTATTAATATGTATTACTCTTCATGGCTAATTATTTAAGCGAGAAATGGCTGCAGCAGCCGTTTATGGCAAAAAAAGGAGAGCGGCACGGCGGGAACAGGAGCCTGGCAGGTTGTAAAGAGCTTTGAGCACAACATTTGGGGCTGCCCTNCGCCACAGCCTGGGACGCCGCTGGGACCTCGCCACACCAGCAGCCCCCCCTGGCTCAAGCATCCCCCTCGCCAAAAAAATTTCCTCGTCGCCTCCCTGCAGCCCGCCTTTATGAGCCGCTGAGGTGGAGCGGGGGGTGGCGGGCTGACAGATGTAGGCCTCCGCTGAGGGGATTTCCACCCGGCCTACGAGGCGTGGGTCGCGGCTTGCACTGGGGTGACGGGGATGTTACCTGTGGTCCCACTAAAGCTGAACCGGGAATAACAAACCTGTGANTTGTTATTAAAGGTAATGCAAGACTCGCGTGGAGGGTAAAACGTGCTTAAGTGTATTAGCCTCGACGCTGTGAAGGCAGACAGGCTTGAAGTCCTCCGCCCCCCCCCCCTCCCCAGGCCATAAGCAGGGAGGCCGAGATACCTTTAAGCGGATAAAACCCGAGCTAACAGGGACGCGGGAGGAGGAAAGCCAGGGGCTCATTAGCTCTAACAAGCCGCTTTCCCTGGAAGCCGCGCTCGGCCGAGCTCCTTCCGAGGTGAAATGAAGCCCCCCAGTGGCCGCCGGCCGCCTTGCAGCCGCCGTTCTGCTGCTGCAGAGAGAGCAGCTGGCGGGCACCCCTCTCTCCTGAGGTGAGGGTTTGTTTTTGCCAACCGGTTGTCTTACGCGGGAAGAACCGGTAGTTCAGAAGCTTGTGTTGTATAAGCGTCCTTTCCAAACTTCAAGTCACGTCTTCGGCTTTCTTCATCAGCGGGAGCCCGGGTGCAGTGGAAAGCTGGCATGGGCCAAATGCTTTTTGTCAAATCACTCCCTCAGGGCCCTGCGTTTTTCTGTTATTGAGCAGGTTTTAGACACTCTTGCATCTAAAGGTAGCCCTATGTCTAGACATACAGGCAATAACTGAGCGGGCAGCGTGTTTGTGCTAGAATAAGGATCTGACCAAATAACCCAAGCAAACGACTGATCAAAGAGTTGCGGATACCACCATGGAGGGCCTGAGCTTCTAACTGGGGCTTCTACTTTGGTCTCTCCGGTTCATGAATTTCCTCCCTCTCTGAGTGCAGAAGCTCCTTATTAAATTAAAGAGCCCATAGCTGATTCCTGCAGAGTCTTCAAGGGATGTGCTCATTCCACTGCAGCAGCAGATATACGGGCACAGATTACCAAGGGCAATCTGAAGGATATTTCATTGTCATTGAAATCTGCATGGAATTTGTTGGGGTTCTTTTCTGCAAAGAAAAAATGTCAGACATGCCTTTTTTTATAGCAATTAATAATTGGAATATAATTACTTAATATTCCCATACATCTGAATTACAAAGTAACGCTTCTTACTGCAGAAAGGTTATCCAAATATTTTCCTACTGGGTGAATCACAGGTTAGAGTTATAAGAGGGTCTCGTGTTCTAGAAACAGCTGTCACCATCCTGTCTTCAAGCGTATACGTCATTGCCTTGTGACAGGTTTCTATGAGGCTGATGGTACAATAAGGTAGTACTAGGTTTTCATGAGGGCTAGAACAACTGAGCAGATAGGAGTTGGGTTTTTTTAAGCAGGCTAGAGTTATTTTTTTCTGATAGCGACTAGTAGCAAGTGCCTCCTGTAGACTGCATTCTCTGTAGATACAGAGAGTTAGTAGTCTATCAGAAACGTCTTCCAAGGAAATATGAAGCTCTGCAGAGCTTCTATACAGTACTATTTCAATCCAGCCGAAGAGCAATAACCTACACGTACCACTGTATCCCACCAGGCTCATTTCTGCAGACACAGCTAACATCTGGGAAACCCATGAATAAATGGTGCAACTTCAAGAACAAAACAAGCATTTGGAGCTACGGTGTTGGGACCGCGGGACTGGCACACTGTGCCTTGTCTCTGTGGGTAAGGCAGAGAGCACAGCCCAGGTCATAGTTCCTCTTTGACCACCTCTGCCTTGCACACCACAGCATAGTCACCATCAGGTGGCAGAGTGCAGTACTTCAGCTAACTTTTTGGAGCTAGTTGGCAGGCCCACACTATGTTACTACCAAGACATCTCTGAAGACTGCATTTTAAGCTGTATCCTCCCACACGTGGACACCAGTGCGGATCCTGGAGCAGCTCATGTAGGTGTTGCCTCAGCACCAGGCGTGCCTGGGACTGTTGTGTGCATGGCAGCAGCACACCAGTATCTTGGAGGATGCTGAGCTCTGAGCGAGCTTTATCACTCCCCTCCCTAAAGCCTGCTCCTCCAGGAAGGCTGAAAAGGTGCTCTTCTACCCGATTATGTGATGTACATGCCAAAGAAGCAAGTTACTTCTAACCTTAGCACTAGCCCTGGAACATACAGGAATATGCTCTTCATATTGCTTTGACTTGCAAGTTGCTGGTTCAGAGCAAAGCGTTAAACCCTGAAAAGGTTTTTGACATAATTGCTGGGGACGGGACACACAAAAAAATGACAAATGGCATGGTCGGAACTTCAGAAAAAAGGAGTGAAAGAAGGATTATGTATGAAACTTCAGTTTCCTCAACGATACCCACTGGAGCTTCTGGGCAAGCACTATCCCATATGTCCTGAGAGAGGTTAAGTGCAAACTGATCACCCCAGCTTCTCAGTTTAATACATGTACCAGGGTTAACAGTGACCTGGGTGTGAGATGAGTCACTTTGTTTCCTATGGAAAATTCTCCCATTCTCCGTTAATAAAATAATTAAATTCCTTGCAGTGTAAAGCATTTATTGGTTAATTCTTCTTGGGAGTCACTTGTCTTGACTTTGTTCAATGTTTTGTAAAATTCAAGATTAGGCTCATTATATTAAGAGCAGGATTCAAATCTATTTTGAATCTCATAATGGCATCTTTTCCTGCTACAAAATCTCATCCTGGACTGAATATGGGAAGACAAAATTAGTCCTTTTCAAGAAGCAATCATCAAAGATCAATGACCATCAAAGTGCTTTACTTGGGGGAAAAAAGAAAGAGGCCAAATTTCAAGATAGTGCAGACAGTCAGTGAGACTGGAGTGCTTGAAGCTGGTGGAATTTTTTTTAAGTCATTCTCAAATACTATATCTACCCTTGACAGGTCATTTCATTCTATTTAGCACTTTTTATTCTCTGTGGTTTATAAGCTCTTAAGCAAATCTAAGAGAGAGGAAAAGCTAACGCGTCTGATAATACACTATATCAGGCTGACAACCTAACTGAATTTCCCCTGTGGTGCTAGCAAAACGCTGTTCCAAAAGGTAATAATGCATATGAAAAAAAAAAGAAAGGAGGGGGAGAAAAGCAAAAAAAACCTGGATCATAGAGATCATGCCGTCACATTTAATTTCAGAGAACAAAACCTGAAGCTGATTTCTCTTTAGATCAGTTGTATACCAGTTGGAACATGGGTGCCTAGCACTGTGACAGAGTAATATGATCTGAGCTTTAAATAGCTGCCAAATAACCATGTGGTGGCTGGCAGCATTAAACGTGTTGCAATGAGAGTGATCTGTTTCAAAGTAAAGCCACAGAACAGAGGATCAGTCAATCTGATGTGGTATAGAAAAGGAGGGGGGGGGGAACGTTTTTCATTATCTTTCTGGGCTTCTTTCTGTTTTAGATGTGTTTCCATCTTAAAGATGAATTAATTTAATACCTTTTTCTTAAATTGTTTAAAGTGTGAATCATGTGCAGGTCATTTCGGAGAACATCTCCTTGGGCACCCAGGGCACAGGGTGGTGGGGAACCACGTGCCAAAGGCGAAGCACCACTGCTGAGACCATCCTCTTGCTGCAACCCAGTTCGGAGTAGCTGCCTCACAGTGTGAAAGGCACCTGCCGCGTCTAGGGGCTCCTCCTGGTTTGTACTAAATGCATCCTTGGCAGTTTTTAGGAACAGATAAGGAAAAGATCTACAGCAAATAACATGGGGTGACTTCTGCTCCAGGCTCTCCCTGTATCCTCGAAGTGAAATGCAGAGCCTTGCAGCGTGCCATGAGGCCCCCCTGGGCTCTTTGGGATGTAGGGGAAAACCAGGTGCAGACTTTGGAGGTGTTTAACATAGGAGATGCTGCCAGCCCTTCATTCCTTCTTACCTTCATGTCAGATGGCTCTCCTGATCTCCATTGTCAATGTGTCTCCTGGGCAGATGAACAACATTGTAGACTGGAAAGATACACCAGTTTAAACTGGTAACGTGAGTAAGAGACATGGAGAGAAAAGTGGCACTGTGAATACTTGTGACTCTTCATCCCTTCTGTCACTTTTGATTACAGATGACAGCTTCTGTTTTCAATTTCAGTAACTCCACTGACTTCAGCAGCATCAATGCAGATTTACTCTAAGTTAGCACAGCAGAATTTCATCTGAACATTCTTCATCTAGTCTTCACTGCCTGGAAATCACACTGCCCAAAGTAGAGATAGGAACAGGAGAGCCACAGAAAAACCCAGCTGCTGCATCAGAAGGTAAATAGCTCATTTTAAGAGGTTCAGTATGACTTCTTAGAAGATAATAAGCACAACATAATTTGCAGACAGTTAGGATTTCGTAAGAACAGGGACACAGCATTACCAACACTACTTTCAGTTGTCCTACTAGCAGTTTACTAGCACTACAGAGCACAGTCCTAGCTGCAGCAGTTAGGCACCCTGCAGACAAATAGAGCAGGCTTTATTTTGCATTTCCTCAAAGGAGACCGTTGCTTTACCTCACTAACATAAATGCCAATAAACAGCCGCATATTTCATGAAGGTCAGCTCCACTGAAACTTCCAGCAGCCACTCCAGTGAGTAACAAGGATAAATCCTGGGCAAATCCTTTTCTGACTGTTTCTGTCTGCAGCTGCCTTTACCACGTTGTGTCAGCGAGTCCCCCAGGAATCCACAACAGCTGCACAGCGGGCTGGCAGAGGGCATCACAGAGGGACACTCGCCCTTCCTTCTCTCCCTCCTTTCTCACCTCCAGCCCCTTGTTTTCTCCCTGCCTCCTGCGTGGGCAGTCAAGATCCTCGTGTGTTTGCATCAGATAAGCGGATGATTGTCAGATTGAAAGTAATCAGAAAATGTGTCTTGTCTACCTGTTCCTTTCACCATCACTTTTAGAAACATGTTACTTAAAATAAAAATATCTCTTTTCCTCCAATATGACCACAGACTATTAATCCAGCCAGGCAACTAAAAGTAAAAACCAAAAAAACCCTATAGGTTTGTAAGCAACACAGTTCTTTGACCAATTTCACAGAATATTTTGATTACAGTATTTAATCCCCTTTACAATCTTTTACTCAGCTCTAATCATGAAAATCCCTGCACCACCGCCAAGGATTTTCTAGACAAAAGCATATCTGGAATGATGGAGGCTCATGGAGTGAGCCTCCTTATCAAGCCTATCTTCCCCAAGTTCTTACAAACCCATTCCCCTGCACATAGTTCTTTAGTGAAATCAGAAGAAGAGTTACACTGTGCTTTTAGGTAAATCCATACAGAAATGCCTCCCCACCACCTTCAACACCGTTTCCCGGTCTGCAGCAGCTTGTTATTACACATCATATGCCCAGCTACATACAGGTTTTGGAGGGAGCAAGCAACCTGTCCATGCCATTTCAGAAGGAACTTGACTCTCAGTTCCGCTGTTAGGAGAAGGGGGTATCCAATTAAAGCAAATGGAGAGAGCTACAGACTATTGGCAAAAAAGTGTGAGTTTGAATGAAGAATTTATGAGTACTCAAGCAATTTCAACTGACGCCAGAAAGGCTTCCTGAAGTTTCTAAGGAAACCCTCAGAAACACCTTGGGTCTTCAACAGCCATTACGCCCGCAGTCTGACCCAACGGGTTGCCTCCAAGAGAGGCCGCCTCGCACACAAGAGTGTAGCTAATTTAGCTGCATAATGGAGAGAGTTCTGAAGATGCACATGGGCTGAATTAAGGGCTCCACAGGAGCCTTTGGCTCATTCCTTGCAGAGTTTATTAGTTGCTGCTGCACACATGGTTAGGTTTGCTGGAAGAAGTCCAGCTCTGAGGCACCTCTCAGTTCCTCCAGCATCTCAATGTTGCAAGAAAGTGGCTCAAGTGTATTGCCCCCTCTAAGCTCTTGTGGAGAAGGGCTCTCCCCTGCAGAGAAGCAGACAGGGTTTGGGAGGGGTACTTAGTCAAATAACTCCCGATTATTGAATTTACCTCCACAATTACCAGTGAGTATCCTAGACTGTAAAGGGGGTAAATACCAACAGATTGTATTATTTGAGAAACAGTATGTGATTGTGTAATTAAGGGCAGGAATATAATACCATATGCACAAGGGGCAGGGTTAATTTCAGCATTTCCTGACTAACCAAGGGCATTATGGTATAACCCTAATGTTCTCCGGATGGCTATCATTTATATGGAGTTCATATATATGCTTATGAATATTTGGTTAAAATTCACCCATCATACTCTCTGACACAGTAATTAAAAACACCATGTTAGCTGCCAATAAAAATATTTTTGTGATTTGGTAATTATTCTAAACCTCAGAGTTCCAGCTCTTCTACCCCCCACCCTTGTTTTCTTCCTGTTCTATAATGTATAAAGCTAATCTTGATGATGGAAAAATAAATAAGTAGCAGGGAAGGCTGGAAAGCTTCCAATCACAAAAGTTCCCAAAATGGAAGCAACATCCAATCTGGCCCACCACATCTTCTAGGTGGGCACTCCTTTCCTGCCTTTTAGTGATGCTTTCAGTATTCATAACAGCTGTGGAATTAAGTTTTATGAACAAGAAGAAACCAACATGCAGTCTTTATTTTTCCCCATCAGTTCCAAACTATTCTGCATTGAGCTACAAAGTGAAAACCAGCACACTCTCAGATGGATTTAATTTCAGCTTGGGACCGATGCCAGACACAGTTTCCCCATTGTTAAAACTCCACCCCATCTTTTCCATACTATGCATACAGTCCCATCCTCACCCATCTTCCAAATATATGTGCGCGCATACACACAGAACCATCCACTCTTACAGTACAGAACCAAATCCATTGCCCCTGCTGTCTTAGGTAGGTTCATTGCTTTCCTTGGGATAACTAGTAGGCAAGTTGGATTTGGTCTATAATGCAAATTTTTAATATTTGGGAAAATGAAGGCTATAGAAAACATACATTTTCATGTCCTAGATATTGTCTTCATAAACATTTTTTATTAAAAAAGTCATTTTACACAACCAGGAAAATGTTTGTTGGAGGAGCCAATTATTCCATTCAAAAATAAAAGGATTAAAACTTGATTAAAATATTAATGGTATAGCTCAAAGTACAATTTTGGCATAAGTTCAACTAGAGATTTAACTTTGGCATATTGGCTTATAGAATCATGCAACAAATATGGATTTGAGAATACAGAAGTATACAGCTTTCAGATGCATACAGAAAAGAGAAACGTGTAACGTAGGAAGTTGAGCTTTTACATGTGCGGACTAGCACCAGGTCGCGGATCATGGCAATTGTCTTCTCTCTCATCTTCTTCACATGGATGCTGCATGAACAACTGCACTCTATTTTTATAAAGTGCAGATATGTTTGCTTGTATTAAAGCTAAGGCAAGCAGTGGAAAACAGGGGAGGAGGTAGATTGAATTACTCTGTTTAAATGTGTGTTCTCCCCTCCACATTGTACCATTCTCCACAAGCAGAAGCACAAGATAAATGTTAAAAGACAAATGTATAAAATGTTGATTTGGCCCACTTCGTGTTGGGCTTTTGGTTACAGGCAATTTTTGCCTTCCTCTGTTTGCAAAACTGCAAAAATGCTGCTAATAGTACTATATGGAGAACAGTGGGTGTACTTTCCAATCAATTCAAAGAAATTATTTGGGACTACAGGTGGTTTCTTCCTGTATTGAGTTTTGTGTCCTCTATCCTTAAAGAAGTAACAGAAGACCTTCCAGAAGTCTGCCTGCACACTTAGGATTGCCATAATGGTAATAATGTATAAAATTGTGTTCCAGTTTACAACTGTCATGAAGTTTCACTAGGATTCCTCTGTTCCCTTCAGCAGTGTATGACTAGTCTGAGTGTAAATAAATGGCACGCCCTACCAACAAGAACAGCATTCCTGCTAATAAAGCAAAAAATGCTCCTACAGGAGCCAACATAAACGACCAGCCATAACGTACATAAACAGCAAAGTCTGGGCAATCCATTTTTTTCATGTTTGTGTAGTCTTCCAGATCAGCCATCGCCTGGACCCAGATGACATACATCACGACTACCAGCGAGAACAAGACACCTGGAAAAGAAACACCAGGCTTTAACAACAGAGTATGAGACAAATGCTGGGTGTGTTTACTGTAACACCTACAAACCCATTGATGCTTGAGGCCCTGTCTGCAAGGCACAGTCAGCCACCATCAGAGCTTTTTTGCCTTTGGCTTCCTCTAACAAGAACTATCTCCATCTTGCTTCTGATCTGCACTGAAAGGCATATTCCCATGACAAAGGATATATCTGTTTTTGGTAGGCAGCCCAAAACACAGGTGTGTTTAGGGACAAAATTACGGCAGGTATTTACTGTTTTGAATTCAGGAGCCAAGGGAGGGAGAAGGAGGCTGGATGGGACAGGACAACCTGAAAAAAAATCTACTTTTGCTTCCCAAACTCTGACATTGTTTCTATCACAGTCTTTTGGATGAGATATGAAAACGGGAAAGGGGTGGGAAATCTTTCTATCATCTTCACCTCTCTACGTTTGCTTCATTTTTCTTCTGAGAAGAGCTCTTTTGGGAACATACTACCTTCAGAGTATTCTACTCAAGTATTTTGCAGACAAAATCATATGTATCCAATTCAAAATCCTCCACGTTAGAAAAAAAGTTACTAGTATAGGAACAAAAGGCACCAATAATGAAATAATAGCTATGAAGCAGGCTATTATTATTAACCTCAGATTGGATACCACAGTTTCCTGGAATTAATCCACCACATAATTCACAGCGTTTTCCCAACTACTCCTCTGAAAGGCCTACGGATTGTTTACACATGATAGTAATAGGAGCGCATGTCCGTACAAACTTTGTTAATCTCTGTTACTATACACCAGAAGGAGATATAAGAAGAAAGTGCTTTCTAGAGTATCAATTACACTCCTAATATTTCATTTCACTTTAGAAGAATGTGGACACTTGAGAAATGCAAGCCTGCAGCACAGATGCGCCAGCAGAAGACTTGCTAGAAAACCAAGGGCACAAGTCTGAATTTTTCACATGCTCCAGCATGTACCCACTTGCTCCCTGAGCTCCAGTTGTCACAGCACAGTTACAGCAGCAGGACATTCCAACATTAAAACATTTGGAGGAAACCATCCCATCATGTTTTTATCTCAGGATGTTTAGGTGCCTCATTAAAACCCTGAGCCGGTGCATACTCCTGGGAATACTTATTGCTAAACTTAAGTTTTCAAGCTGTAGAACAGCAAAGTCAGAGGTAGTTGTGGTCTCTTCCCCATCCTTCTAAATACTTGCAATGTAACCTTGAACAAATGTGACACCTGTGGCAAAACCTATCAAAGTACTTTGTAAGTACCCATGGATAGGCATTTGCTTCCAGACCCATCTGTCCTGGTAAACTTTCATGGTTCCCTTTCCCACCCTGAGATGCTGCCTCACCACCTCTTTTCCCTGCCCTTTCTATCCGCTTACCAGGGAGTAACTTCTGTCATCACACCCTCATTTGCTTCAGACAAAATCAGATAGGTTAGCTGCAGCAGTTTAAGTTGGTGATCTGGTGGCATTCCTGTTGGTGCTTTATTGTCAACATGTAATAGCTTTACATACTGAACATCTGACAGCTGAGAGCTCACAACTCAATGTTTGTGAGTGCTACCTTTTGAAGCCCACCAAAAAAATGAGCTGAAGTAGTTAACCTGAGGCATAATCAAAATGTGACTGAAAATCCCAAAGGATCTGCAATTTTTATGAGGCTGAAAGAAAGTAGAAAATACTTCCAGGATTACATTTTTTGCTAGGGCTCAAATTCCTAACAAAGTTTTTAAAAAAACAACACAACTCTAAAAGGCACAAATTCAATTTTGAAAGTATTTTACCTAAGTAAAACTCAATTTTGATGGAATTCAGTGCTGTGATTGTGTTAAACATACAACTGGTGAAACAATGAGAGAAGGATCACCTTAGGGACAGATAGAAAGAATGAGAAATTAAATTGAAGACTAGCCAAATGTAAGTCAAATTGAGCAGAAGATTCCTATAACAGAACATCTAATGATAACAGATAATATAGGCAACACAGGAAAATTAGAACCAAACAGAGGTAGCAACTTTTGATGTAAAAAGATTCAGGGCCACATTCATAAATGGAGCTATTAGAGACATGGAGTTTCTTCAAGGTTTCAAAACTTTTAAAAAAATACAATGCTAGCCCAGGTAACAAAAAGCTTTGGAAAGAGACATTCATAATATGGCAAAATCCATGTGAACATTGGAATATACCTCTTCAAATGGCTGTACCTGTGAATTTTCAAATGTCTGTAGTCTTCTATTTATTCTCTACTTCAGGGCAAGCTTAGTCCAAAGCAATAATAATTACCAAAAGTAGTGATGCAGATTCCCTTACTGTAGCAGCAGGTAAGTGCAACCAGGCCTTGCACATCTGGAATGCTTTTGACCTCCAGCACCCTGGGCAGACACAAAGCTACGTCACCTAGTTAAGTTAGAAGCATCTGCCATGAAAACAAGACTCTGCCAGAGGTTCTTTAATCTCAAAACACTTGCCCATCAAGCAGTCTGAAATAGCACCTTCTAGTTGGTTAAACTAGAGCCAACTCCATGTAGGTGCAAAATAGCAAGCCAGTACTGCCAGTGAGTGGTAAAACACCACCAAGGAAGTTGAAATCCATCAGGTGATTTTGCAGCAAGCTGCTAATATCTGTGTGTGGCAGATTGTCAGGCATGGAAATTTGCTGAAGAAATGTATGTAAAGCAGAGATAAATGTCCTTCTTTAAAAGAGAAGAAAAAGAAAGGGAGAATAGGTAAACCCTCAGTTAATTAAGGCACTAAAAGAGGTTTAAGGGTTCTCACTATCTGCTAACAGAGGCTAATTTGTAGGTGTATTCCTTAGTATGTTCAAGAAATGTCTGGAACAGTAGAATCAGGCTAAGTAAAAATTGACCATTTCCTGTTGACTCCAATAGCTTTTCATTCATTAGTGCTCCTTTTGTCTAATTTTCACAGAGTTATGATTTCACAGGAATTAAGCACTTACACAGGAGTTTACTGATGGTCCTGTATGTTACGCATGGTAGCAGAGAAAAAGGAAAACAGAAGCATTTCCTAACTAAAGTAGACCCTCTATTTTGTCCATTTGGTCTTGTTTCCTGAGATGTTCGAGGGCACTAGAAGCAGTGGTGAGAGCAGGGAAGCAGATCTTGTACTTCTATTATCACTAGTGCATCTATTTAAAATGTTTGATGTTTAGGGCCAGAGGCATTAGTTCCTTCCTATCCATTAAGCACTTCACCTTGTGCTTAAATTTAAGCACATATGGAAGTCTCTGACTTAAATGTTTTTTCCTCCTGGCATCCACACTGATTGCATCAAAATACCTGATTCAAAGGCAAATATGAGCTTAACGAATGGTTACTAGAGCTTAAATACTTATCTGGTTGATAGAGTCTAAAAGAATACTGCTTCTTTTCATATTATATGATTTCATTTCTGTTTACGTTGTTTTATTTTAACAAAATGGAAGGATGTTAACAGCTCAAGAAAGGTTTGAAGAAAAAGCAGTATCAAGAACAGAGTACAATTTGTTCAGTGGACTGAATAGCATGTAAAATCCAGACACACATAGCGTGTGAAGTATTTTTTACAGGTCACAAGATACCAGTTTGGTCTATGCATTATGAACTGTAATAGTCATGTCAAATAACAGTCAGCACTTTATATCGTGTTTACAGAAATACATATCAAACGCTGGGTTTATCTCCATTTTGTAGAAAGAAAAATGAGGCACAGAAACAACTAATCTGATATTCAGAGGTTCTAAGTATCCGAGCTTTGCTCTTGGCTCCAGCTTTCAAAGGAGTTTTGCTCCTCTAAGCCAAGGCAGATTTGCTTAACACATAACAAAGTTGCTAATAAACACAAGTCTTCTGCCTCTCCATCCTTCTACTTTGTGCATACATCTGCACTATTTCTGCAACATTCTGCTTTGGATATTTACACCAGTCAGTGAAGTACCATTAACTGGAATGTACTTAAACAAAAGGAAAGGCATTGGACTGAAGGCAACACAAAATCTCACTAAGCAATTGTCTATCTTGGTCTGCTCAAGTGTTTGAAACTAGCTCCCATCACTGCAAAATCTCAGTCTCAATTTATATGTAGGGAATACGGTATTTTTGAAGAAAAGTCATATATTGCAAAAAGCTTAAAATTGGGCTTTTTCTTTACATCACGCCCAATCACGAGATTCGGACTTGATTACGAAGAATCAATTACAGTCACTAGAATACTGGTGACTCAGAACCATCGTCAGAGTCCATGTAAAACTGAAGAGAGGTCAGAATTAGACTCTTTACTGCTGGAGAATGTTTTCTTAGATAATTTTTATGCTGCTTGTGAGGAAGACAATGGAGAGAATTCCTCCATTTATGTAACTACACCACTGCTATTCCATCCTGCTTCTGTATCCACAAGTTTGCCTCCCTAGCTTGTCTCCTTCCTTCAGAATATTAGTCATGCCACTAAGAGCTGAGAAAGCATCCATTACAAGTGTAATAGGAATGCCTGTTTGTTATGGAGGAGAATATACTAAAAGAAATATATATTTATTCTGGGAAATGTGTTCCTGCAGTCTTGCACTGTCTACTGTGAATGTCATGAACTCTCATAGCCAAGCTCCAAAGCAAAATTACTGAGATGGAAAAAAAACCTCCACAATTTCATGAGGCAAATATTTTTAGGAACAATGTGTGCTATGATGTATTTCTACATTTTCAGTATTTAGACCTTTTGCATAGTGTGCGGGTGTCCATTTGCCCTTGCCTTTTAGTGAATATAAAATAAAACTGCAGTCGCATGAATCAGGAATTATGGAGGAAATTATTCCTAGAACATGAAATATGTCTGAGAGAGATTAAGACAAATAAATACCTCCCTCCTCCTCCTTTTTCTTTCTTTTATTCCATTTCTCATTTTTTTTAAGAACACACATGTTTGATACACAGCTCTGTGCAGTGTGATAAGACATGGACTTCTCTGAGGTCACTCTTTTCTGTCTTTTGCATTTATTCTTTTGAATTTCTTTCCAACAAATACTTGTGCATATTGCAGAGGAGAAAGAATACAGAACCTTTAGAAATGCCTATGAATTCAAGAAGCAGTTTGCTGGCCTTTAGTACTTATTCTTCCCACGTAGAAATGCCTTTCACTTGTCAATGGTGAATAGCTGTTTATGGCATGAATCTTTTACTGTGCAGACACGAAGACAACAGGTGCTGGAAAGAATGATGTGAGCTTTTTACTCGTGCCTAGAAGTTTAGAACTCTTTATCTCACTTGAGGAAAACTTGCATGTGTGTGTATATATTCTTTTTTTCAACTGCATTTTTCTGTCCTTGTCCTTATTACAGATTCTACCAGCCACCTTGGCCTCTTGTGACCTTCATTTACAAAGTATGGTTGACATTCCACTCTGAAGTACCTGCAGAGGATCCCACTTAAGAGCTATGGGAATTGGCATGTATCTCTGAAGACAGATTTTTGTCCTAATCTAGGAGCTACTGTGAGGGTGTCAGGGTTTTTTCACTCTTTTGACAGGAAGCAGCGATTTAGGCTAGATATTAAGAAGAAATTCTTTACTGTGAGGGTGGTGAGGCACTGGAACAGGTTGCCCAGGGAAGTTGTGGGTGTCCCATCCCTGGAAGTGTTCAAGACCAGGCTGGATGAGGCTTTGAGCAACTTGGTCTAGTGGGAGGTGTCCCTGCCCATGGCAGAGGGGTTGGAACTAGATGATCTTTAAGGTCCCTTCTAATGCAAACCATTCTGTGATTCTATATTTGTACTTACAATCTTGCTTCTTTCACTAGGGCGTGATTCTGTAATGCTCTGTGCACATCCTGGGCGCTTGCTTGTTTGACATAAGTACAAGAGGACAGTTTTCATCACCGCCCGGACAGGAACAGGCCCAAGGTAATTAGGGACTTCATCAGAGGCTGCTCTAAGTGATTATTTTATAGCAGATTTCCCTTCTTTTCCTATGACCTTTGAAGCAACTATAAGGCTTCTTACATTTTGCACTACTGTTGCTGCTCTTGGTCCATCCTCTGCTGCTCATACATAAGGAAAAGTGGTCAGGAATATCATAGATGGTATTACCTGTTGTTATAATGTCCACGAAATGGCAAAGTTTATTATCCTAGGAGGATGCCCAGAGAGGTTATCTCTGGAGACATTCAAAACCTGCCTAGATGCATTCCTGTCCAACCTGCTCTAGGTGAACTTGCTTTGGCAGGGGGGCTGGACTTGTTGGTTTCCGAAGGTCCCTTCCAACCCCTACCATTCTATAATTCTGTGAATATGAAAGGTGAGCAGAGATTAAAGACCCAGACTTTCAGGAGAACAGACTTCAGACTGTTCAGGGAACTGCTAAGCAGGATCCTAAGGGAGGCTGCCCTGAAGGACAAAGAGGCCCAGAAGAAATGGTTATTCCTCATAGACAACTTAGAGCACAAGAAGGATCCCCCTCTGTGTGCTAGAATTCAAGCAGGTCTAGCAGAAATGAAAGTTAACCTCAAGCAGAGCTGCATTAGCAAGAACATGGTCACCAGGTTTGTAAATACTATAATTTCCCTTTATTCAGCACTGTGTCCAGTTTGAGGCCCTGTGGTGAAACAGAGATACAGATGAACTGAGGTGAGGACCACCAAGATGATTAGGGGAGATAGAGGACAAGGAGAGGCTGAGTAAGCTGGAGAGTTTTTGTCTAGAGAAGAGAACAATCTTCATCTTTCTAAATGGAGTTATAGAGAAGATGGGGATAGACTCATCAGAGACCTGCACACTGAAAGGATGAGAGACAATGGTCACAAGCTGCAGCAAGGACAATCTCAGGTGGATGCAAGGGAAAGAAAAACAATCATTTTTCACAATTAAGTTGATCCAGTTGGGACAAGTGCCAAAAGATGCTGTGGAATGCCAGTTATCAGAGATTTTAAAAACTTGACTGGATAAGGCTCTGAGCTGCCTGATCTAACTTTGAAGCCAGCCCTGCTTTGAATGGGAGGTCAGGCTTGATTGCCACAAGAGGTCTTTTGCAATCTAAACTTATTCTCTCTCACTCAGGATGTCTGTTTAGGCTCCTTCCCTAGGTCTCTCCAAAAGGCAAGTCTATCTGCCTTAGCACAGATAAGGTGAAATGTCCCTCTGAGAGTGTGTTTTGTAGCATTGACAATACAAGTTTAAGCAGTTGGTTCATACAAAACACTTAGCTTTCAGATGGCTGAACAGTTGGCATGAATCCCATTACCAATAATATCTTCAGCTGCTTTCTGAACCCTAAGATGGCACAGCAGATCATGCTACAAGCTGTTCTCTTCAGTTGAAGCAGAGCTTTTATCTGCTACCTAATTTGTCAGTTAAGGTTGCAAAAGGATACAGATACTTCAGTTCAATAATATGTATTAAAATTGCTTCATCTAACATTTTTCTTTAAAGATCTGTAAGTAGAAAAATGACTCACCTTCCAATCTTCTTTCAAACTTCCACACAACAACCACCTTGCCTAACTTCTTTCTCAGAAGCTTACTATTCTCTCCAGTCTAACAGCTACTTGAACCCTGTGGTAAGACAGCACCCAGGCCCTTTCAAAACAATATATATCATTCCTTTTTTTCTTCGAATCACTATGCTGGTTTCTGTCTTACAAGAATTCGAACTTTACCTATGGTCCAAGTCACATGACAAATTTCATTTTCCTATTAGGTCTGTCTTTAAATAGATGCACACCCTGGCGGCATCCTGATCCCATGTTGGTATGAGTGGTAAAATAACACTTTTCATCACTCTCCCCCTCTATGCCCTGTTTTGCTTTGGGAGACAGTAAACAAACAGGCTATCTAGTCCCGACGGAGATGGACAGAGGAAGGGGCCAGGACAGCAGGGAACACGTTGGATGGGGCTTTGAGTAACCTGGTCTAGTGGAAGGTGTCCCTGCCCATGTCAGGGGGGTGGAACTAGATGATCTTTAAGGTCCCTTCTAACCCAAACCATTCTATGATTCCATTCAGTAAAGCACACCACCCTGCCTTCTAGAGGCAAGCTAAAACACACCTCTTCTGCACCAGGTTCTACCTTCTCTTGCTCAGCCCGCAAGTTAATCTAGATTTAAGGTATTAACTATTGTGAGGAATTCCTATTGGGAGAGAAAGAGGGATAGCAATTTCATGCTGTCACACCTTTGGGTCTGAGAATCCCTCTTACTCTCCATTTGATAAGATGGGCCACTGATCAGTAATACCACAGGAAACTGAGTTGCTGCACAAGACATTCCACAGGACATAGCTTTAACTACTGACAATGCAAATTATTTATAAAATCTTCTTATGTCAATATGGCCACTCCCACCAGCATGATTTTAATTCATTATATAATTAAACCCTCACCTTGGCTACAGGCGTACTTGTGAGAAGAGCTGAGAGCAACAAACTTTTTTAAAATGTTTTTGCGGCTCATCTGATGTGTTGGATAGGATAATGATATTTACAATAAGTACCTCCCCTGCCCTACTGTTGGGACTGGGAGGAAACGCTGAAGAGATTGGTCAGGAACCATGTCCCCCTACCCAACCCAAAATGTCTTGTACAAGCTGAATGGCTCCAGGGTCCTATATTCTGCTGTCAACACTACCTTTTGGCAAATCATAGCAGGATTTCGCTAAATATCCTTGCTTTTCAATAACAACAATGGTAATGGTAAAAATAACACCGTTCTTCTCTGAAGCCCTGACTGGAAACAGTCCTGAAGTTGAAAGATACAACAAATATGGAGAGTAAAAAGTCAGGATTTCCCTTGAAGAACATCTGCTCCATAGGGACAAAGGGTGAGAGGGGCAAAGAGACAGGCCCAAGGTCACACACTGGGATAATAAAGCTCATTTAACTTCACACACCTAAAAAAATAGTCTCTCTAGATTCCCTTAGTAAAGGAAAGAGAGGTGTAGGGTTCGTCCCATAGCACATTCATCTGATTCAGTTAGGCCCCTCTTTCAGGATGAAATGAATTCCCAGCTGGGGGAACTTCTTACATACCTACTGTTTTTACTGCCAATGAATGTTATTGCCACTTGCAGGCCTTCTAGGGAAGCCAAGGGAGACTAATATAGGCTTGGGGATCTAACTTTCCCCTCTCCTGGGCCACAGGAACTGACACAGAATGCAGAACACACAGGTTGCTTTGGACCTCTACACATTGGTTCCTGGTGTCTTTCAAGTGCCCTTTTCCTCTCTTAACAGCCTCTGCTACTTTATAGTATCAGCTGAGTTTTTTTACAGATTACAAATGCAGAAAAAGAGCAGGACTCACATGGGCTCTTACCCTGCAAATTAGTGACAAAAAGCATTGAAATATCTTAGGATTTCTGTCAAACTAGGAATATTTTTTTATGTCTTTTAAAAGTGCAGAGGGGTAATTCTCAAGAGGTCAAATGCAACTATGCAGGAGTTTTTCCAGCAAAAATATTATGAAATACTTCTTACACTTCACTGAGGGTCCTTTAAAAGGGAATAATAGCTGCGTATGAAGAACTGTGAGGTGAATGGGGAAGCAAAATCAGCAGGTCAGTAACAGAAGCAGAATGAGAGCCCAAGTCTTTCGTGCTGAAACAAGTGGCTCTACCCTGTAACACAACACTGCTCTCACAGGACTGCCTCTCACCAGGCTTTATACAAAGGAGAACAGTGACTGAGCAAATACTATCATCTACATCCTGCACAACTGTATCTTACGCACCAGTGTGACATCTTCCCAGACTTTTCAAGGTTAACCAAACAGCATCCCAGAGAGCTGCCCATATCAGCTGAATCCTGGGAGGGTGCATCCTCCATAGGACGTGTGGGTTATGAGCAAGGAGGGAATTCAGTTATTTGTTATCTTCCATTCACAGAGGTTTAGAGCTCCCACTTACTCGTATGTGATAACTATTTTATTTACTCCAATCACATACAAAACATTTCTCCTATATTGGTCATGTGAATGTGAACTGTCTTCCAACTTCTTTAGAGCCTACTGTAATCATCTTTTCTGTCACTGATAAAAAAACTCCTCTCCTTAGCTAAAGCCCTTGAGAATCCTATAAGGCAGCATCCCTAAATATGCACTCTTTTTCCTGATAAAAAAAAGTAGATTGAAATTGCAGTGTAGTTCCATGATTTGTCCTGGATTTTTTTATCTTAATCCAAAAGTAGCTTTTTGAATAGGTTCATGACTAAATAACTGTGGAAAGAATTGTCTCCAAGGTAGGCACTCCACAAGCCAAAGGATAGAAGCATATGCTTTTTATTTCTTTTAACCATGATTAATATAATTTTTGGTCAAGAAGAATGGAAGAAATACCTCATCCTTTCTTTTCCTTAATTGACTGAGCAAACAGTATACTCACCGGCAAGGATGAAAAAGCCTCCTCCTGCTTTGTACAGAACGTGGCTGGCAAAAGGAGCTGCACAGATGATGAATAAACTAGCCATCACAATAGTGACCACTCCCAGGAGCATAAGAACTGTCCAGAAACCTCGATAAACTGGAGAAAAGAAGGAAAAAACCAATACAATACTTTTTAGAACTTAAACAAGTGACATATTTGTCTAACAAAGATTTTTCTTTTCCCCTTCTCTTTTCACTCACCTTATTAAAAAATGAAACGTTCATTCTATTGTGCATATACATTATATATCATGTGGACCAAATTAGGTTTGAACACCAGTCCTTATCTGATGATCCTGGAAAATAGGTTGTAAATTACCAGGAATGAAATCCATCTGCTTAGTATTTAGCAGTGACTTGTAAGATACCAACTTGACCAAATTTATGCTCTTTAAAAAATGGTACACCAAAGCTGTAGCAATGACTCCTTGGGATAAATGATTACACTGACAGTATATAATCATTTTAACAAACTTATTTAGAGAAGCAGAGGGCTGTAACCTCTTGACATTCTTAGTGCTTAGACTATATCACCAACAGCAATCTGTAGGTTCTCTACAATTTACAACTAAATAATTCTCCTTATATATAGCCAATATTCAATAGACGAAAATCTAAAGCAAGAAGGGGGAGAAACTCAAAAAATGTAAACCGGGTTCTGAAAAACAGTTAAGTATTTTAAAACAGCCTATTCCTGCTTTGAAGCTCTTTGTATTTCATTAAGTTTTAAATGTGATGTTTCAGAAGCCCCTGTTAGACAGTGCCAAGCAGTGCTGAATTAATGGATGCAGCTGGTGATAAATGAGCCGAGAGTTTTGTGACATACTCTGGCCAAAAGAGTCTTTCTAACAATTATTTTTTAGCTGGTTAATTGCACACCCATTTAACAAAGTCATCATTTTACAAATGCTACAAGACTGACATAAATTTCTCCCATGAATTTAAAAATTGGTACATTAACACAGCCCATTAGTAAAATTACGAGTTGCAAAGATCTCCATCGTCAGATCTGAAAATCTTGAAGCAGTGACAATTCAGTCAGTGCAAAACATTTCCACCCAACTGAGGGAAAGCATATAAGCCAGCTGGCAAGTCAGGAAAAGTGAGTCACAAAAGAAACTGCCACTTATCATTTGACAGCACCTACTTACTGTTATGGCAAAACACAACTAAGCAACTATTATACTGGTTCATATCCTGAAAGTTTTCAAATTCACACATCTTGTTAGAGCCAGCTAATCTGGAATAATTCAGATTTGCTCTCATCTAAAATCTGAAGGTGCACTAGACATTATCAGCTCATGCTTCCCACTAATGTGTTCCAAAAATCTAGTTTTTAACTTGACCAGCTGAACTCATGATAAAGTATACACCATCTTGCTTCTATCAGCCTTGTAAATGTATTAGCTAGATCACATTCAACACATCACGTTAGCCACCCTTTCAAAATTATATCCTTTTTAATTCAGTCAAACATTCAGAAACATAGTTTTCTGCCACACTGATCCGCCGATTTGGGCATAGGAAGGATGAATGTAGCTGAAAGTAGCTGGCAGAAGGGTTAAAATTGTGTTTTGGCTCATATCCAATACAAGACTTCTTTACACATAAACAAAAAAATATGGAAATAGAAGGTAAGAAATAAGGCTGTGGCTCAGCAAAGCAATTAAGTGTGTGTTCTCCTTTAAGTACTCTATCTCTTATGGGATTTAGGCACCTGTTTAAAGTTAAACACATAGTTAAATGATTCACTTAATGCAAATGGACAGTGAATGGAGACCTAGAAAGGTAAATCTCTCAAGTCCTTCAGTCTTGGGTCTCTGAAGCAATTTCATATTATTTTACTCATGGGTCTACTTTGCTAAGCTTCATCGCAGTCCCCAAGTCCATGGGACATTACTTCCTCATTTAAAACCTAATACCTCTAAATCAGTCTATAACCACCCAACTCTTTTACATGGATGGCCCAAGGTACTTCAAAGTCATGCTACATAATAGGACACATTGGCCAAAATGGACCTTGAAAAAGCTTTCTTCAATATCATTATGGTCAGTCACCTAAGTCATACAGCAGTGTTTCTATTTTCTGAATGGATGAAGACACAACCTTCTCCAGCATTATAAAATTAGTATACAGTTTCATTATCTACTATTCATACAGGAAGCTTTGAAGTCTGCGTTTAGTGCAATTTTACAAGAAAAGCTTGATTTGCTCAAATATTCCAGGAAACTGAACACAAAAGGAGTACAGATGTAACTGGTGAAAATTTATTTAAACCTCTCTGCAACTATGCAAGAGAAAAACCGTTTCTCTGCTCCAACAGCATACGTATTTTATGCATTATATGTGAAATACTGATTTGACCTAGCTATCACCTGAAATAAGCTTTCATTCTGTTTCTCTAGAAATAATTATTTATTCTAGAGAATCATGGATAAATTCTGATGATGCTAACACTTGTTTAGCCAGCTAACCCCGTCGTTAAACATCGATTTGAAAATGGAGTAGACAGGTAAGAAGTCTACAGTGTTCCCAAATCAGTGACTTTTCTAATCTGCAAGACAGTAAGTCATTAGGGTCATTTGTGGCACAGGTCTGAGGAAACATACTAAGAACATTTAGACTTCTTCTTTAGTAAGGGAGTTATAAAGCTAGCATTTTTCTGCTGAAGAAGGCTTCAGTTATTTCATACTCAGACAATTTTCGCTCAGATCACATTTCCCATCTTCTCTGCCTAGATGGGCAAGATCAGTTCCTGCAGGGCTAATCATTGAAAATTACAATGCAGCCCTGCTGCTGCCATTTAGCTTAGCTAGTATCTATAGTTGAACACAAAAGAGCTGGCTGAAATTAAAACCACCTAAGAACAAACTTACTCTTCAAGTCAAAGACTTTGCTGCTCTGAGATTGAGGTGAACCATGACAGATAAAAAAAACAACAGAAGATGCTAATTTGCATTATGCTTCTTTGAATCCCATGAAAAGGGATGGCACTGTGATCCAAGCAGCCTGTTTCAAGAAGTAGGTGTTAAGATATGTTTGCACCATTTCAAGTCTCACTGAGGCAGTACATAAGATAGCCCATGTTCTGGTTCAGATGACAAGGAGTACCCTTGCCTCGAGGCACCTCCCAGATATATTTGAGTTAGCTACCTCAAGTGCATCCATTATTCCAAGTATTTCCTACAGTAGAAGAAATAAAGTACAAGCACTACCACCAGAGTCCAAGGCAAACATATCTGTAGTGACAATCTTAGATACCATTGGTCTGTGTTGGGAGAGCACTAAACAGAAGGTTCTGTAACTTGTCTTGGTAAGCTGCCCCTTCATCGGGTACAACATTTGCCTTGGCAGTGACAGGCAGGCCTAAAAATAAAGTAGTACTGCTTGTCTTTGAGCTCTACACCATTTGGCTTGTATACCATTGGAACGTTGCAGCTACAGTATATTCCTCCAATATTGCATGACCTGTAATTTTCCCTTGCTACTTGCTTTTCTCCTTAAAGATCCTAAGTCGGATTCCTCTGGGGACTTCTGCATCATTTGAAAACTGGAAGTATCTAGTTTTGAGTAAGGGACTGAATTTTGGAGAAATGGCTGAAAATTATCAAAAGCATCCTTTTCTAGTATAGTAGATCCCAGCATTGGTTACAAACTGAAGCCACAGACTCGTATTTTAAGATGTGTGATATGAAAGAGAAGCAATAATGTATTTGACAAAGATACACAGCTGCGTCACCGGCAATGCACGCTTGTTGCCTAGTATCCGTGCACACCTCTGAAGCTCCCCTATGGGTTATTCAGGAACAGGTTAACTAATGACACAATGAAACACCCATCTACGAGCAGAGACATTAACACTAACCTCATGAAACCATACCACATGTTAATATCGAATTCAATATTGAACACGAATTATTAATCACTACAAAGCTGAAAAACTTTTTGAAGCGTATGTGAGTAAATGCTGCATAAACATTATTAAGGACAGGCAAAATGACTTGGAAAAGTTGCCTTGAATTTTCACCCACAAACTCACATCCTAAAGTGAACGTTTCCTGTGATTTGACTATGGATTGTACTTTAGAATATGTCTTTTTTACCTCTCTATTTAATTTAAGAGATATCAAAGTACTTTTGACAAGACTCTTGCCACCCACAGTATAAAATACGGTGAAAGGTGAAGTCCCTGAACTGCCTTAAATCAGGAGTATCTTCTCTGTAGATAAACAGCTGTAAATGATAACACAGATCTCATCAGCAGCACAAGAGACACACCTGGCAACATGATAAACCTTGCAAAACTTTTCTCAGTTTCACTCAGTACCCTTTACTATCCCTTAGTAGTAATAATCTTTTTTTTTTAATAGCCTTAACAGTAAAACAAATACATTATTCACAGTATGCATACATTGCTTTTTTAAATACTTCTTGCTTTATCACTGCTTAGTGGCTGGGGAGTTCTCCCTTAGTAAATGTACTGTATTACAATCTCTCATGGGGCATTATGTGACTGTAGAAATAGGCTGCTGCTAACATTTCACTGTACAATTTTTACTTTCAGATTTCATTGCTGATATTTTGTAGATTACTTTAGGTTAATTTCAACCCAGTAACAAACCTGCCAATAAATTTGATCACACTATTTTAGACGCAATAGTTGCTGAACAAGAATTTCACTTCAGTCTTATAAACAATCTGTATTCTACATTATATTAGGCACTACTGCAAATGCTGGAAATATGCCCAGAGCTGGACAAAATAAGATACTAATGGTCAGGAAAAAAAAGTATTAGCAGCTACAAATCAGAGTACTAAACTAATGTGTCAGCACAGCCCCATTAAATGGTTTCTAATTTAGCTTCAGGAGGCACTGGGGCAATTTACAACAGTTAAGGAACTATTGTTTATTTCTAAATAAAGTTGAAAAAAACCCTTAAAAATAAAATTAATGACTTGACTAAATGCTAGATCTTGCACTTTTTTTTCTTAGGAATAATCTCACTATAGCCATAGGACTACTTGTACGAGCAAACACTTTGCACATTTTTCAAAACCAGGCCCAATATTATCCTGTAGTAAAAGTTTCACAGAAGTGTGGTAGTCCTTGAATGTCAGTGTTAAGTAATCTAATGACAGGAAACTATGCATTAGTCTAGCTAGCAATGAATTATTATTTGAGTAATATACTATTATGCTTTCAAAACAGCTTGACAGGATAACCAATCTGATTATGATTATACAAATGTATGTTTATTTTAGAATGCAGAGGTCACTACACTGGCACTTTTATTGTATGGGCTAATTTATTTTTTTTTTATTCATAGCTTGTAGTTTGTTGCACATACGTTTGTGAATCATCATATAAATGAATGTGCTGGCAACACAATGAGGTGCTGTCTGTGTCTACTTAATAGCTGGACGCTATAATAGCTGTCACTATAAACTACTGTACTATCACAGAAAGTCACTGGAGTCAGACTTCCCCTGAGTTCATTTAGACGCCTATTTCGGGTTAAGATAAATGACATGGCCTGCAAATTTCTGTAAGTGCATTAATCATAAGTGATTGTTAGCACAGCTTGGACCCCCACCTTACACTGCAGGTAGGTGAAGTCCTCCCCACTCCGCCAAGATATTTAACAAAACCAGTGAATGAACAAACCCATTGTAACTGTGATTAAAAGATACAGAAAGCTGCAATTTCAAAGCAGTGCTATCTAACCCTTCAAAAAAAATCTAACCCTTTGAAGCTAATCATGCATCTGACAGTAATGATGAAAAGAAACCTAAGACATTAAAACATGCATTCAAATCTCTAATATAAGCATCACTGTAGGCTCTTCAGTCTTTTCCATCTACGGCTATAATTCTTGACACCAAGAGCTCATAGTCTAGGTTTGCACAGCAGGATGAACCAAGCCTTTGGTCTAAAGCTTTGAAAAGTGTACTAAAACACTAAACTTGAAGGTCTTCAGTGTTTGACCCTTTTGGGCACTATCACACAAATGCCATAAAAGCAACAGACAAAAAGCTGTAAATAAACTAAGAGGGGATAAATTGAGCCTCCTTTGAATTCTGCCCCAGAAAAGCTCTGAGCCATTTTTCACTTAAACATGAGGAGGAACTTCTTTCCCTTGAGGGTGGCAGAGCACTGGAACAAGCTGCCCAGGGAGGTGGTGGAGTCTCCGTCTCTGGAGACATTCAAAACCCACCTGGATGGGTTCCTGTGTAACCTGCTCTAAGGTGGCCCTGCTCTGGCAGGGGGTTGGGCTAGATGATCTCCTGAGGTCCCTTCCAACCCTGTGATTCTGTGATTCTATGATTCAATATTCCTACTAATACTTTAGAGAAAGGAGTTATGTCAACAGAGAACTTGGTCCAGTCATTGCACTCAAAAATCAACAGGGAATTTATGCTCCTCAGCAAACTTATCTTTGCCTGAGCCCTTCTAACTGGATGGTATCACGGCTGTCCACCAACAAACCACACTTGTGTTTCCACTAGGGGCTACAATTAAAAGTCTCTTAAGACAAGCAGTCTGTGAAAGAAGTCACATGCTTTTGTTTGCTCAGAAATGAACAGTTCTGTTAACAGAAAGTTAGAGATTTTTAGAAAAACGTGTAGTACATCCATGTTTGATTTTTCTAACAAAGTTTAAAGCTTTGTATGCAGCTGTTTATTTTTCTATGAAAGATCAAGTTATGTATTTTTCAAATCACAGAACATTTCTTCTCATCCACCCCTAATTAAAACAGGACTTGAGGGACTCACAAAAACACAGTTTCTGTGTGGTAGGGTTTTTTTATCCCCAAAAATGAATATACTGGGAAAGCTATGGGCCATGAAAATGGTAATATTGTATCAAGAAACAGCAGCAGAACCAAAAAGAGGGACAATAACCTCAGTCTTTTGGTAGTTCCTTTTTATTCTATGTTTAGCTGATAACAGATATTAGGCACAGCCAACTGGATATACAAATAGTTGATGAAATCTTGTTCTTCATTAAATCAAACCGAGGGCTTTTGCTGCTGGCTTGTACAGAGAAGCATTTCCTCCACTGTGAATCAAGACGACGACGATAACCTTCCAGCATTTCTTAATTTAGCAACTGCAGTTGCAGCAAGGTTTTAAAAACTTGTTTGCCAAATACCATGGGCAGGACTGTCAAACTAGACTAAAGGAGAAACCAGTTTTGAACTAACGGAAGAGACGATGACATAACCTTCTTCATAAAAGGTTGTGAAAGGTTCTTGAACAAGCATACCTGCTCTAGTAAATAACACAGCTTGGATGCTGCAAATGAACTGCAGGCATAAAAACTCCCCTCTTCAGTTTTAATGAGCTCTAAAGCAATCCAACTGTATCTATTTATATAGCAGGAATGGCTCTGAATATACTCTACCTGGGCCAGCATCTATAGTACAGTCCTGTCTATTTTTAATCTCCTAATATGAAATATAGATAGGAAAATTATATTTGAGCAGTGGTTCTTTTGGCAAACATTAACTAAAATTAATTAAACTTTTGATGATATTCCTTCTCCTTACCATATTCTTTGTTTGTCCACTTCTGTGTAATCATGCAATATAATTTGAGGATCCTTCATGAATGTATGAGTGAATGGTGGAATACAAACTCTGTCTAGATTATTAGGAGCTAATGACTCTGTCTCTTTCAAATGGAAAAATAAACTGTTCTAGATGTGCTGTGAAGTTACAGATTACATCTCTGAATGGTGAGGTCTGAATTCTTCCTGGACAAACAGTTCATAATTTCTAAAGATTAAGAGAACCATGATCAGTCAACCAACTTTCTTGTTCAAGTCTGCAGTGCAAAAATTGGATTCTGAAGACACTTTAAAGTTAGAAAAGTCATAATTATAGCTTCAGGAGAGGAGGGGATCACTTAAGTCACTAAGTCAGTGAGTTCAGAGACAAGTAGAATCCACACATCACAGGTTATTTAAAAAGTAATATGAAATAGGTATCATAAGTTATTTACTTCAAATACATTTGTGTAAAGCCCTTGATTGATGAAATGTGGCCAATATTCAGGTAGTATTTAAGAGATGTAAAAACAGAGCTTTCCAGGCATTATTCAAACATAAGGTTTTCAATTACTGTATATCTTCCATATTTCTATGTGTATATGTATCTCTGTTACTACACCAGAGTTTCTCAGTCTTAATATCTCAGTTTAACATAGTAAGTATTTTGAACTATTATAGAGAATATATATATAATGGCACACACTGTTCATAGTAATTTCAGTGCCTCAGGTCCCTATAGTGTCAACAGAGAGAAGCTGGCACTTCCAGCAGTCAGTGCAGTATATTTGAGTAAGTCAAATAAACTTAGTATCAAGGCCCCTCTCCTCCATCCTCATAAAGTAAAAATGCAATATATTTCTACATGTGGTTATTTATTTAACAAAAAAAACCCAGTTCTATTGGAGTACATGAGAAGCACTTGTTTAATGCATCCAGCTCAAGAAAGATACTTTTTATGTTGGAGAAAAAAGCACGAAAAAGGAAATGTCTTTTTTTAGAAATGACTTCCATTCTACCATCATACTTAAAGCTCAGCATTCATTTAAGTGCTTTGCTAAATAGTGGCTTAAATATGCATGTTGTAAAATTATGAGAAGTATGAAACACCCAAAACTCTATTAATTAAACTGTGTGGAGTGATAAGGCTGTTTTATACTGAAGCATCCAAATTGTTTTCTTGAAACTATAGGCATTGTATCCATTTGTAGACAAAAAATACTTACTGATTGCAGAGTCATAGGCAGTTGAGTTGTGTTCATCTCGGATAAGAGGAAATGGTGACAGGTAAGCATGTGTACAATTCTTAGAAGGTGACTGGTTAGCTAAAATTGAAAGAAAGATAAAGATGAATATTTTACTGCCTTAACAACAAAATATTTTAAGCCTTTTCTTCAAATGGGGAAACTGAGTTTCGTAGGTCAGGATTCCAGGTTCTTTCCCAGGCAATAGCTTACAGTGGATTTGCTTTGGTAAGAGATACCAGCACAGTTACACAGCCAAGGATATTCCTTACAGGGCAACATAGTTTTGTACTATGGGAACAGTAAAGCAGCCTTGTTGAAGGCATGCTGCAATTTATATGCAATGCATACCTATGCTTTTGTATGCATATGTACCTTTCTCTTGTAAAGGTTAATTACGTCCGTCTCATTATCACATGTCCCACAAAAAAAAAAGAAAGGAAATTACTTTTTCTCTTGTGAAAGCACAACGAAAAATATCAAGCATCTTCAGAAACTTTACAGTTTCAACAAATATGAATTTAGTCTATGGAATCAATATCCCCAGAGGAGGGTAATTTCATCCTTTATATTAAATGCTTATAAAAACATTACCATCTTCCTTGGGAAAGATAAAGGCTGACTATAGCTTAAACCACATTTAAATTTCAGATTCTTGGCCACAGAATTCTCCAGATAAATAACAAGGGGAAATTAACTAGAGCGAACACTATATTTGACACCTAAGACCAAGCAATATATTTAGCAAAATATGGGTTATTAAAGTCAAATTTGTATGATGGCACCTGCTTTTCACAAGGACTGTGGAAATCTTGCAATAAGGAGAGGGATCTTTGCACTCAGACAAAGACAGAAAAAGTTGTTTTACTTGACCTCTTCTTCATGGGACATTTTTGGTTGTAAAATACTATCTGATCTTCCAGAATCCTGGCACATAGTGAAAGAAAGCAAAGGGTCATCTGTGAATTCAGTAGAGGAATTTTTCTGGAGATAATGTGTCCTACACCATTTTCACAGTGGAGTTGCCCATGCCCTCCTTAAACCGCTCATAGAACTACTTGGAGAAACTCTCCAAGCAAAAATTCATGGAAGATCCTATCCATTAAGCTCTCTTCCCCTATGTTAGAGAAATAAACAGTCTGTTTAACTATAAGTGGCAAGAGACTGTCCTGATAAGAATCGGCTCAGGTTAACAAGGCAGCCATAACACTCACAGCGTAAATTCATAGTTAAACATGTACCATTTTGTCCCGGGGTTTCCTTTAGTAGAGATTACAAAAATGTAAAGAATTTATTTTAGGGTATAGGGTAGTTGAAGAACCTGATCACCAAAGAAGCCATACAAAATGCAGTGATTCATAAGGTGGAAAAAAATGACACAACAATTTTGAGAACAAACTACTGGAAATATTGTAAAAGGTTACTTACTGTACCAGAAATTCCACATGCTGGCATTATTCTCTCTTACATTTCCACTAAACCAGCACCTCCAGAAGAAACCTTCATGATGAAAAGTGGCCTTCTCTCCCTATAGTGAAAAAAAATAAAAAAGCCACCATTATCATACAATTTTTAAATGGCTGAAAGACTCGAGTACAACTGAAATTAGATAGTGAGGTAAAAAAACCTCCATCATAATGAAATATAGCCTCTCTGAATATAGGTTACCTATAGCATATCTAAACAGTCATACTTCCTTTGAAAGAATGTCTTATTGCAGAAGTAGTATCGCAAAAGACAAATTCATTTTACAACTGGTTACAAGAGGTTTTGAAGCAGGCTTGTAACCCTTCAGAAGGTCAAAATGAGTATATCGGAAAGTTCATACAGAAGAAAAGTCTTACAAAATAAACACACCCAAGAATCATATATTATTCTCATTATAAATAAAAATGTCCATACTAACCCCAGCATCTTCAGGTGCTTTTGAGCACCTTCCTATTTCTGTAGCAAGAAGCCAATAATCAGTTCCAAATGCCACCAAAAAAAGCAAAACCCCCAAAGCTGCAAAGAAGCCTCCAAAAAATATCCCCACACTCAGTTTCATTATTGCAGTTATCTTAAAAAAAAAAAAAGCCTAATTACTTAAGAGGAAGCAGTAAATTAAATAAAATTATTGAGAAAGTGACTAAAAAGCTATTTGGAGAATATAGCTCATATCTGAAGAAGTTTCTCTTCACTTGACTTTCTGCCTGTGCCCTTCTTCCCAATGCCCCGTAAGTCGATTTGTGCCTCCTAATTTCTGTCCCATGTGGCTGACTCAAGCCTGACAGATGAAAAGGGCCTTCTATTTTAGGACACTGATGGCAAAGCTTCATTCTGTTTCGCTGTCTGGGTGAGGCCAGTCAGAAATAGCCGACCTTCCCCTAACAAATCAGGGATTGACTTAAAATATTATTGCAGCTGGTGCACCAACATCAGTGGAGATGGTGATGGAGATGCAATGGCCCCATCCGTCCACGTGAACTGCATTATAGGGCACATAGTAGCAGCAAGGACTTCCAAAGTTCAGGCTTGGTGGTGAATGTTTCCTTGGCTCCTAGTGGGGAAGGAAGCACACGCAACACTTTGGAAGTTACTCTTAAATCATGTTAGCAAATGAAGGCTGAGATTTTTTTATGGAACTTTGAAAACATGGTAGCCAAATTGCAGAGATGCCTTCGAAAATTCCTAACTTTTATTACAAATCCAGTTAGCTTTCAAAATCTATGCCTTACCCTTAAAAAATAGCTTTAACAACCCTAAACTAAGCATTTAACTTCTTTATTTATTCAGATGCATCTTATTTGCATAGATCACATATACATGCCATTAAAAATTCCCATTAAAATCCCTATTTCCAGAATAGAAAACATTCCACTGACTTCCCACGCTGGGGCGTGCTGGGAGCAAGAAAAGGATGAAGTCAGTTTACTCCAGAACACATTTGTCACAAAATTTTATTGCTACAGACTTAGGTCTTCAGATAAAAGGACTCCTACTTCCAGCATCCACTATGGATATTGGACAGTGCAGCAGTGTGCTGAGGGAGAGAATGCAAAAGACTATTTCTACCACATCTCTTCATTTCCAGAGAGAGGAACTAGAGGTGTCCTGAGTGTTTTTATAACATTACATTATCTGCTTAACATCATATTCACATTTGTTACAAGTCGTATTTTATTGAAACCTGATACTATACTAACTTCATACACAAGCACATCTGATAATTTGTGGCCTTTTTGCACTCACAGTTTCAGTGTATGCAGAACAATAAATGAATTTTCAGTCAAACAGATTCTTTTTGCCATATTTGCTTTCCCTGACAGCCACTGATTCCATAAGTGTTCCATAGGTGTTTAAGAAAAGGGTAGATGTGGTACTTAGGGACATGGTTCAGAAGTGTATTTTTGTCAGGGTACATTGATGGTTGGACTTGGTGATCTTAAAGGTCCCTTCCAACCTCACCGATTCTATGATTCTATGATTCTATGATGCAGTTCACTTTGCTATAGCAGAAAGTGATGTTTGGAAACATGACTTTGGAAAGTTATGTTTTATTGTTCTTTATGTCATTAAAGAAAAAAAAAGTCTTTGGGAAAAAGAAGAACACATGGAACGTGCTATAAAAGAAAATAAGGCATATTTTAGAAGAAGATTACTTGCAGTTTAGAATAATGCTTTAACTTTTGGCCAGCCCTGAAGTGGTCAGGCAGATGGATTAGATTATTATTGTAGGCCCCTTACCAACTGAAATATTCTACTTTGCTCTACTGTGCTCTACTCCTCCACTCCACTCCACTCCATTCCATTCCATTCCATTCCATTCCATTCCATTCCATTCCATTCTATTCTATTCTATTCTATTCTATTCTATTCTATTCTATTCTATTCTATTCTATTCTATTCTATTCTATTCTATTCTATTCTACTCTATTCTAAATAGAATATAGTTCAAAATAGAAAAAAAGGGAAAAAAGCAAGGTAGAATTCAGTTCAGGACTAGCATGCCCAAATTTAGACAATTTCACATGAGCTAGACGTCTTTCCATTATAATCAATAGCAATCCAGTCAATACAGTCAGTGGAGCCTGGAGAGCGGTTCAGCACAACCTCAATTAGACTTGGAGAGCTCAGGTAATCACTCAGGCAGACACCTAGAAGTAGCTAGTTCCCAGGGTCTCCTACTGGCTCTCAGCTGCCATTCCAGAAAGGCATATTTTTCTCCCAGTTTTAACCATATCTGCCAGCCACATACAGTGCTCTTAGGTACCTTCTTTAACCTCAAATGGCACTAGGAGGCTACGTGAAGGTGACTGAATCAAACCTGGACAGAGAGATACAGTTGCCTTACTTTCATCTCCCACCATTAGACGCTCCAGGGTGTCTAAGGCATCTACATTTGGCAGGCAGGTATGACAAAGGACTTAGAGAAGACCCACACCTTTCTTGAATGACAACTACAGGCCAGGTTCACACTACCTAAAAGTGATGCTAGATACTTTGTTTAGATGGATGAAACCAGTCTCCATTAGCTGGGCAGGTCATTCTGGAGGCACTACTGAGTGTTTTAACCAGATCTCCATCAACTCAAACGGCGGCACAGATTTCTGTTTTACACAGAGAGGTCTGAATGCAAAGGTCTTAATGTGGAACTGAAACCCACTCAGTGGGCTGGACTTCCCAACCATTTTGCTGTGGTACGAGGGGCCTTACAAAGCACTGGCTCAAAGCTCAAGAAATTTTATTCAGTGAAATCCAGAGATGTAGATAGTCATGACATAAACAAAACCAATGATAGAAAGTTGTTCATAATAACAATTAATTTTAAAAAAATAATTAATTAACATAATGTCATTTGGCTCATCTTAACTAATGCTATTTTCACAATGATATGTATTTATAACCTCCAAAATACCAACTGGGCAGACCTATGTATGTATAAGTACTGCAAAAGGGCACAAACCTGAAGCTGGTGAATTCCGACAGTGAAAATAATACAAATATTCTTCACTTTCATGCTTTACTGTACAATTCTCAAAGCTCTTTTCAAAGATAGTTATGCACTACTATTCATACCTGTAACTAAGGAAACTGTGGCACACAATGGTGAAATGATTTTTTCAATGTTGCCTCAGAAGTAAAAAGAGAACTCCAACCACTTGACTCAGCCACTGAACCACAAATAATAAAAGAAAGAAAATTGCTGGTTTCAGTCTTATTACACCTGCGTGGCTTCAGGTCAGAAATATGTCAGTGACGCCGTGAACCCACTTCTGCATGAGAACAACTTACTCTCATGAGAAGCTTCACTGAAATTAGTTTGCATGAAAAGTTTCACTGAATTCAAATGACAGCTGAATCACTGCCTGTGCAGTACAAGTATTTATTTTTAATACACTGTACATGCACTCTGGTGTCAGTTTAGCCTGTTCATCCTGAGAGGATCTAATTTAATTATTCTCTTTTATATTTATGGCACATTCTCCGGCAGTGCTATCTTCCAAATACTCTAACATCTCCAGTATTATGCCCGGCTATGTCAGGAATGAATCAGAAGCCATGTTAAGACTTGTTATGTCAGCTTAAAAATTCATGTTATCCACTACTTGAATGCTCACAGTAAGTCTCAGGGCATTTTTCCTTCAACTCAATTAAATTCTGAAGGTCCCTCAAAAGAAGAGAGAAAGTTTCAAGACAGGGAAGACAGGGTCAGGTTTATCAAGCCAAAACAACCATTATTCTGAATCTTACGCAAGGTCATTCCCCAACTGCTTCCAAAACTCCTACATTTCTATAGGAAGACTGGCATTGTAAAATCAAAATGACTTAGCCAACTTTATCCCTACTATAATGACAACGAAGTAATTAAATCAGTTTTAATATACAATCAATTTGGACAATTAAGCCCAACATTCATTGATTTTGTTGATTCATAGTGAGAAGATTGAAGGCCCCCACATAATGGATGGATTCCAACCTCATTTAACAAAGCTAGCAAAAGTTTTATGATTTTATTTCCACTTAATTTCCAGATAGATAGGGCTAAACCAACTCCTAAATCTGCATATTTTACTTATGTATCTAAATAGCTCCAGCTTCAATATAGTATCCAAGCCCCTCCTTGTATTTAAAAATAGAAAAGAAGAAAAAAAAAGAAAAACCAAAACAAAACAATAGCAGGCTGTTTCTTTCTTCCTTTTCCATCTGAAGGAGAAAAAGCTTGATTAGTTTATGGGAGGGGAGGTTGTTTATTTGCTTGTTTATGTTTGTATGTGATTGAGTAAATGTCGTGTGTATGTTTGGAATTGGCAGGCAGCTCCTTATCTGTGCTGGCAGATATGTCCATGATCTAAAAACAGCCTTTTAGAACTGGCTGCATGTCTCACTATACACCAAGAAACAATTTCAGCAGCTGCCTCAGAGCTGAGTCCTTCTGAGACCTCACTGCCCATTCACAGTTTCAGAAAAACATTCTGAAGAGCGATGGAGTATGTCACCCGCTGATTCAGGTCCTCCTCCTGCCCAGCCTCTCCAGCTGGGCGGTATGTTATCCATTGCACCTACACGACCAATTGTCAGCTGCGCGGCGGGCAGACATACAGAGTATAGTACACCTTGTCCATTAAATCTCTGGCTGGGATTCATCTTACCTAACACTAGACAGCTGCAGGGTAGCTGTCTCCAATTAAGCCAGTCACCTCAGGTTTCCTTTATAGTCATATTGGCACTTTCAGGGCACAGTCCATCTGACCTATTTTTGGATGACTACTCCAATGTGCAATGAATCCTGCCTTAAAAGCTCAATTACTTTTTTTTTTTTTTTTCCTCTCCACTGACTAAAAGGGGGCCTGGAATAACTAGTTTTAGATATGACCACTTTAATCTTAATACTACAGTAAATCAGGCCACAAATCACAGAATCACAGAATGACTGAGGTTAGCGGGCACCTTTGGAGGTCACCTTGTCCAACCCAAGCAGCTTAAGCAGGACCATCTAGAGCTGGTTGCCCCAGACCATGTCCAAGCAGCTTTTGAATATTATCAAGGCTGGAGACTCCAGAACTCCCTGGGCAACCCGTGACACTGCCCTCACAGTCACCCTCACAGTGAAAGTGTTTCCTGATGTCCAGCAGGAGCCTGCTGTGTGTCAGGTTGTTCCCACTGCCTTTGGTCCTGTCACTGGGCACCACTGAAAAGAGCCTGGCTCTGTCCTCTTTATACCCGCCCCTCAGGTATTTATATACATTCAAAAGATCTCCCTGAGCCTTCTCTTCTCCAGGCTGAGCAGTCCCAGCTCTCACAGCTTTTCCTCATAGGAGAGACACTCCAGTCCCTTCATCATCTTCATGGTCCTTCATTGGACTCTCTTCAGTATATTCATGTCTCTTTTGTACTGGGGAGACCAGAACTGGACCCAGTGCTCCAAGTGTGGCCTCACCAGTCCTGAGTAGAGAGGAAGGATCACCTCCTTCAACTTGCTGGCAGCACTGTGCCTAATGCAGAGCAGGATACCACTCACCTTCTTTGCAGCAAGGGTACATTTTTGGCTCATGTAAAACCTGAGCAGAGATTTTAGAGGGTACAAGTCCTCTACGCATGGATGAAATCAGGTATCACTGAGTCATTTGTTCTGCATGAGCTACACTAAGCTCATGAAGAGATACATGATGGTAACTACCCTTCTTCTGATCTAAAGACAGAAGCAGCCCATATTCCAGCAACAGCTTCAACAGGAACTCTAATAAACCAAGAAGAACAGTCTTCTTTATGAGCCATTATATCTCCATGTTCTTATGTATCCATGCATTATATCATACACTCTGCTTATTTACGGTGTGGGCGGTAATGAAAACTACAGCCTCTCCCTCCCGTTTCTGTTAGCACAATCTGGTGCAACACGCATCTGCAGGAACATGCAATAGACTTGCAGCCACATGGATGAACAAAGCTGCAGGGTGTATATCCCATTTGGACCCTGCCTCATACCCTGTCTGCGCTCAGAACTTTGATACTCTGCAAAGCATCACAAGATTCATTCAGCCACAGAAAGGAAGAGAAAACTTAAGTCTGACTATGAGTGGGTCACTATGTTTCATATATCCCATTCTGCATTATATCTTGCATTAATTTGACATTGGATAAAATAGGTAAAAATATGGGAAGGCATGATACTTTTTTGTTCGAGTCATAGCACTATTGTTATGTGATGTCCTAACAGTGATTGTTGTGAAATTAATTCATGTCCCTGGAAGTTAGGCAAGATATCTAGAACCATCAGAGGTACAAGAAGGTGCATCTGAGTTCTTCACATCCTTGGTGAGCGCTCCAAACTTTTCTTTCAATTTTAGGAAAGCCAGGCCAATCCCATTAATGTTTCCTGCAGTGCTTTAAGGAATGACTCACCCCTGCATGCAATTTACACAGAAATTAATGAGTTGACTAACTTTAGGAGGTCTTCCAGGCAGTTTCCCATGGAAACAGCTATGTGCCTGCACCCCAGAAATTGTCAGAAATTAAGAATTGCACCCTTCTTCCACCATTTTTATTGCTGTCTTACATGGGTGCTTCCACAGCAGGAAGCTATTATGAATCACACCCTGAGGCAGTAACTCTTTCCATCTACTGCACAGACAGGTTTTGGTACGTGTTTTTGGATTCTATTCAGGAAGCCTGAGGAACAGTCCTTTATGTACACTTGCAGCTTGTACAGTGCTTCTGAGGTTAAAAAAAATATAAAAAATCACAGGCTCTGTGTGTGTGTGAAATAAGGGTACAGAAGTACAATAGGAAATGGACTGGGGTCACCAGGAGTCATCCAGGCCATCCTCTGCTCCAGAGCAGGACCAACAGTATCTAAACCATTCCTAGAGTACTTATTTTATCTGTTAAATATTAATTGAAAGAAACATGGAAAGCTATGTGGTCTTAGTTATGCTGCCATGGAAAACTCCAGAAGGGGAGAATGAGGCCTAACGCCTGAAGTAATTCCTTCCTTTAACAAGAGTTTTAGAAATGCTTTCTAAGTCACTCTGTCACGCCCACCAGCACCCACAGCTTTAAGGGTCGAGTCAATTAAAAGGTTTCTTTCCACATTCCTTAAATCTGCAGATCTTTTCAGAGAGATTACACTTTAAATGTCTTAAAGATTAACATCAGTTTCCAAACTCAAGTTCATTTACAGTACCTCTTAAAATGTTCTGGACCGCTGGATTGAAACTTTTTCTACTGGGCTCAATTTGTGTATGAAAAGTTGAAATGACTGTTGAATGTTACCCTAATGATCTGAAGCGGTAAACCAGAATGAAATAAGTCATTGTTAGATTCGCTAAATTTGATGACAAATTGTACCTTTGGAGGTCTTGACCTTACCTATATGTAATGTGTGAATCCAAGAACATGTTCCATTTACTGCAACAAATTGCTGTACAAATCTCAGGTCTGTCTTGCAAAATTATTTTACGGACTTTATTTAAGAATTTATACGGTTTAAAATTTTCTCCCTTATGGAAGGAATGAAAGGTTCTTTTTCTTCAAAACTGTGTTAGATTTCAGATGGCTTCCCTCAGCGCTTTGGCTTTGGCTTGCAGCACGCACAGCCACCAGGCTGGCTGAGGAAGGGCAGCTGCAGACTGCCTCAAGCCCTTGCTTGGCAGGTTACACCACGCATTTACCACAGCCGATGGTTTCCGTAAAGGACTGCAGAATCCTCACCCCTTCTCCTCACTAGCAAACTGCGCCTCAGACATTTTCCCCTGGACTAGTTCTCCTCCCATTCATAATTTGAGGCAAGAAGAGCCCACTTAGCGAGACTTACAACAGTCTGATCTCCAGCAGCCTGACACTGCCATCAAAGTCTATTTTTTTTTTTACCCTCTCCATTTATTCAACATTAATCTTCAGAACAGCAGAACTAGACACCGTGTTGCATTAGTATTCAGACCAGACCAAATAACTGATAGAAAAGTAATAAACTTTTCCTGCTTTTCTACTTCAGGTTCCTGTTTCTTACCAGAAGATGAAGTTTGCTTTTTGGGCCACAGAATAGCAATAAAAACTTAGGGTCACTGGTTATTTCCTATGACTACCGAGTTCATCTCATAATCACTGACTGTCACAAGAGAGAGGTGCACCCCCTACGCATGCATCATGCTTTGTTTCTAGCTGTGCTTTTACACTCAAGAGCACTTATCTATCATGAAAGCTGAGTATTCAGATTGTGTTGTGTCAGTAGCCTGCATAATTCTCCTGGTCCTAGCATTATCCATAAAATCAATAATTTTGATTCTATCTCTTCTTCCAAGTTACGGAAAAAGGTTTAGAAATAAGAGGACCATCTACACATACTTACTCTTCAGGGAAGATTATCCATTCACAAATACAGTCTGGAGAAGCATCAAACAATTCTGAATCCACATGCTATTTGCCATTTCTGACTACATATTGCTCTACTGTCTTTAAGAACCATCCCATAACAAGTCAAACACCTTAAAGTAGCAACAAGTCAAATACCTGAAAGGAATGTAAGTGTACTATATGGCATCATTTTAACCGACCAACCATGTAATTCTGCCCCCAACAATATTAGGCTGTTCGTATTTTCCATAAGACTGCAATACATGATCTTCGTTGTATTTCATTCCTTTGTTAGTCAATTCCATTATCAGTCATACTATCACTTTATTTAGGAGCCTTTATCTTAAGAGTTCTTTGTTTGGGAGCCTTTATCTTAAATTTTATAATTGCAGTGACAGAAGATGAGTGAGGTAGCAGGAACCATCTGCCTTCAGTTCACAGGAAACAAAGATATTTGCCATGTTACTATATGTTAAGGCCTTTTTCTTATATATTATGCAAAAGTAAACATGTAGTATGCACAATTCTTTAATAATCTAATCAAGTTTGCCGGTACAAAAGCAGTAAGAGAAGGAAGAGACACTTACATGTTTTCTAAATATTTTTTTTCCTAATTGAACAGTTTGCACCGACAATGTTATTGGAGCATCAAAAAGTTCAGTTATTCTCTGCTTTACGAGCCATCCTGCATCGAGGTAGCCTGAAATAATAAACATAACTAAGAAAGAGTTTTCATTGTCAGGGAATTCAATATTCCTGCCTATGATACTTTGTCCCCATTATATTAGATCATTTTGATCTTCAGAATCTGAGAAGAATGCAGAATTGCTAACTCTGGTTTCTGAGACTTACAGCAGAGACGGACATTTACGTAGAACCTCAGAAATTTCACTTGGGCTCAGTGTTTGCATAAAAGTCATTCTGCCTTATACCCCAGGAACAGTACGTAAACCCCTGCAACATCATCCCCCTCTTTAACAGTTTCCTCTGATAAATCTTCAGGCTTTTTACATTTCTTCTATCAGAGACAAAACGACCAAGGGGGTAAAATTAGCGCTCTATTGAGCAGACAATGTAGTGTCAATTCCCACGATGCTCTAATATTTCAGTATCTTGTAACCATTTTGTCCATTTCGGAGAAATTGCATGCAGTTGTGATATCCATTAATGTTATGTCCAGAATTTTAAAAATCTGAGAGGATTTGTTATTCAAATGGCCTCAGAGAAATGAATTAATAGGATGTATTGGTTAAGCCAACTATAAAATATCACAGCCACTGGGATAGTGAACAACTGAGTTATCCTGTAGACACTGACAATATCTTTGTCCCTATGGATAAGTAGGCTAAGCTTTGCCTTGTTATCTTATAAATAAGCTGCATATCTAGGAATATGTCTTCCTTTCCTTTTTTATTTTTTTTGGGGGGGGGGAGGAATTGAACTTAATTCTTCATAACCATAAGGAAAACCACATTAGCTTCTCCTTTTTTGTGACCTAAATCTGTTGAAAACCCTCGATCCTTTAATAATTATTTCTTCTGAAAACTCAGAACTACGGTTATCCTATCGTCCGTTATTGATTGATCATTCTCAAACTGTAGCAACTAGTTCTAACTTTTAAAATTTAAGCAATTAACATTTTTCAAAAGCTTCTTCTTAATGATAATTAAAAACAAGTTAAAGCATCTCCCGTTTGCTAGATCACTTGTCCCTTGTGCATTTTTGTGGTGTTGTTGGGGTTTTTTTAATTATTTAAAACTGCAGCCCCTTCAGTGATCCCTGGCCTAGCTGCTATATAAAAAAAATCACCTCTGCCTACAACATAAAGGTATTTTACATCTGACAATCTTTTCCACCTGTGCATCTCAGATATTTAAGACTGCTGTTTTACTTCTTTGGATGTGAATATGCTATAACATAATAGCCATCCACAGCTCCATCTACCCCTGACTTTAATGGGAACGCAGCACAACAGCGTGCTGGGCAGAAAATGGATGCCCTCCTTCCCTGGCTCGGTGGTGCAACCACCAGCCACGTTACAAGGCAGGGAAACACTCTGCCAGCAGAAATACTTGATGAAGGCGCCGGGCTGAGCCCCGTGAGAGGGACAAGCACCGGCAGCAGTGGTGGGACACAGCCACTTGTCCCCACGGAGGAGATGCCCAAGTTCAAGAGCCACCTGTCAGCGGCACCGGAGAGAGAACGGCCCAGGCGACCCGCTACCAGGCTCCCAGGGCGTATTTCTGCCTCCAACCTGTCTTAGCTCTTCCTGCTCTCCTTGGAGCCCCAGGCCCTGGGGTGAGGGGTCGCAAAACTCTCCACAAAAGGCACGAAGGGTAAAGGTGTGTGTGTGGGGAAGGCAGGAAGGGATCCCGACGGCCTCCAAAACCCTCAAGGATCCTTATTCCGCCTCCTCCTCCCCTGAAAATAAGAAGAAACACGAAGAACACGCTGATTGACGCCAACACGACACCACCATGGACCCTCGCTCCCCGCCNTAACCTGCCGGCAGTCGTGCAGCCTGACAGAAAGGTGAAGGAAATGGAATTGCTCGGCGCCCTTTACCGCTGAGCGTGGCCTCACGCCTGTCAGAGAGCTCTTCCTGGTTTCTTCACGTACCAGTGCTTAGTGTAAACTAAACACTACCCCACCACCACCACCTCAAAAATCCCCCAAAAACAACCAAACACAAAACCCTGTGCATTTTCTAAATAAAAAAAAAACCAAAAAAACCCCCAACCAAACAGATAAAGTCATACTTTGGTTTGAAGCATGACACATAAAAT